>JBBMOL010000159.1:1190675-1732237 GCA_037954665.1 Laguncularia racemosa | reverse complement strand
TTTTGGGGGCACTTTATTTCTTTGTAACTTTCATTTAGGGTTAGCCACCTTAAAAGTGGCAAACTTGTTAATTTTGAGCACTTTTTAACCCTAGGAGTAGCAAGTATAAATACTTGCTTAAGAGAGGGTTTAAGGGAGCTTATTTTTGCAGAACATACACTCTCTTTTCACGTGTGAATTAGGGTTCATAACTTGGTTCCAACTCTTATTAATTTCAATTCCAAGACTTGAAATTGTGGCGAGTGCAACAATTGGAATTTGTGAGTCATATCAATTCCTACTTTTGTGATTTCATTTCATCTCTAGTGTGTTGTATCTAGGGTTGATTAGAGATAGTTCTTGGTCAGATTTACATCTTATTGTACACGAATTCATTTGTTTAAATTTGAAAGAATTATCAAGTTGATTCATTCATCATTAAGGATTTCTTTGCTAGCGTGAATTTCACCATTTAGAAAAGGGATCTTCCTTCACGGTTTTCTCTGTCAAATTGAGGCTTGATTTTCGTGATTATATGATATTAGAAGTGTTATTAGAAGCCATTTCCATTGTGGTATTCAGATTATATCATTAGTAGGTTGAATTTCATCATTTCAACATTAGGGTTCACTAGAAAAGTGTCATTTTGGGATCCGATTTTGCCTAGACTTGAGATATCTTTTCTTAAGTCTTTTGAATGTGCTTTAAAGTGTGATTAGGCACATCACATAAGGCCCAGTATGTCACCTTAGGGTACACCAGTGTTATTTGTGAAAAAGAAGAATGGTAGTCTACATTTGTGTATAGATTACCATGAGCTGAATAAGGTAACCATCAAGAATAAATATCCTTTATCCTAGATTGATGACTTATTTAATCAATTAAAGGGAGCAGTTGTATTCTCAAAGATTGATCTGCAATCGGATATCATCAACAAAAGGTGAAGGAGGCTGACATACCAAAGACTGCCTTTCGAACTAGGCATGGTCACTATGAATTTCTGGTGATGCCTTTTAGTTTAACTAACGCCCCGACTGCCTTTATGGATATGATGAATAGGGTATTTAAAGAATGTTTGGATGACTTTATGGTTATATTCATTGATGATATCCTGATCTATTCTAAAGATAATGAGGAGCATGCTGAGCATTTAAGAAAGGTGTTGCAAACTCTATAGTAAAAATAGTTGTATACTAAGTTGAAGAAATGTGATTTTTTGCTGGACCAGATTGCGTTCTTAGGCCATATTGTGTCGAGTTCTGGAATATGATGTGCCTAAAACCAAGCCCAAGCACATGCAAATGAATCAAAGAAACAACCTCAACTCAAACATATGAACCGGTTTAAAAAGACCATGAATTGCATGAACCTAATGGAGATTTTAATGAAAATCCAAAGGTTTAAAGATGCAATCAACAAACCAACAATGATAAACTTCTCCAATTAACAATAATTACAAGTGAAATCTACGTGAAATACACCAAGATAACAAGATCCAATTCCGTGATTCTCCTCTTCCAACAATGACCAATTCACGTCGCAAAATGAATAAAAAATTGATGATGATAACAAATGCTAAAACCATTCAATCTTATAACATGATAGTTGATTACAAATGCAATCAAAATCTGACCAAGAACATCCAATTCAACCCTAAATATGACTCACTAGTGATGAAAAGGAAACACAACAAAGAAGGAATAGATATTACTCACAATTTCCCTTTGTTACACTTGCTATAATTTCAACTCTTGGAAATTGAAATGATAAGAGAAAATGGAACTAGGGAAACCTTAAGCCCTCTCACGAAAATGTGATGTTAATTCTGAAAATTTTGGCCTCTTCAAAACCCTACTTAAGCAAGTATTTATACTTGCTCTCTTTAGGGTTAAAAAGTCTATAAAATTACAATTATGCCACTTTTAAGGTGGCCGGGTCCTAAAAGACAATTACTGATGGGAATCAAAATCCGACAAGACCTATCATTAGGACGAAAATTGAAGGATTTCAAATCTTGGCAATGAGGGCCCATTTCAAGCAGATCAACCTCGGAATAATTATTATCTAACCTCTTTTATCTTATTCATGAATTGTATATTCCAACAGGTATGCTTATTTGGTTTCACAAGGCGATGGATAAACTCACTAAGACTCAGCTTGTGGGTTATCTATGGACCGACCTGAACCGGCGATGAGTTGAACCGACGGATTCCATCATAAAGCTAGCCTGCCGAAGATTATTTTCTTTACTTGTAATTTATGTTTGAACCATTTATTTTGTAAGCTTTATGGGACATTTTATTTGGTTGTAATTTTGCCTTTAGGACCGGCCACCTTATAGTGGCATAGTTGTGATTTCTTGTCATTTTAACCCTAAAGGGTGCAAGTATAAATACTTGCAAATTAGGTTTTTTTAGGGGGCTTTTTGAACATTTGAGAAAACACACCTTTGTGCCGTGAGAGAGTCTCCTCTTGCAAGCATATTGCTCTTATCAATTTCATTAGTGAAATTGTGGCGAGTGGACTTGGATTTGTTGTGTGTTATATCAACAAATTACAAGTTGATCCTAATTCCAAACTAATGAGTCATATTTGGTGAGGATTTAGTTATTTTATGTACTTTTGTTCTTATGAAATTAGGGTTCTAATTTCGAAATTTGAAAGTACCTTTGAATTGAATTTGAATCCCCTTTCATTTTCTATCTAGCAATCGTTGTTATATCATATATTGTTATCATAACAATTTTCGGATTCATTGTTGAATTTGAGGCTATTTTCCTTTGTTTGTGACGTGGATGTTCATTGACAATTCATCCCTTTTTAGTTGATTGTGCTTAACCCCCCTTTAGGCACATCATCTTTTGGTATCAGAGCTTAAGGTTAAGAGGAGGGATTGTTGAATTTGAGATTTTTGATCCTTATATTGTTATCTTCCTATTGCCGTGAGTTGCTTATGGTTAAGAGGAGGAATTGTTGCAATTAGGATTGTCCTTTGTTTCCATCTTGCCGTAAGTTAAATTGAAGGTATATGAGAAGGGTTTTTGTTGATTGAAGTTTTGGGAATTGAAAGTTTTTGGTATTACCTTTGTGAACCGAATTGCAAGGGAGTGGAAATTCGGATCAAGTGAATGTATTTTTTTGTTGTTGTTACCTTGATGTTTACGTGATTGATCCTTGTTGAAATTGAGGATTAATTGAATTGTTTGTATTGGTACTAATTGGCGTGAGTATCTTACTTGGGAAGTTGAAACTTGTTGTTGTAGAAGTGGACATCTTGTTGTAATTTTTTGTCTTGACTTCACCGTGAAGGAGAGGAAGGTAGTGCAATTTCGGAAGTGCAATTGTGTAGGAAGAGAATTGTGTTTATTTTGCATTGTTGAATTCGGAATTGTGGAAGGATATGTGCAATTTTCAGATTTGATTAGTGTGTAAGAAAGGAAGTTATTTGATTTCAAAACAAGCATTAAGAGTGAAGGAGTTAATTGTGCTTGTTGAATTTGAAAATTTGCATCTTACCAAATGTGGAGGAGTTGCAATTAGTGAAGAGGATTGATTTTCAAATTTAAATGCTGCCTTTCTTATGTTAATTTCGGTTGAAAAATTGTGTTGAAGTGGATAAAGTGCACCGTGAGTGTGTAGGAGTGTATATGGTGTTGTGTGTGCAAATTGGAAGTGGAAGTGTATAATTTCCAGATTTGAATTTGCGTGGAAGAAAAGGAAACAATTTGAATTGAAACACATCCATTTACTTCAAGTAGTTAAGAGTGGTATTGAATATATTTCATTTGAATTTGAAATTGATTCTTACCATTTGTGGCAAAGTTGCATTAAGGGTGTCACTTGTAAAAAAAATTGTTGCCGTGTATGTGGAAGTGTATAGTTGTTGTTGTCGTTTCTTGTTTGTTGTTGCAATTTAAAGAAGCCTATTAGTTAGTTGTTGTTTGTCCTACCTTGGAAGTGAAGGGTTGCAACATATTCTTGTTGCGTAAATTTAGTGTGTTGTGTGTAAAGTGTATAAGTGGCGGAGTGAGTTGGTTTTTGGCGTGAATTGTTTTTGTGAAGCAAGTTTGCTACAATTACTAGACATTACATTGGTACATCAAATAGATTGCATCCACAAAAATGTCTATTAATAGTGTGAATGGAGGAATGAGTGATGTAGCATATAGTCGAATTGGTGGAGGTCAGGGTTCTAATGTTGCAGGTGGGAGGACCTTAGATGAACAACTTCGGGACCTTAGAAAACTTGTTACTACATTAGCAACAAGGATTGATAGGATGACATTGCCACCACCACCAGTGGTACACCTTCAGGAACCACCTAGAGTACAGGGAGATTATCATGCTCTTAGAGAAGATAGAGATGATAATTTTGGGCTTAAACCATTCCCAGAAATGGAATTTAGACCACCTAGAGGCTCAGAGTGTGCAGAGCTACAAATGCCTTCACTTGAAGATAAGGGTTCCACAGATGAAAGATGTCAAACACCACTGTGCCAACCTTCAGAGGTTTCTGAAGGTAATGATCAGTTGGACCAATTGTTAGAAGACTCTAGGGATCAGCATAACAGGGATGAGTCAAAGGAAACAAACTCGTTGGAAAGTGTTGAGATAGAGGAAACATCAGTCGATAATGAGTCCTTGTTTTTGTTACAGGAGAGATACATCCTAGAGATGGAGGAAAGAAAACAATCATCTACTATAGTATTTCAGATATTGGGATTCTGTAGAGATACTCCTTCAGATGGATTACTTTTGGGAAACAGAGTCTCTGCTGCATTTGAACTGCAAGATTTGAGGTCAAATCTTTTGAGGTCCAAGGAGATGATGGGAATCAAAATCCGACAAGACCTATCATTAGGACGAAAATTGAAGGATTTCAAATCTTGGCAATGAGGGCCCATTTCAAGCAGATCAACCTCGGAATAAATTATTATCTAACCTCTTTATCTTATTCATGAATTGTATATTCCAACAGGTATGCTTATTTGGTTTCACAAGGCGATGGATAAACTCACTAAGACTCAGCTTGTGGGTTATCTATGGACCGACCTGAACCGGCGATGAGTTGAACCGACGGATTCCATCATGAAGCTAGCCTGCCGAAGATTATTTTCTTTACTTGTAATTTATGTTTGAACCATTTATTTTGTAAGCTTTATGGGACATTTTATTTGGTTGTAATTTTACCTTTAGGACCGGCCACCTTATAGTGGCATAGTTGTGATTTTCTTGTCATTTTAACCCTAAAGGGTGCAAGTATAAATACTTGCAAATTAGGTTTTTTAGGGGGCTTTTTGAACATTTGAGAAAACACACCTTTGTGCCGTGAGAGAGTCTCCTCTTGCAAGCATATTGCTCTTATCAATTTCATTAGTGAAATTGTGGCGAGTGGACTTGGATTTGTTGTGTGTTATATCAACAAAATTACAAGTTGATCCTAATTCCAAACTAGTGAGTCATATCTGGTGAGGATTTAGTTATTTTATGTACTTTTGTTCTTATGAAATTAGGGTTCTAATTTCGAAATTTGAAAGTACCTTTGAATTGAATTTGAATCCCCTTTCATTTTCTATCTAGCAATCGTTGTTATATCATATATTGTTATCATAACAATTTCGGATTCATTGTTGAATTTGAGGCTATTTTCCTTTGTTTGTGACGTGGATGTTCATTGACAATTCATCCCTTTTTAGTTGATTGTGCTTGACCCCCCTTTAGGCACATCAATTACAAGCAAATGAAAGTATCCTAAAAGAAAATACAACATAAAATATTCCAAATAACGATTACAAACTAAAAGAAAATAGTCTTCATCATGCTAGCTCTTCCATAGGATTCATCGGCCTAGCTCATCACCGGTTCAAGTCGGTCCATAGATAACCTACAAGCTGAGTCTGAGTGAGCTTGTCCATCACCCATAAAATATGATAAGTGTGCCTGTTGGAATATATAATACATGAATAAGATAAAAGAGGTTAGTAAACAAATAATTCCAAGGTCGATTTGCTCAAAATGGGCCCTCATCGCCAAGATTCGAAATCCTTTAATTCTTGCCCTAATGATAAGTCTTGTCGGATTTTGATTCCTATCAGAATATCTATAGATCCTGCAAAGATTAAGGCCATCACAGAGTGGAATCCTCCTACTACAGTCAGGGAGGTAAGAAGTTTTCTTGGTATAGTAGGATATTACAAGAAATTTGTGAAAGACTTTTCAAAGATAGTTGTACCGTTGACTCGGTTGATGAGGAAAGGAGTCAAATTTGAGTGGACAGATCAATGTGAGCAAAGCTTTTAGGAATTAAAGAGGAGATTAGTTTCAACTCTTGTTTTGGCCATTTCTAGTGGAATAAGTGGGTATGCTATATATTGTGATGCCTCTCAGATTGGATTAGGGTGTATGCTGATGTAGGATGACAAAGTTATAGAATATGCTTCCCGTTAGTTGAAACCATATGAGCAGAATTATCCTACTCATGATTTAGAGTTGGCTACTATAATATTTTCTTTAAAAATCTAGAGACATTATTTGTATGGTGATAAATGCAACGTATATACTGATCATAAGAGTTTGAAATACATCCTTACTAAAAAAAAGTTAAACATGCGATAAAGGCGACGATTGGAATTGATGAAAGACTATGATCTAGCCATTCACTATCATCCTGGTAAAGCTAATGTAGTTGTTGATGCATTAAGTAGGAAACAGTGTAGCAATCTGGCAACTTTGATCACTAATAGAGTGAAAATGTGGAGGGATTTAGAGCAGTTACAGTTAGAAATTATATTGCTAGGAGTGGAATCTAGAATAAATAGTTTGAGTATTCAACTTACTTTGAAAGATCAGATTTGGGAAGCATAGCTAATTTATGAGGAACTGTAAAAAGTCAGGAATAGTATGATTAGATATCCCAACTTTATATGTGATGAAACTGGAGTATTAAGATTCAAAGGTAGATTATGTGTACCAGCAATAGAGAAGATCAAAAAAGCAATTCTAGATGAGGCTCATCATACCATTTATACAAACACCTAAGAAGCAATAAGATGTATAAGGATGCAAAATCAGTGTATTAGTGGCCAGAGATGAAGAAAGACATTGCAGAATATGTGACAAAGTATAACACTTGCTAACAAGTTAAAGTAGAGCATCAGAAACCTGGAGGGTTATTACAAGCCCTCTTCATTCCTGAATGGAAGTGGGAGCAGATTTTCATGGATTTTGTTATAGGATTACTCGGGACCAGGAAATAGCATAATGCTATTTGGGTAATCTTTGATAGGTTGACTAAATCAGCCTATTTCCTTCCAATTCAGCAAAACATGTCACTATCTCGCTTAGCAGCGTTATATATTAAGGAAATAATGCGATTACATAGAGTACCGGCTTCTATTGTTTCTGATAGAGATCCTAGGTTTATTTCTAGATTTTAGCAAACCCTACAAGAAGCTATGGGCACCAAATTGAAGTTTAGTATAGCTTATCATCCTCAGATGGATGGTCAAATAGAGAGAACCATACAAACACTTAAGGATATGTTGAGAGCATATGTTTTGGAGTTTAGTGGTAATTAGGATGAACATTTGCCACTAATCGAGTTTGCATATAATAATAGCTATAGTAGCACTATATAGATGGCCCCATATGAAGCCCTATATAGAAGAAAATGTCGATCCCCATTATATTAGGATGAAATTGGAGAGAAACAAGTAGTGGGACCGGAAATGCTCTAGCAGCTGAAGGATAAAGTTTAGGTGATAAAGGCTAGAATGCAAACAGCACAAAGTAGACAGAAAAGTTATGTTGATAAACACAAAAAAACCATTGGAGTTTTAAGTTGGAGACTTTGTGTTCTTGAAAGTATCACCTATGAAGGGGGTCAGGAGATTTAGAGTAAAAGGGAAGTTGAGTCCTTATTATATTGGTCCATACTAGATTCAGAGGAGGATTAGAGCTATGGCATATGAACTTGAGTTACATGCTGAGTTAGCCAATATCCATAATGTATTCCATGTGTCTTTATTGAGGAAATGTGTTAGTGATCCGACAGTTGTTTTAGAACATCTGCCAAAAGGACTCTAGGAGAACATGACATATGAGGAGTATCCCATTGCCATTTTAGACAAGTCCACTAAGCAACTCAGAAACCGGGATATTACATTTATAAGTCCTTTGGAAAAGCCATACTTATGCAGAGTCCATATGAGAGAGAGAAGATCATATGAGGACTAAATACCCAGACTTATTCCAAACGGGTAACTTCTGTTTCACCCTTAGGATATAAATATGCATAACCTCACTTAAATTCTAAGTGTTTTGTAATTTAAGTGTAGGACATTAAAATACAATGAGTTGTACCCATGATAAAGGCATATTTTACTCATAATTCATTAAGCAATTTTGATGGGAATCAAAATCCGACAAGACCTATCATTAGGACAAAAATTGAAGGATTTCGAATCTTGGTGATGAGGGAGCATTTCGAGCGGATCAACCTCGGAATTAATTATTATCTAACCTCTTTTGTCTTATTCATGAATTTTACATTCCAACAGGTATGCTTAATTGGTTTCACAAGGCGATGGACAAACTCACTAAGACTCAGCTTGTGGGTTATCAATGGACCGACCTGAACCGGCGATGAGTTGAGCCGACAAATTCCATTATGAAGCTAGCTTGTTGAAGATTATTTTCTATATTTGTAATTTATGTTTGAACCATTTATTTTGTAAGCTTGTGGGACATTTTATTTGGTTGTAATTTTGCCTTAAGGACCGGCCACCCTATAGTGGCATAGTTGTGATTTTCTAGTCATTTTAACCCTAAAGGGTGCAAGTATAAATACTTGCTAATTAGGTCTTTTAGGGAGCTTTTTGAACATTTGAGAAAATACACCCCCTTTTCCGTAAGAGAGAGTGACTCTTTCAAGCATTTGCTCTTATCAATTTCCTTAGTGAAATTGTGGCGAGTTGACTTGGATTTGTTGTGTGTTATATCAACAAATTACAAGTTGATCCTAATTCCAAACTAGTGAGTCATATCTGGTGAGGATTTAGTTATTTTATGTACTTTTGTTCTTATGAAATTAGGGTTCTAATTTCGAAATTTGAAAGCACCTTTGAATTGAATTTGAATACCATTTCGTTTTCCATTCTAGCAATCGTCATTTGATATATTGTAATTCATCACAATTTCGGAATTTCATTTGGAATATTGAGGTATTTCCCTTCTTGTGGCGTGATACTTCATAGCCATTTCTCCCTTCAATTTGATTGTGCTTGAATCCCCCTTTTAGGCACATCATAATTTGGTATCAGAGCTACAGGTTTAAGAGGAGGGATTGTTGCAATTGGGATTTTGAAAGTTAATTTTGTTATCTTCATCTTGCCGTTAGTTGCTTAAGGTTTAAGAGGAGGGATTGTTGCAATTGAGTTTTCGGAAATTGATTGTTTTAATTTCATCTTGCCGTGAGTTACTTGAAGGTTGATGAGAAGGGTTTTGTTTATTGAAGTTTGAGAATTGAAGTTTTTGTCATACCATTGTTAACCGAATTGTAGGAGAGTGGAAAATTAGGAACAATTGAATGTATTTTTTTTGTTGTTGTCACCTTGATATTTACGTGATTGATCTTTGTTGAAGAGGATAAATGAAGCTTCTGATTTGAAAGAAAAGTTTGGTTATTGTCTTCATCCTTGCCGTGTGTTGTTTACGTGAGGAAGGAAGAGGAAAGTTAGTGCAATTTCGGAAGTGCAATTGCGAAGGAAGAGAATTGTGTTTTTTTTTACATTGTTGAATTCGGAATTGGGGAGGATATTTGCAATTTCCAGATTTGATTAGTGTGTAAGAAAGGAAGTTATTTGATTTCAAAACAAGCATTAAGAGTGAAGGAGTTAATTGTGTTTGTTTGAATTTGAAAATTTGCATCTTACCAAATGTGGAGGGGTTGCAATTAGTGAAGTGTTTGATTTTCAAATTTAATTTGCCGCCTTCTTATGTAAATTGTGGTTGATGACTTGTGTAGAAGTGGAGAAGTGCACCGTGGGTGTGTAGGTGTTTGTGTGGTGTTAATTTGTGCAAATTGGAAGTGGAAGTGTACAATTTCCAGATTTGAGTTTGTGTGGAAGAAGAGGAAATAATTTGAATTGAAACACATCCATTTACTTCAAGTAGTTAAAGAGTGGTATTGATTATATTTCATTTGAATTTGAAATTGATTCTTATCATTTGTGGCAAAGTTGCATTAAGGAGTGTCAAATTTGAATTTGTTGCCGTGTATGTGTGTAAATTACGGTGGAAGTGGGAGTGTATTGTTGTTGTTTCCATTTCTTGTTGTTGTCGCCATTTAAAGAAGCATTTTAGTTAGTTTTTGTTGTTGTTACCGTGGAAGTGAAGGGTTGCAACATATTATTGTTGCGTGAATTTAGTGTGTTGTGTTGTTGTGTGCAAGTGGCGGAGTGAGTTGGTTTTGGCGTGAATTTGTTTTGTGAAGTAAGTGTGCTACAATTACTAGACATTACATTAGTACATCAAATAGATTGCATCCACAAAAATGTCTATTAATAGCGTGAATGGAGGAAGGAGTGATGTAGCATACAGTCGAGTTGGTGGAGGTCAGGGTCCTAATGTTGCAGGTGGGAGGACCTTAGATGAACAACTTCGGGACCTTAGCAAATTTGTTGCTAAATTAGCAACAAGGATTGATAGGATGACATTGCCACCACCACCAGTGGTACACTTTCAGGTGCCACCTAGAGTACAGGGAGATTATCATGCTCTTAGAGAAGATAGAGATGATAATTTTGGGCTTAAACCATTCCCAGAAATGGAATTTAGACCACCTAGAGGCTCAGAGTGTGCAGAGCTACAGATGCCTTCATTTGATGATAGGGGTTCCACAGATGAAATAGTGCAGACTCAAATATGCCGACCTTCAAAGGTTCTTAAGGGCTTTTGTGACACGAGCCAACCCTTAGAGCATAAAAGAAGTCAAACCCCACTATGCCAACCTTCAGAGGTTTCAGAGGATAATGATCAGTTGGGTCAACTATTAGAAAACCCTGGGGATCAGCATCATATAGATGAGTCAGAAAAAGAGGAAACAAACTCGATGGAATGGGTTGAGATAGAGGAAACATCAGTAGATAATGAGTCCTTGTTTTTGTTACATAAGAGATACATCCTAGAGATGGAGGAAAGAAAACAATCATCTACTATGGTATTTCAGATATTGGGATTTTGTAGAGATACTCCTTCAGATGGATTGCGTTTGGAAAACAGAGTCTCTGCTGCATTTGAACTGCAAGATTTGAGGTCAAATCTTTTTGAGGTCCGAGGAGATGATGGGAATCAAAATCTGACAAGACCTATCATTAGGACAAAAATTGAAGGATTTCGAATCTTGGTGATGAGGGAGCATTTCGAGCGGATCAACCTCGGAATTAATTATTATCTAACCTCTTTTGTCTTATTCATGAATTTTATTATTCCAACAGGTATGCTTAATTGGTTTCACAAGGTGATGGACAAACTCACTAAGACTCAGCTTGTGGGTTATCAATGGACCGACCTGAACCGGCGATGAGTTGAGCCGACGAATTCCATTATGAAGCTAGCTTGTTGAAGATTATTTTCTATATTTGTAATTTATGTTTGAACCATTTATTTTGTAAGCTTGTGGGACATTTTATTTGGTTGTAATTTTGCCTTTAGGACCGGCCACCCTATAGTGGCATAGTTGTGATTTTCTAGTCATTTTAACCCTAAAGGGTGCAAGTATAAATACTTGCTAATTAGGTCTTTTAGGGAGCTTTTTGAACATTTGAGAAAATACACCCCCTTTGCCGTGAGAGAGAGTGACTCTTTCAAGCATTTGCTCTTATCAATTTCCTTAGTGAAATTGTGGCGAGTTGACTTGGATTTGTTGTGTGTTATATCAACAAATTACAAGTTGATCCTAATTCCAAACTAGTGAATCATATCTGGTGAGGATTTAGTTATTTTATGTACTTTTGTTCTTATGAAATTAGGGTTCTAATTTCGAAATTTGAAAGCACCTTTGAATTGAATTTGAATACCATTTCGTTTTCCATTCTAGCAATCGTCATTTGATATATTGTAATTCATCACAATTTCGGAATTTCATTTGGAATATTGAGGTATTTCCCTTCTTGTGGCGTGATACTTCATAGCCATTTCTCCCTTCAATTTGATTGTGCTAGAATCCCCCTTTTAGGCACATCAAATTTACAAGTATTCATTATTGATTTTAGAGAAATCATAAGGAAATGGTACTTAATCATGTTTATTTTTATATTTCAGATGTTGAAGGACTTTGAGTTCAAAGCTTAATCAATTTGGAGAGATTGCATACAAATTGAAGCATGAAAAGATTGAAGGATGGCAAATGAGAGATTAAAGCCGCCGGCCTTTATGGCCGGCCTTCAATGCAAGGCCGCCGGCCTTTATGGTCGGCTTAAAAGAAGGCTGCCGGCCTTTGGCCGGCCTTGGACTAGTCTTATTTTAATTGCATCTTCTCGCCTCCCCTTGCATATATATAGGTCTTATGTCGATTTAGAGAGGAACTTTTGTCAAATTTTAGTGTTCTTAGAGTAGTTTTAACCTAGTTTTTAAGGGAGAATTGTGGAGATCAAATCTTGGAGAAAACTTTGTGATCTTCGTGGAGATTATCATCCTTTGTGAAGGATTTGTGGAGTTCCTTTCAATTAAGGTATTATTTGTATTGTTGAATTGGTGATTTCTGAACTTCATTTCTGATATGCAATTCAAGCATTTGATCCAACCATTGAATATGATTTCTTTTACACGAATCTCCTTGAATCATAATCATGCTTTTATCTCCATGAATTGCTAAGTCTTTTCCTTGGGAAATTGGATGAAACCCTAGAATGTTAAAAGGATAATTGTAGCCATGTTATATGATTAGGAATTATTAGGATTATTCATGATTGCAATTCCTTTGATTTCAATTATAATTGGACTTTGATTATAATTGTTAGAAATCCTTTTGATACGGGAGTTGATTAGGATTTGTTAGGAATTCTTAATTAGATTGATTATCAATACGGGAGTTGAGATAATTGGTTTAATTAGAGTTTATGGTAGGCGCAATGCAATGTTTCTTGTTAATTAATCACTAAGGGATTAGGGTTAATTGATTTAGGGCATTAGTTGTTTGTAACATCGGGAGGTGTATGAACATAATTTTGATTCCTTGGTTAATTGGAGACGCGGAAGCCGACTAATTGATTTAAGGTTAACATCCTTAAAAAGGATTTTCTAAACTCACTTGAATAACCTTATAACCACTAGTTGATATAACATGGTAGCAGTTTAATTAATGGATCTAGGGTGAATTCTAATTTCCCGCGTTCATAATTGATAGATTCTTCATAAAATTCTCCTTGTTTGCTTTAAGTTAAATTTTTAGCTTAGACATTTCAAAGCCCCTCTTTAATCTCCTAGATATTGTTAAGAATTGCCATAGGTCTAGTACTCTATTGGTTCCTTGAGGGATCGACAATCTTACTTTTCACCACTCTATTACTTGATACGACCAGTGCACTTGCTGCAATTTACGCTCCCATTTTATATATACGTTCTGAGTGTATCAAGTTTTTAGCGCCATTGCCGGGGAACTAATAGATATTAGATTTCGTAATTCTATTGGTAGTCTAGGTGCAATTTTACGTTTTTCTTGGCTTTTGGTCTCTTTGCAAGTGTTACATGCGCAAGAGTAGGAGTGCTAATCTCCTACCTTTCGATATTGAGATTGAGCGTACTCTACGCCAGATTAGAAGAGACAACAAGTATAGAGAACAAGTAGAAGAGATGGCGAATGAGGATAATCGTCAGATTCAGGGTGTTCAGCGAACACTTAGAGATTTCTCTGTTCCTAGGATTCAGGAACCACCCATTGTTAGACCAACTATACAAGCCAACAATTTTGAGCTTAAACCGGCACTCATTCAAATGGTGCAATCGAGTCAGTTTGGAGGGTATTCAAATGAGAGCCCTGATGATCATCTTGCTGGGTTTCTTCAGTACACCAACACTGTCAAGCAGAATGGTGTCACTGATGATGCCATAAGACTACAACTTTTCCCTTTCTCATTAAGGGATAAAGCTAGAGCTTGGTTTTATTCATTGCCCCAGGGATCTATCACTACCTGGGAAGACCTATCAATCAAGTTCTTGAGGAGATTCTTCCCACCAGCTAGGACTGCCAAACTAAGAAGTGATATCACTAACTTTGCAAAGTTTAGTGGCGAATCACTTTATGAGGAATGGGAGAGATTCAAGGAAGCAACGAGAAAATGCCCACATCATGGTTTACCAGACAATCTCCTTATTGAGATTTTTTACTTGAGTCTGGATGAGACATTGAGGTCTCTTGTGGATGCTGCAGCTGGGGGTGCACTAATGGGAAAAACTTACTTAGAGGCCAGTGCATTGATAGAAGAGATGGCCTCTAGTGCACACAATTGGCAAACTGAGGGAAGTGGTACAAGAGTAGCTTCAATGAATGACAATGTTAGTATGGCTCAGTTGACTGCTCAGATAGCTGCCCTCACCACTCAGGTAAGTAGACTCGCCTCTTCAAATTCTTTTAATGCTAATCCATCTTTAGTTGTGAAATTTGCTCAAGACCTCACTCAGCTAGTGAGTGCATGGCTGGAAAGTCATCAGCTCCATCTAGTGGGGAGCAGGTAAACTTTGTAGGCAACTTCCAGAGAGGTACTCAAGGACCATATTCGAATACATACAATCCTGGGTGGCACAATCATCCAAACTTCTCATGGAGGAATGAGAATCAAGCACTTAACCCGCCCCCTGGATTTCCCAAACAAGCCTCTGCTCAGAATGCCTATTCTCAACAACAACCCACTCAGATGGAAGAGCTCATGAGGAGCTACATGCAAAAGACTGACACCTTCCTGCAAAACCAACAAGCTTCTATTAGAAACTTAGAGGGTCAGCTCGGTCAAATTGCACAGCAGCTAAGTACTAGACCCTCAGGGTCTTTGCCTAGCAAAACTGAGGAGAACACCCATCATGTCAATGCCATCATGCTAAGGAGTGGTAAGGAGGTGAAGAAAGCTGAAAGGCGGGTAAAAATTAAAGAGAAAGATCCAGAGAAAGGTAAGCAGAAGGAGGAGGAACTCACATCCAAAACACCAGTGTTGCAGCCTTATGTTCCACCTATCCCCTTCCCAGGAAGACTCAAGCAGAGGGAGTTGGAAGCCCAGTTTGCCAGGTTTTGGGACATATTTAAAGGGCTTCAAATCAATATACCTCTCTTAGAGGCCTTGAAGCAAATTCCATCCTATGCCAAATTCATGAAAGAGCTGCTCTCTAACAAAAGATCCGTGGAGAGTGTTGAGAAAGTAATGCTTCTTGGCGAGAGTTCAGCTATCATAGAGAAGAAATCTGCTCAGCTACCTAGAAAGCTAAAAGATCAGGGAAGTTTCAATATCCCTTGCACCATTGGTAATATTGATTTTGAGAATGTTTTGATTGATTCTGGTGCAAGTACTAATTTAATGCCACTTTCAGTTTTTAGGAAGCTTGGAATAGAGCCACAAAAGTGCAAGAGGAGACCAATCACTGTGCAGCTAGCTGATAAGAGCTTAAGGTTTTCCAAGGGTACAGTGGAGGATGTCTTAGTCAAGGTCGATAAATTCATATTTCCAGTGGACTTTGTCATACTGGATGTGGAAGAAGATGAGGACATTCCACTCATTTTGGGTAGACCATTCCTAGCCATAGGTCAAGCTCTAATTGATTTAGGATAAGGTAAGCTCACCCTTAGAGCACTATGACCAGGTAACATTTGATATGTATGATCCTGTGTTTTTGTCTAATGAGAAAGCAATGTATTCTAACATATCTGCTAAGGGTGAAATTACTAACAATGATGTGGAGGAAGATGTAGGGCAAACCATTCTTGAAGCTGTCTTGAATGAGATAGATGATTGGGGGGATGAGGATGAGCAAGAATGATGTGTATAACCTCACTTAAATTCTAAGTGTTTTGTAATTTAAGTGTAGGACATTAAAATACAATGAGTTGTACCCATGTAGTAGTTTCGAGGACGAAACTATTTTAAGGGGGGAAAGAATGTGAGGACTCAAACTTAAGCAATAATGTTAAAATTAAAATAGTATATATATGTGTGTGTGTGTGTCAAGTAAAATGAATACATATATATATTTATATATATGCTATATGCTAAAAATAAAATAAAATATATATAAATAATAATATTAATATAAATTATATGAGCATATATATATAAACATATATGGAAAAATGTACATATTATATTATATTTGGAAAAAAAAAAAGAGGAAAAGAAAAAAAAACCCATGCAGAACAATACCTTCACTCAATTTCAGCAAAATTAAGTAAACAATAATATATATATATATATATATATATAGACGCTGCGAGCTACTGGTCCAAAGGAAGCACTAGGCTTCATGCGACTAGAAAGACGACGCCACGTACTTTAAGTTTTTAATAACTAATGCTTCCGCCTTGCAGTTTATAATTTATTTTATTGACTGCTTAATGCTCACTCCACGCACTCCTCCAATTATTGCTTCACAGCACTTTAATTTATTTTTGTTCTAATTTACTCATCTCTTACCTTAGCTATTGACTAGATAGTTAGGCTAAGCAGCCGTAAGTCCTAGGCTTAGCTTCTGGTACCACCCATCTGTGGGTGCCCCCTAGTCGATCTTAGTCTCCATCTGGTATCAGAGCCAAGGGGGGAGTATATAGTTAGGTTTGAATAAACTTATTTTAGGATTCGTGGTAATATCGGATCAAAAGGAATCCGATTGTCCCAAGAGGGGGACGCCTCAATTTTTATACTATCTGGAACAATACGGGATCACCGTGGCGCTAGGCGAAGGGGGAGTAATCAGTACCGCCGTGTAAGTCGCGTAAAACCTGCAGATAGAGCGTAAGACGGGTAGCACATTTGGTTCGGAGTTGAAACCCTGAGCGGCCAAATTCCACGCTCTCATGCCGTATTTTCCCCTACGGGATGTACAAAAAATGAGATTAAAGTAGGTATTCCATCCTAAAATGAATTTATTTAGCAGAACTATGTCGTCCTCTAGCTCAGTTCCAAATGAGGAACTTGAGGATCTAGGTAATATAAACAATAGAGATGAAATTAGAATAAAAGATTTTAATGAAGCAATTGATAATTGGAAGATTTCAAAGAGATCTTATGATGAAATCTACCAAATGGCCAAATGGAAAATCTTTGGCAAAAATGATTATGTCTTATCCACAGAAGAGAGAGACATACCCGTTTCTGATGGATTAACGACAATTGAAATGTTAAACCGTAGTTCCATTCAAAATTATGGGAAAGAATGGAATTACATGCACATAGGTCTAATCCAAGTAGGAGCTAAACCTCTTACGAAGCTAGGATTAGATACCTCTGTCCTAATGGTTCTTAGAGATGCAAGAGAACTGGAATATGAACGATTGATCCATGCATCGATTGAAACCAGTCTCAGTACTGGTCCAGTCCAGTTTGAATGTCATCCAAATGTCACTTTAGGTCTTAGGGATCAAACCATAATGAAATCCCTAACCCTTCAAATTAAAACCCACAATTATAAGATGATTCAAGGTGCTCTGCCAATGGTAGTCATCTATCGAATCTATTTCAAGTTAATGAAAACAGCTTTCGGATCAAAAGCGTACAAAATTGACAAAAGAGGTCAAACGCTTCTGATTCAAACAGATCTAAACAGATCCAATGTGACTATCCCTAGGTTAATCAAATGGGATCAGGTTAGCCTACCTGACCACTGGGAAATAGAAAATCCTGTTCCCCAGAAATCATATCAAGTAGCTGAACCATCTAATGTTGTACAACATCCTGATGGCAAAGTTATGCTTCAATTCGCTAGGAGATCCTTTGAAACTCCTAGAAGTTCAATGTCGTTAGGATCATCAAGAAGGTCAGTTGATCTGTCTAAAATTGATGAAACTAAAAATGTCCAGGAAAGTCCTAAAAAGACTAATCCTACAATTTCTGGTTTAGTTAATAAGCCTTCGGGATTAACTCAACCAATCTATCAAACTTCTGCAGAATGGGAAGAACCTACTGCTTCAGAATTAGGATATTCTGAGCTTATTGTCATAGAAAAACCCTTCGAACCAGATAGGTTATTTCTAAATAATGAATTTAATTCTTCTAAAAACAAGGAGAAAAGACAATGGTATTTTAAAACTTTTGATAAGTTTAAAATACAAATTAAAAATGAATATTATGAATTCATGAATGAAATTGGTACCCAGATTTTATTCTTCGAATGATTAGAAGAATATTATTTGAAACCAAAATTCATAAATGAGGTTAATAGAACCGTCCAATGGAGACTAAGTGATGGTAACGTAGTTGAATCTACTCATCCGCCACTTAGCAATATCCGGTATCCTCATAAGGAAACCGAAATTAAACTAGCTCCTTTTAAAGTTGCAGAAGCAACTGAAGGAACTGGTATTAAAAAAATTATTGATCAGAATAATTTTACTAATAAAAATCTTCACACAATAGGTCAACAACTTGACAGGATTGAAGATTCAATTAGTAAACCTCAGGTCAATAATAATGAGATCATCAAGGTTGAAAAGAAACCACTTTTCAAACCTTTCGAGGTGATCACTCCCAGTAATGAATTCCTTCAAGCTATCCAAGATAGGAAGAAATCATTAAAAGGGAAAATAAAAATGGAATCGGTGGAATCTTTAAAATTAGATACTCATAAGTTTAGGAATTTAATTATTGAGGATACTCCATTCGAAAAAATTAATGTTTTAAGTGAAACTAATCCAGATGATTTATCGGATGACTTAAGTCTCGATAATTCTAATGGTTTAGAAGTTAACAAGATTACTTGGCAAGAACCTCAAAAACTGTACTATTAGCGAGCAACCCCTCCTGATATTCTGTTAGAGGAAAAACCAAGTAATTATCAGAACAAGTATTCTGCAGGAACCACCTATGAATGGAACATAGATGGAGCCTCAGAACAAATGATCTTGAATGTTTTAAATCAAATGATCATGTTCACCAATACTAATAGAAGTTTTCAAGGCGAATCTGATTTTAAAATTGTTGTACTTTTAATTTCTGGGTTCACCGGGCAATTAAAAGGATGGTGGGATAACTATCTCACTGAAGAACAATGAATGAACATTTTAACTTCAGAAAAGAAAAATGAATTTGGAGTTAAAATACTTAATGAACGTAATGAACCAATTCAAGATGTTGTTAATACATTAATGTTTTGTATTAGTCAACATTTCATAGGAGATCCTTCTCACATTCGTGGTAAGAATTTAGATCTCTTATCCAATATGAAATGTAAGTCTTTAGGAGAATTCCGCCAATATAAAGACATATTCCTTCAAAGGGTATTGATGCGAGATGATTGCAATCAATCCTTCTGGAAAGAAAAATTTCTAGCTGGTTTACCAAATATAATAGGTGAACAAGTTAGATCTAAAATTCGTGAGGAATTTAATGGAGAAATTCCTCACAATAATCTTTCTTATGGTGAGTTAAATTCTTATGTTTATAAGATTGGAACTCAAATGTGCAACACGGTTAGGTTGCAAAAACAACTTAAGAAAGAAAAACAATTGAAGAGGCAAAGCCTTGGAGAATTCTGTCAATAGTATGATCCATCTTTTGTCTTTGATAAATCAAAATGTGTAGATTGTAAGAGGAAAACAAAGAAAAAATCTTCTAAATCCAAAGATAATGAAAAGATGAAATTTTCTAAAAAATCCTATAAACAATCTAAAGAAAACAATGAAAATCCTAAAAAAGGTAAATCTAAAAAATTTAGAAAACCTTTTACAGGAATTAGATGTTTTCTGTGTAACAAATTTTGTCACATAGCGGACAAATGCAAGATCAAGAAAAAATTAAATTCCCTTGATCTTGATAAAAACAAGCTCGAAGAAATCCTCGAAATATTCGAAGGATATTCTTCTTCTGAACCTTCTTCATCGGAAGAAGAAGGTCTACAATGTAATGATTTTGAATCATCCTTAGAGGAGGATTCAATCAATGTCCTGACTAAAGAAGAAGAAGAATTTCTTCTTAAGTTAGATGCAATGTCTGATCCACAGAAATTGAGATGGTTGGAAGGAGCCAAACCTACTTCCTCAATTTCTAATAATCTAACTTACAACCTCAATGAAGTCTTCAACAGAGGCAAACCCAAGAAAACTAAGCCAGTAACGCTTAGTGATCTTCAAGGGGAAATCAATTCCCAAAAGAAAGAAATTCAAGAATTAAAAGCTATGCAGAAGGAGCTACAGCAACAATTCTTGGAATTCAAAATGTCCAGAACAAAATATTCAGATGAAGAAGCTAAATATGGAAGTTCTTCTGATATGTCTGGAAAAGAAATCAATCTAGAATATCTAATGCAACTAGTGGAAGTAACCACTAGGAAATGGGTAATTCCGATTACCATTAAGATAAACGAAGAGTTTATCTTAGAAACTATTGCCCTGTTTGATACTGGCGCAGATTTAAACTGCATTAGAGAAGGGTTAATTCCAACAAAATATTTTGAAAAAACAACCCAATCTCTAAGCTCCGCTTCCGGTAACAAACTAAACATTAGTTTCAAATTACCCAATGCAGAAGTTGCAAAGGATAATGTTTCCTATAATACTAGCTTCATCTTAATTAAGAATTTGAAGTAGAATGTTATTTTAGGAACTCCTTTTATCAACTTAATTCAACCTTTTAAGGTTACCAATGATGGTATTGAAACAGATTATTACGGACAATATATCTGTTTTAACTTTGTTTCAAAACCAAAAACTAAAATGATTGATATGCTCAAACAGAACTCAGTTTCCGAGTTAAACTGTTTGATTAAAGCCAAGGAGGATCACCTATCCTTCTTAAATGACGATTTGGAACTTCACAGAATTGAAGACCAAATCAAAAGGAACCCTGTAAGGACACAGGTTTCTAAATTAGAAAGTGAGATCAGAAACACCATCTGCTCCACTCTTCTTAATGCTTTTTGGGATAGGAAATCCCACTCAGTCGGATTACCTTATGAAGGTAACTTCGATGAGAAAAACATTCCCACGAAGGCTAGACCTTCACAAATGAACAGCAGTGTTTTAGAACACTGTAAGAAAGAAATCAATGACCTGTTAGCTAAAAAGCTTATCCACAAATCCAAATCACCTTAGAGTTGCTCTGCTTTTTACGTTAACAAAAATGCTGAAATAGAAAGAGGTGTACCTAGATTGGTAATAAATTACAAACCTCTTAACAATGTCCTTAAATGGATTTGGTATCCTATACCTAATAAAAAAGACCTACTTGGCAGAATACATAATGCAAAAGTATTCTCCAAGTTCGACATGAAGTCTGGGTTTTGGCAAATCCAGATTAATGAAGATGATAGGTATAAAACAACGTTCACTATCCCTTTTGGACAATATGAATGGAATGTTATGCCTTTCGGTCTTAAGAATGCACCCTCAGAATTTCAGAGAATAATGAACGAAATCTTTAATGATTTAGATTTCGTAATAATTTACATAGATGATGTTCTAATATTTTCTCCAAATATGGAACAGCATTTTAAGCATGTCAGATCCTTCATAAGAAGAGTTAGACATAATGGTCTCGTAGTATCACCATCTAAGATATCCTTATTCCAAACTCGGATTAGGTTCTTAGGTTTTGATATTCATAATGGCACAATCTAACCAATTAAAAGATCCATAGAATTTGCTTCAAAGTTCCCTGATAGGATTCTGGATAAAACACAACTCCAGCGATTTCTAGGTTGCTTAAATTATGTAGCAGATTTCTTTAGGAATCTTAATATTTTATGTAAGCCTTTACATAACAGTCTTAAGAAAAATCCACCTGAATGGTCTGACGAACACACAGAAGTTGTCAGACAAATCAAGCAAAGGATAAAGGAAATCCCTTGCATTTATCTGGCAGATCCATCCCTACCCAAAATCGTAGAGACTGATGCATCTGATATAGGATTTGGTGGAATCCTAAAACAAAAATCCCCTAATGGGAATGAAAATGTTGTCCAGTTCGTATCAAAACACTGGAACCAATGCCAATTAAATTATTCCACAATTAAAAAAGAAAATTTGGCTATTGTTTTAACAATTTCTAAATTTCAGGGAGATTTGTTAAATCAAAAATTTCTTTTAAGAATTGACCGCTCTGCAGCAAAAAATGTTTTAGAGAAAGATGTTCACAATTTGGCTTCAAAACAGATTTTTGCCAGATGGCAAGCAATTTTATCCTGTTTTGATTTCGAAATTATGCATATCAAAGGAACGTCCAATTCTCTTCCTGACTTCCTGACTCGTGAATTCCTATAGGGAGATGCCTCCGAAGGGAAAGGGAAAGGAAAAGGAAGTCCCCCGTAAGGGACTCACAAATGTCCGGTCGTGGCTTGCTGCTACGGCTCCAAAACCCAATGTGCCGCTGGCAATCAAAGAACGTGATGAGGAGTCAACCGCCTCATCCAGATTAATGACCAGACCTCCAGTTGAGGGTAATGTGAGTTTAAACACTGAGGGTTTAAACACTGATATAGTGATAACGCCTGAATTAATTAAGGCAATCACAAATGCTTTGGGTTTTAAGTCTCCCATAAAAGACCAGAAAAAGATGATTAAAAATTCATCTACCAATGTCACGTAACTGAGGTGGCGTCTTCTTCAAAGGCATTTGTCCCTAAAAAATATTTTCAAAAATGGTATCATAAGGGTATTTCCAAGTATATCTTTTCGGTAAAAAAAGGTATGCATGAAAATGATCCTTTTGATTTTGCCAGGAAAATATTTCCTGAAAATGTTTTTTATGTACCGTATGATCCATTGAAAAATATGGATTTTTACGAGAAAATTTTGGTTGATACAAGTTCTGTGTCAATCAAGCATTTCCAAAACAATGGAGTAATTTCTTACTTAACCGCTAGAATCCACAAGGTCATAAACCTGTGCGATTGGCCTGGCAAGCCGGCTAGCAAACAAAAACTCAGCTTCAATCCGCTGGGACCAATGGAACCTCATTTAGCTACTTATAATTATTTTGATTATAAGCAGGCTTGGTTCAATGCCTTTTTAAGAATGAATCAGAAAAGATCTCATACATGGCTGATCTTTTTTGATAAATGTTCTTCAAAAAATTTGCCCTGTTGGTTTGCACACTGGTGGGAAGAATATGGGGCAATTGAAAATATTGTCCATGAAAATGCTAAGAACGGATACTTTCTGTTCTTAAAAAATTATGAATGTAATGAACATGAATATATGTTCGATAAAACCATGGTATACTACATGCATGTAGGGATATCATGGGTAATGGCATGGAGCTTCGGTTACAAGCAAGACCGAAGGACTCAAACTCCGGTGCTCACCAGTACATTCAAAGTCAAATGGTGGGACGGATTCAAGCTCTGGGACAGGGTGACTGAGTCAGTAATCGACAAATGGCTGACTAAGCAGAAATTCCTGGCCCAAGGAGGAACCCAGACCCCTTTTCTCCATGATAGGGGTTTCCTAATGTCCAACATGGCAAAGACGCAAAATCCAGAAGAAATGAAAAAGGTTCTGGAATTTGCTCTAGCTGAATTAAAGAAATCCGAGGATGAAATGCGGACTAATGAAGAAAACTCTTCCGCTTCTACATCAGCCGGATTACAAAGCAATGAGGATGACTACTACGGCATCAACTTAGGAAGTCCGTAGGAGTTAATGTAAGTGCTTTGTTACAATTGTAACAAAATACGTAGAATGAAATACAGTATTAAATACTGTATAATTTTTTGTATTTATAACCGTAATCTTTACGGATAATGTTGTATGTAATTCTCCGTCATATATGGAACAATTACCCAAGGGGGCTTCCCCAAAGCCAGTATGGTCAAGCCGTCATTAACGGTTTGAATGACAGGTGGAGCTTTTCCACCGAAAAATCTCTGGGAATTACTGTTGAAACAGTAATATTCCCGACAATGTACTGTGCACTACAGTAAAAAAGAACTTTTACTGTAGAAACAGTAAGAATGTTTGTTCTTTAAAAACGGAAACGTTGCTTCATTTGAGGCATTCGAAAATTTCCATAAGAACAAAACACTCTCAAAACCTAAACACTTCAGACCCTCCTTCTTCTCCATCTAACCTCTCCTATACCTCCGGTCACCAACCTTCGACCACTTCTTCCACACTTTCCTTCTCTCTCCTTCCCAAACACTAACCAGAGTCGTCTACTATGGTTGATGAACCATAGGCTCTAAGTACGCAGACATACTTAGGTATATCCTCCCCTCCTCTTCGTCTCTAACCTTCGACAAATCTTCTTCCATCCTTCTGATCCTCCACTTCTCTCTCTCTCCTTTATCCCCTTTCTTCTTTAATGTATTGTTTGTTTCTGTTTGTAACTAATGTTCCTTTTTTAAGGATTCAATGTTAATAGAGTAAATATTTGTTTATTTACTTATCTTTTTAAGGAACAACAACCCACTAGCCTTGGCTCTACCGCCTGTGGTGTTAAGTTCTTTTACAATTTATTTTATTTATTACAGTTTTTATATAACCTCCTCGACTGGTTATACCGCCTTTTGAGGTTTTGCATATATTAACTGTTTTAAATATTAATGTATGATTAATGCTTAAAGTATATCGGCTGGAATACTAGACGCTGCGGGCTACTGGTCCAAAGGAAGCACTAGGCTTCATGCGACTAGAAAGACGACGCCACGTACTTTAAGTTTTTAATAACTAATGCTTCTGCCTTGCAGTTTATAATTTATTTTATTGATTGCTTAATGCTCACTCCACACACTTCTCCAATTATTGCTTTACAGCACTTTAATTTATTTTTGTTCTAATTTACTCGTCTCTTACCTTAGCTATTGACTAGATAGTTAGGCTAGGCAGCCGTAAGTCCTAGGCTTAGCTTCTGGTACCACCCATCCGTGGGTGCCCCCTAGGATATATATATATATATATATATATGTAGACATAGGATAGAGAGGGAGGAAATCAAAATCATCAAAAAAATTAGAAAAAAATAGGAAACCAAAACTCTCTCCATTTCATCCGAATTTTCTAGGCAAATTGAAATTGAAATTCTCAACATGCAATCATCAGGATAGGAAAAAAAACAAGATTGAAGTAGGATGCAATAAGAATTTAAAGAAATTGAAGAAAAAAATCAAATTAAATAGAGGAGGATTTGGTCTGTTCGTTCGAAGGGATTAGGGTGAAGTTGCTACTAGGCCAAGTTAGGGTTAAGGTTTTGGGTGAGGGAGGATTTCGACTGACATAGTGGTTGCTAGCGTTGGTGGCTAGAGGCCGGTGAATGGAGCAACCCCCGGTAACGCCCAAAACTTACTATTTTTTTTTTAAATATCAAATGTTGATTAAAAATTATGATTTTTGGTATTCTAGATAATTTTGTATGTATATTAATGTGATAATTTTATTTTTCTAAAATTTGATTCACAAATATGTGGTCTATAAGAAATGTTTTATTCTGGTCGTAAATTAACTTGGAAAATGAATAGGGAAAATGACGTATTTTTTATGTAATGTTTAGTATATAAGATCCTTATATGATGTATTAGATCACCGAATCAATAATTGTTCAAATTGGAGTCGTTTTCTATTTTTAGTGAAATTTTCAAGCAAATTACCCTATTCTTGGCAAATTAAATCCTTAGTAAAATTAGGGAATTTGATTTGATTAGTTGAGTTTGATGTTCAGTTGAGGTTCATTGAAGTATAATATGATGTTAAGAAGCTTGGGTTAGTTATGAAACAAAAACAAGAGTTTTCGGTACAAAATCATGATAATTTAGAACCATACGATTCAATATAAAATCATATCAAAATTTAATTACATTAATATATAATAGAGTGTGGTATATCCGTATGTATATGAATTAGAAATTGTAGGAAAATGGTAGATTATATGAGGTTATGATGGAATTTAGGTGTTTGGAATACTAAATTAGCAATTTAGGGTTCAGTAGAGTGAATGGGGTAACATTGATTGGTATACTGATGATTCAGGTATTTCTATTGAGTATGGAGGATAAAGGAATTTGGCTGGTGTGACTTTTTAGATTGGCATATATTGTTTCAGGTGAGTATCCCCTTAACTCATCTCTTGGGTACAAGTGATTGATAATGTAGACTACTTATTGTTAGCTAAAATTACCTTGTACGATCACTTATTGTGATTAATGCAGGAGGATTGTTGAATTACATTGGTTTGCTAATGACTGGTTGTGTGTCATGATATGGTTAGCTTATGAGAAAAAAAAGGAAAAATTCTAGAAAATCCTAGAATTTAAGTTGGGTGCGGGATTTGTTTGTACTATTCCTGATTATATGTGATGTAATAAACTTAAATTATTGAATGTTTCATGATTGTGACGTAATGTTGGGTTATTCTTAGCTTATTGGATGGGGTTTATATGACTGGCTAAGTTCATACTATTGTTGTCTCGGTAACGATGAAATATCTAAATGGATAATAAAATAGGGTTTAGGTTATAAATACCTACTAACTCAAAACACGTAATGTAAGAAAAGTCTTGTTCCCTGCCTAGTAAGTTTGTGGTACGACCTTTGAGTCGACTTGGATGGGTTTGAGGCATGATTGATGGACTAGCTCGGTTCAGTGACTTGTAGGGATCTAGTCACCCCTTTTGTTCGAGGCAGGTGAAAGGTGAGCTGAATGTTTCTAACTAAAAAGAGTATATAAGGATGTCTTAATTGGTTAAGAAAACATTAAGTTTTGAAAAGTACATGAGGATAGTTTATCTATTAGTTGACAGGCTCTACTTGGGTTAACTAAAAAATATTTATGACCTGTGAGTAAATAAGGGTGATTGAAATGGTCTCCAATGAAAAGGTTATGAGTTTAGTAAAATGGAATTATAGGAAAAATATCATTAAGTAAGATTATGGTGATGTTAAAATGTAATAAATTGAATTGGGTTTCTTGCGAATATAGCTTTGAGTTGAAAACTTGCTTACTTGAGTAATCACTTTCGAGGTATTTGATAATATTATTGATTACTATTATGTGATTTTGTTGTTTGGTTTTGCTGGGTTGCTTGATTTTGTACTCACTTTGCTTCTTAAGAAGCTGAGGGGTTAGTGTTTTTGCTAACCTCAGGTACAAGTACTGAAGAATAAGTTGTTGGAGACTCGGGTTTTTGGAGAGTGTCAATAGAGGCAAAGAGGCCCTTAGTTTCCATTTTGGAACCTCTATTATTTGTAATAAGATTGTTCTATACATGATGTTATAGTGCTTGTAAATAAGATCTACATGTGCTAATCTTCATATTGTAATGTAAATATTTATGTGTATAAGGTTGGATTTGTAATCTTTTGAGCCACTTAGGGTTACAGGATTAATCATGGGCTATGTCTACTTATCGGGAATACAAATCCCGATGGTATATATATGATAGGAATCAAAATCCAACAAGACTTATCATTAGGGCAATGACTAAAGGATTTCGAATCTTGGCGATGAGGACCCATTTTGAGCAAATCGACCCCGGAATTATTTATATACTAACCTCTTTTATCTTATTCATGTATTTTATATTCCAACAGGAATACTTATCATGCTTTACAGGGCAATGGATAAACTCACTTAAACTCAGCTTGTGGGTTATCCATGGACCGACCTGAACCGGCGATGAACTGGGCTGATGGATCCTATAGAAGACCGGCATCATGAAGAGCATTTCTTTTATGTATTTTTCATTTTATGAACTATTTTAGTTGTATTTTGGTTTTGGGACACTTTTATTTCTTTGTAACTTTCATTTAGGGTTAGCTACCTTAAAAGTGGCAAACTTGTAATTTTGAGCACTTTTTAACCCTAGGAGTAGCAAGTATAAATACTTGCTTAAGAGAGGGTTTGGGGAGCTTATTTTTGCAGAACATACACTTTCTTTTCACGTGTGAATTAGGGTTCATACCTTGGTTCCAACTCTTATCAATTTCAATTCCAAGACTTGAGATTGTGGCGAGTGCAACAATTGGAATTTGTGAGTCATATCAATTCCTACTTGTTGTGATTTCTTTTCTTCTCTAGTGTGTTGTATCTAGGGTTGATTAGAGATAGTTCTTGGTCAGATTTACATCTTATTGTACACAAATTCATTTGATTATTTGAAAGAATTATCAAGTTGATTCAATTCATCATTAAGGATTTCTTTGCTAGTGTGAATTTCACCATTTGAAAAAAGGGATCTTCCTTCACGATTTTCTTTGTCAAATTGAGGCTTGATTTTCGTGGATTATATGATATTAGAAGTGTTATTAGAAGCCATTTCCATTGTGGTATTCAGATTATATCATTAGTAGGTTGAATTTCATCATTTCAACATTAGGGTTCACTAGAAAAGTGCCATTTTTGGGATCCGATTTTGCCTAGACTTGAGATATCTTTTCTTAAGTCTTTTGAATGTTCTTTAAAGTGTGATTAGGAACATCATCTTTTTGGTATCATCTTTTTGGAATTATGATGTGCCTAATTCCACTCAAGCACAATAAAAAGAATCAAGGAAAAACACCTTAATTCACAAAACACAAACCGGTTCAATTGAGGGTGATTTCACGTGAACACCTTGTAGAATTTGATGGAAATTGTTGTTCAAATGATTCAATTGTAATCTCTAATGATAATATTAACCAAGTAACCACAATAAGGCTTGAGAATCACATGGAAATCAGATCAAAGAAAGCAATAAAACCATGAAATCCACTTCCCCTTTCAATATCCAATTCACGGTTTGTTATGATAAGCAATTGTTGATGGAGAATCACAAGTATGATAATTACTCAAAATAAACACACTAATTTGAATTGATACCAATTCAAATCTGACCAAGAATGTTCTAATCCAACCCTAGATATTACACACTAGAGAAGAAAAAGAAAACACAACAAGTAGGAATTGATATGGCTCACAAGTTCCAATTGTTGCACTCGCCACAATTCCAACTTCTTGGGATTGAAATTGATAAGAGAATTTTGGAATTAGGAAACCCTAAGCCCTCTCACGAAAATGTGAAGTGTTTTCTGCAAAAATAAGCCTCCAACCAAGGTAATTTCGTAAGTCACAAACTACACAACACAATTGCGGTTCACAATTTGATTAACCCTAATTGAAGATGAATATCACAAAATCAAATAACCATAAATCCCTTCTCTCAACATGAGCTCTGATACCAAATTATGATGTGCCTAATTCCACTCAAGCACAATAAAAAGAATCAAGGAAAAACACCTTAATTCACAAAACACAAACCGGTTCAAATTGAGGCTTGATTTTCGTGGATTATATGATATTAGAAGTGTTATTAGAAGCCATTTCCATTGTGGTATTCAGATTATATCATTAGTAAGTTGAATTTCATCATTTCAACATTAGGGTTCACTAGAAAAGTGCCATTTTTGGGATCCGATTTTGCCTAGACTTGAGATATCTTTTCTTAAGTCTTTTGAATGTGCTTTAAAGTGTGATTAGGCACATCATCTTTTTGGTATCAGAGCTCTTGTTGAGAGAAGGGAATTGGTTGTATTCAATTTCGTGGAAGTGATCAACAATTAGGGTTGATTAAGTGGAAAAAAACGCAATTGTGTAGTTGTTGTTGTTGTAGTTTGAGATTGCGAAATTGCTTTGGATTGGGATTTGAATTGCTGGTTGTTAGAGTTGATTTGGGAAGGTTATTAGATCACTTTGTGGACACTAATTCGCGTGGAAGATCAGAAGTACAAAGTGAAGTTACTTTAGCAAATTGTTTTGAAATTGTGAAACTTACCAATTGTTGCCGTAAAGTAGCTTGTGGCGTGTGGAGTTGTGAAGTTTGTTGTTTGAATTCCATTGTGTAAATTCTGAATTGGTGGAGTACAATTTGCATATATACATTGGTTTTGATTAGTAAGGAATTATTTGAATTCAAACACATGCAATTAAGTTGTGGGAGTTAATGATTGCTATTTGAATTTGAATTCATTACTTACCAATTGAAGAAGGCTTGCAATAAGTGAATTTGTTTGAATTTCAAATTGAAGTTGCTGCCTATTTTGTTGTGAGTTGCGGTTAGAACTTGTGGGGAGTGAAGTATATTTGTTATTATTGCCGTGGAAGTAAAGTGTATTTGTTGTTGTAGTCATTTGTTATCATTGTCATAGAAGTGGAGTGCATTTTGTTGTTGTTGCCGTAGGAGTTCTTGTTGAAGTGAGTGCAACGTGATTGAGGTGTGTGTGGTGGTGCAAATTTGTGGAGTTTTGTGTAGTGCAAGGTGCTGCACATTAAGACTCATTGTGGGTGTAAAACTTTAGCAAGAAAGGAAAGTTAAGTGGTGCAATTTGAAATTCAAATATAAGCATTTAAGTGTGGAAGTTATTGAGTATTATTACTTAAACACTTGCTTAGTTGAATTCAATATCTTAACTACTTGGAAGTATTAATTTGTGCTTCAATCATTCTAATATACTTGAAGTGATAAGAAGTATTTATTGCATTGGTGACTTGTTGCACCGTGGGTGTACAAGTGTATGTGTTGTTATCCAAACTTGTTATTGTGACGTAGTGAAGTGAAGGGAGTGTGCTACAAATTATTAGATTACATTTGTACTTTAGATTAATCGCATCCACAAACATGTCATATGATAGTGTGAATGGGTACATTGGCAATGAGGCCAATAGCCAAGTGGGTAGCAGACTAAGTCGTCGAAATACAAATGGAAGAACTCTAGATGAACAACTTCGGGACCTTTCCACACTTGTTGCTACATTAGCAACAAGGATTGATAGGATGACATTACCACCACCACCAATGGTAAACCTTCAGGCACCACCTAGAGTAAAGGGAGATTATCATGCTCTTAGGGAAGATAGAGATGATAATTTTGGGCTTAATCCATACCCGGATAGGGAATTTAGACCACCTCGAGGACCAGAGTGTGCGAAGCTATAGATGCCTTCATTTGATGGTAAGGGTTCCGCAGATGATTACCTAGACTGGGAGGACCAAATTGTGCAGATGCAAGTATGCCAACCTTCAAAGGTTCTTGAGGGCTCTAGTGACACGAGCCAACCCTTAGAGCATAAAATTTGTCAGACACCGATGTGCCAACCTTCAGAGGATCCTGATAATCATACTCAGACGAGCAAACCACCAGAGAGCCAGACTGTTCAAAGACAGTTATGTTCACCTTCAGAGGTTTTAGAGGGTAATGAGCAGTTGGGCCAACCATTAGAAGACCCTAAGGATCAGCATCATATAGATGAGTCAGAAAAAGAGGAAACAAACTCAATCGAATGGGTTGAGACAGGGGAGACATCAGTAGATAATGAGTCAATGTTTGTGTTGCAGATGAGATACATCCTAGAAATGGAGGAGAGAAAACAATCACCTACTATGGTATTTCAGATATTGGGATTCTGTAGAGATACTTCTTCAGATGGATTGCTTTTAGAAAATAGAGTCTCTACTGCATTCGATCTGCCAGATTTGAGGACAAATCTTTTTTAGGCCCGAGGAGATGATAGGAATCAAAATCCGACAAGACTTATCATTAGGGCAATGACTAAAGGATTTCGAATCTTGGCGATGAGGACCCATTTTGAGCAAATCGACCCCGGAATTATTTATATACTAACCTCTTTTATCTTATTCATGTATTTTATATTCCAACAGGAATACTTATCATGCTTTACAGGGCAATGGACAAACTCACTTAAACTCAGCTTGTGGGTTATCCATGGACCGACCTGAACCGGCGATGAACTGGGCTGATGGATCCTATAGAAGACCGGCATCATGAAGAGCATTTCTTTTATGTATTTTTCATTTTATGAACTATTTTAGTTGTATTTTGGTTTTGGGACACTTTTATTTCTTTGTAACTTTCATTTAGGGTTAGCTACCTTAAAAGTGGCAAACTTGTAATTTTGAGCACTTTTTAACCCTAGGAGTAGCAAGTATAAATACTTGCTTAAGAGAGGGTTTGGGGAGCTTATTTTTGCAGAACATACACTTTCTTTTCACGTGTGAATTAGGGTTCATACCTTGGTTCCAACTCTTATCAATTTCAATTCCAAGACTTGAGATTGTGGCGAGTGCAACAATTGGAATTTGTGAGTCATATCAATTCCTACTTGTTGTGATTTCTTTTCTTCTCTAGTGTGTTGTATCTAGGGTTGATTAGAGATAGTTCTTGGTCAGATTTACATCTTATTGTACACGAATTCATTTGATTATTTGAAAGAATTATCAAGTTGATTCAATTCATCATTAAGGATTTCTTTGCTAATGTGAATTTCACCATTTGAAAAAAGGGATCTTCCTTCACGATTTTCTTTGTCAAATTGAGGCTTGATTTTCGTGGATTATATGATATTAGAAGTGTTATTAGAAGCCATTTCCATTTTGGTATTCAGATTATATCATTAGTAGGTTGAATTTCATCATTTCAACATTAGGGTTCACTAGAAAAGTGCCATTTTTGGGATCCGATTTTGCCTAGACTTGAGATATCTTTTCTTAAGTCTTTTGAATGTGCTTTAAAGTGTGATTAGGCACATCAATATATATATGATGTATGATGTGACAGGAGATTTTAAGTACATGTATTTAGATTTGATGTGGATTTGAAATGATAGCACTGTTAGTGCCATTTTACAGGACATTTATAAAATTACATAGAGGTTAGAGTTACAGGTTCAAAACTAGTCAAATTTGATTTATCTCTAATTCAGAGATGGCATAGCAACCGACCTACAGGTACCGAGAATAGTTACGGGAATTTTGAAACGGGTTCAAGAATCAAACCTAGTAGGTGGGTTGCTATAAGAGGGGTCATGTGGGAGTTAAGAATAGGTGTCACAAATGAGCTTAAACCTACACCTCCCATTATCCTCTTCTTCAACTTTTTACTACTACTCAAATTATCTTGCCTCTTATTTTCATTTTTCTTAAAAGTTATGTATCCATTACCCTACCAGATTTGAAAAATGGAACCAAATCTCCAACTGCAATGCTAGTCATCTCAGGTTACTAGGATTAGGCAAAATTTTAATGTTTTGCATGGTGTGCAATAAGATTGGAGCATGTGCTACAGGAGTAGGTAGAGTAGAGAAAAACATGTCAACCTTCATAATATGAGAAGTACCCTCATCTTCCATACACTTTTGTCAATACGTTCAACAATAAAACTAACTAAAAACTCTTAAAGAATCCAATCTATTTACTTATCAATAGAGATTTTTCATCATATTGTAGATATCATAAGGCTCATGCATAGATTTTCTAATCATAGTGGGTAATGGCAAATATGACATCATTTATTACACTTGTCATGTTACATAGATGAAAGTATTAACTTGGAATGTGCATTGTTCGGATGGAGCACTTAATCCTTCAAAAATCTTAACATAAAGTTGTTTATGTTCTCCAAATATTTTAGCCATCTGAATAAGATTCTCGTTAGTCAAGAAAAAAAAAATCTCAAATATCCTTAACTTAGGATAAACAAGATTGTTTAGTGTAAAAGCTAGTAAAACCACTTCCCAAATAAAGATTCCAACTTCTAAAACTTTGTTAAAGCATGCTTTAATTAAATCTTTAACAATTGGCTTTTAAAATATAGTTTAGGTAATCAACAACATGGCTAAACAATAATTATTTTTCTTCTAAATTTTAGCTTGGATAAGATTTAGATTCAAAATTTGTTTTTTCCTATTAAAGAGTACCAAATGTAATAAGTTTATTTTAACAATATTCAAAATATTATTCAAAAACAAAATTTATCTTAATCACTTTACTAAAAATGGAGAATTATTCATAACCAATTGAACGGGAAGAGAATACTAAGATCTTTTATTTGAGTACATTATCCAAATAGTTTTCAATTTTTGAAGCCTTAGAAATTTAATAAGTTTGCTTAGAAAGATTACTAATATTGATGTTCAACAAGTGCTTTGTGCGGTGAACATTGAAACTAAAATTTGAGATTCAAGAGATGGGAAAGAAACTTTTAAGAATAAGTATAAGGAGGAGACGATGATTTGGCATGCAAGAAGGAATATGCCACCTCATATATGATTTTGACATCTCTTAGTGAAGAAGCTTAGGATGGTGATTTCAATTTATAGGGCTACCTTGTAGATTGTTAAGAATCCCCAGAAGGTAGAAGCAAACTCAAAGATCAATAATGAGTTAAAACTATCTAAATAGATAACAAGAATAAGAATATTTAAATAAGATTGAAAAAAAAAGGAAATTGAAAAACTAGGCTATTAAACTTGTGAAAAAATCATTAAATCGAATTTTCGGTAACTCTAACTAAAAGTAAATTTTTAATAAATCCTAAACCATATTCAACTTCTATATTAATGTTAAGAAATAATAATATTACATGATTTTCATTTAAATAATCCATGGAAAGAAACACCATGTTATTGGCATTACATTTTTGCTTATCGAAAGAACCTAAAAGACTCACTTAGGTACAAGTCAATAATCAAATATTTTGTTAAATAGCTTTCCTAGTTTAGAATGGTGGTTGATTAATTATTAATCTATATAAGAATAGTCTTAGTAAAGATAAATTGAATATATATATATATATATATATGTATATATAAGACTCTAGACCCTATACTTAAGGATGAGTAGATATAAGAAAGGTAAGGTGTGAAGTTCTAGTCATACCCTACTCTATAAGGTATGGACTCCTTAATTTTGGAACTAGAACCGTTGTAACACCCTAAAATCATTTTAGAGCTTATATGCTATTAAATCTATAAGGTATATAATATCTTTTAAAAATTGTAAATTTGTTATCTTCCCACATATTTTAAATTTATATTATATTAGAAAAGTAATCTAAATGTAAAATTACAAATTTTTATATATGTTAGATTTATGGAATTTGTAATAAATTAAAATGAAAATTATCATCTACAAAGAGATAGGAAACTTTGGATTTAGTGTTTGTATTAGTTTTGTGTTGTTTCTTTTTAACATAAGTTAAATATTTCTTTATTCTTTTCTTGATAAAAAAAATATAAAAGTGTTTTTCATTCATTAACATATATTATATTATTTAATAAATATTATTAGGTGAATATAGAGTACTTTGTAATCTATACTTTGTATACTTTAGAATATAGGTTTTAAGATAGGTATATAATAGCAAGATATCATATTCATACCCTATAGTATAGAATAGGTTCCGGAAAATTATTACCAGGAATCTACCTTATGATTCTCAATATCAACCTAAAACCTATACAGTTGAGTAGTGGATACCCTATACATTAAGGTTACTTGCTTACCCTTCCCTATACTTATGGTTTTGTGTCTATACTTGAGCAAAATTTTAATTTAATGAATTTGATGAATTTATTAATCATTATCACAACCTTGGAAATTAATTATAACAAAATATTATGAAGTCTTTCACATAAGGATCACATATCAATCCCTTATAATGCCAAAAAGAACCTAATATTACCAAATCACCATACTTAGATATTATAAGATTATGAACTAATGGAAACCCATCCAATTAAAGCCTATCATCCCATTTACATTTTCAATTATTCTCCTTTAATAAAATTACATGCAATAATTCATTTACATATGCATTTCATTTAAATTTTCATGTTATTTAATATAACTTAACCAACACTTGCATTTTATTTAAATTTTCATTTTATTTAACTTAACTCAAACTACACTTGCATTTCATTTAAATCTTCCTTTCATTTAACTTAAGATAGACTACATTTGCATTTCGTTTAACTTTTCAATTCATTAACTTCAATTTACATTTTCTTGGCATTTCATTCAACTTTATAATTAATGTAAAACCCTAGGAAAAGTAATATAAAAATAAAAATAAAGGTCAAGTTAAGTTAAATAAAAAGGGTATAATAAAGGGGGCAATTTGGTCAATTTGTGTGAGGGGTATAAAAGGACCGCTCTTTGGTCATTCTAACTCTTTTACACTTTTCGCACAACATCCCCTCAAGAGTAGAGGAGAAACCCTATTATTCCTTTCATCATTTTCATACATGTGGTGTGATTTAGGGTTTGGTTTCTTTGAATTGTACTACAAAACAAATTAGCATGAGTAGAGGGTTGGGATAGGACTTTGATTGTTGAAATGATCTAGACAAGTAAGTTGTTGAATCCAATCTAATTTCACATTTTAATGCTATAAACAATGTCAAATTAGACATTGTAGCATTGGATTACAATTAGGGTTAGTTGAGACTAACATTGATGAATTTAGGAAGGGTTTTCAAAGAAGAACAAGAAGGTACAAAGTCAGATACATGCCTCGTGTACTTGCCTATACTATGTTGAGGAGAAAAATCAAGTTTGAAGGTTCATGGCTAGGTACTCACCTTTGTTCTTGGGTGTATAATGGAGTAAAAGTGTATAGAAGGATACATGGCTAAAGTACATAGCCATTTTCCTTACCTATGATCCTATACATGACTTAATACACAACTATGTTCCCTAAAAACCTCCTTTAGTTTTCATTAACCTTAAACCTATAGTATAACTCTAGTAACTTTAATAAAGTAGGGAAATGATCCAACAACAATTCAATAACAAAATCTGATAACTTAGACAATAACTTAAGCTAGTATTAAGGTTAGTTGTTTTATACATTGATAAGTTCTGGTATAACTATTAGGCAAGGACAAGTTGTGTTAAGATTGCCCTTTCAAGTATATGTAATCTTGTATGTTGCTTTTTCTTATTAAGTTAGTTAAGAAAATGGAATTAATGGTATATTGGATTTGATCAAGTTGTTTGTTGATTGTGTTTGACTCGGCTTAAGAACATATAGTGGTAAAACCTTAAAGGGCACCTATTGATCAATATATGGTAGTGTCCCTAGTAAAGTTTTCTACTGAGATGATTTGATAGATTTAAGGGCTCATGAGTGTTAGGGCTTGTAGTGATAGTCCCTAATACTGTATTATATATATATGGTGTGGTAGAGTGAAGAATGCCCCTTTGTTATTTGAGAATTAAATAAGATAATAACTTATTGTTTAATTGTTTGGTTGTTACATTGATTCATATGATTTAAGTTATATTTGATCATGCATATGTACTTGTAGATTATTCATGCTAGGCTTTAGGTCAACCTTCAAGGACCATTTTTGTTTTTTCAATTGCAAGTATAAATGAGTACGCTTCATATCATGAGGATCTAAGGGCTTCCATGTATGATGGGAATGATATAATATTACTACTATTATGGTGATTAGGCGGGAGATGTCACTTGAAGTCCTGAAACATTATTAGAAGACTATTTTACTTATGAAGGATGGTAGTTTTGTTACTGGTTTAGCATTACACCATTATTAGTTTATTAAATAAAGATGTGTTAAGATAATCCCAATAATAGTTTGTGGATTGTAAAATGAGACTTAATTGGGCTATTCATTGATGATGTCGGTTAGTTTACTTTAATGGTGGTTAACAGATATTGCAAGTTATGAAGATTTAAAATGTTTAAGAGTCTTAACGTATTTTTACTCTATAAGAACATGTGACAGGTTGTGACGTTCTGGGTTTCGGTGTGTTATAATTAAACTTCCATTTGCATTTTATTTAAGTTTTTAACTAAATATACATTCCATTTGACTTAAGCATTTCATTTACCATTTCAACAAAACTTACATTTGCATTTCATTTAACTATTAATTAAATTTAAATTTGCATTGCATTTAATGTTTCAATAAAAGTTTAATTTCCATTACATCTCTTTCATAAATTCTTTGTATTCACATGGCTTAATTTACAATTGCATTTCAAGAAAAGAGTCACATATGGAAAAGCATAGATGGATAAGGCAAGTCAACTGCCTCATAACTCTCTCATTTCTTCTTCACAAATATCAGAATCAAGAAGAAGTAGGCATCAAATGCTTTCCTTACTAGTCCCTCATTCTCTCTATAAATACCAAATCAAAATTCTAAGTACAAAATCTACATTTTGCTATCATGAATACTCTTTATTACTCTAATTCTATGATATATTGACTTAAGTGTCAAAGTGGCCATGCCAAAAATAACTATGGTACCCCCTTGGCTCACTTTTCTTAGCTTGTGTAGGCTACACACCCCTAATTATAGGATCTAGTAACAACACAATTCATTGAACTTTTCAACTAAACATATAATTGCATTTCATTTAACTTAAGCATTTCATTTAACTTTTCAACCAAACTTACATTTGCATTTCAATTAACGTAAACATTTCATTTGCATTACATTTAAGTTTCAATTACATTTAAATTTGCATTTCATTAACGTTTCAACAAAAACTTACATTTGCATTTTCTTTTCATCTCTTTTAAAAATTTATTATATTCACATGGTTTAATTTACATTTGCATTTCAGGAAGTGACACATAGGAGAAAACTTAGATGGATAAGGTAAGTCAACTGCCTAATAACTCCCTCGATTCTTTGACACATATCTCGAAATTAAGGAGGAGTGGGCATCAACTACCTTCCTTATCCGTTCCACATTCTCTCTATAAATATTGGATCGAGACTATAAGTAAGGGATCTACATTTTTCTATTGAGAATACTCTATTACTTTAATTATATGATATAGTGACTTTAGTTTTGGAATGGTAATGTTAGAAACAACTTCGGCACTCCCCTTAGCTCACTTTTCTTTGTCTCGTGTAGATCAAGCAACCCTAATTACAAGATCTATTAACAACATAACTTATTTAACTATTCAATTAACCATACATTTACATGTCATTTGACTTAAACATTTCATTTGACTTAAACATTTCATTTGCATTACATTTAATATTCAATTGAATTTAAATTTACATTTCATTTAATGTTAAAAAAAAATTGATGAGATCCATGATGGGAGCCAAGCTGGAAGATGGAATGTGGATCCTTTTGAAGTGCCACCTGGACCGATCACAAGAAATCAAGCGAAACGATTTAAAGAAGCACTTAACGGGTTGATAAAGGATGTCCACGAAGCCGGAAAGGATTGGAGCAATCATGAAGTTGGAAAGGATTGGAACAACCATGGAATGCCCTTGTTCTTGTACAAGTCATAACGGATACGGGTTGAAGAGGGCGTGTCTTTACAAGGCACGGCCGTGTAAGAGCCTGGAGGTTACACAGAATCATATACGATCGTATACACGGTTAAAAGGCACGGCCGTGTATGGTGTCAAGAATTTCCACAGAAAGATACACGTCGTGTATAAGCTCTACGCCGACTCAAAGCTGCCGGCCTTCATTTCAACGCCGCTGGCCTTCACTCATACGCTATCGGCCTTTACGTCTTTGTTTTGTTATTTTTCCGCAACTTAATGAAGTTATGTCATTTTGGGCCATTATTGTTACGAATTGTAAACCCTAATATAAAGCTCCTAGGGTTTAGAACAGATAGAACATACAACATACAATATTGAAGTTTGAAAAAAACACTTTTGAGAGAATTCCTCTCTTGGTTCTTTAAAGAACTAATCTAGAACTTATCGGATTTTCTTCCGTAGCATTCATCCCGACTTATTAATCGGTCTTTCATCCCGATTGTAGCGTCTACATTGTATACTAAGGTTCTTGCCTCACTTATAGGCAACAGGTCACAGATTCCACTTGAGTGTGTTTGGCATCTTGGGTAGCAAATTCCGAACGTATTGGTATCGGGTTTCGTCACACGTTGGCGTGGTTCGTATCAATTTGGTAGCAGAGCCTAGGTTTGTTAAAACAACAGTTCGATTTGAGGAAGGTAACATCAAAACCCTAACTCCAATCGTCATATCAATTGTTCGTATTCAATTTCATAGTGTTAATTGTCTATTGAAAAGTGTAGTACCTACTATTCAATTTTGTTACAAAAAAAAAAAAGGAAGAATCACAACAAAAAAAAAGGGAACGTGATTAAGAGCAACAAACAAAGGCAACCAAAAAAAAAAAAATCAGAAGGAAAAAGAGGAAAATTTCGAGCCCTAGAGTTATTTTGAATTCTACGGAAAGGAATTGGTGTAGTTTGGGTTAGTTCCAAGAGAATTGAGAAGAGGAATTGGTGAATTGATATCATTATTGCTTGTGAGAATACACGAGTGATTGTGCGATTTCATCCTTGGAGCGAAACACATAAGGGAGTGTATTGTGAGGCTTAATCATATATATATCTGTGTTCGTGCTAACCCTTTTCTGCAGGAACTATGTCGAGGTAAAATTCTCCTGAAAGTGAAAGGGGAAGGTTTGATGCTAGGTTGGTGATTGAGGCGTTGAGGGATGAAATGAAGAGGATGTTTCAAGAGGGGATGGAACAAATTCATGAGACAGTAGTTCAAAGACTAGAGCAATCTAAAAACGTCTTCTAAGGGCGTAAGAAGGAGAGTCGTTCTAGGAGAGTACAAAGGGGTAGAGATGAAATGTCGGATGATGAATTTGATGAACCTTTTGTCGGGAGTTATAGAGGATATAGTGGTAGGAATAGAGGAATTAGGGATTGGGAAGATAGAGGAGATAGGAATAGAGAGGATAATCAATTGAGTAGTATAAAGATGAAGATTCCTCCTTTCCAAGGGAAGAATGATCCCGAGGCGTACTTAGAGTGGGAGAAGAAGGTGGAGATGGTGTTTAATTGTCATAACTATAGTGGGAGAAAGAAAGTGAAACTTGCTGCCATTGAATTTTTGGATTATGCCATAGTGTGGTGGGATCAACTAATGTTGAATAGAAGAAGGAATGGCGAACCACCTATTGAGTCTTGGGAAGAGATGAAGAGGGTGATGAAGAAGCGGTTTGTGCCTGCGTATTACTATCGTGAATTGAACAACAAATTGCAAACTCTTAGGCAGGGAAGCCGAAGTGTGGATGAGTACTTCGAGGAGATGGAAGTAACGATGATTAGGGCGAATGTAGAGGAGGATAGAGAGGCTACCATGGCTAGGTTTCTTGCTGGATTGAATAGAGAAATTCAAAATGTCGTAGAATTGCAGCATTATGTAGAATTGGAAGATATGGTTCATATGGCAATAAAGGTTGAGAACCAGTACAGGAGGAAAGGTAGTAGTAATGCACGGTTTCAACAGGGTACTAGTTCATCCACCTGGAAGACTAATCAATGGAAGAAGGAAGAAAAGCCTTTACCCACCAAACCAAAAGGAGAGCAGAGGCAAGCGGGTTCTACTCCTGGTAACCAAGGTAAACTTGATTCTTCTACTCCTAGAAATCGTGACATTAGATGTTTTAAATGCCAAGGTAGAAGCCATATTGCTAGTCAATGTCCGAATAGGCGTGTTATGATTCTGCATAATGATGGTGAGTATGAGACTGAGGGGGATAGTGAAGAGGATGATATGCCTCCATTAGAGGACGCTAGTGATGATGAGGAGCCTACAATAGGGAGGTTAGTGGAAGTAGTGAAGTGAGCTTTGAATGTGCAAGTGAAGGAAGAAGAGGAGGTGCAAAGAGAGAATATCTTTCATACTAGATGTTATCTAGGTGATCATATTTGCAGTTTGATCATTGATGGAGGAAGTTGCACCAGTGTGGTGAGTAATTTTATTGTTGAAAGGCCGGGACTCAAGACTACTAAACACCCTAGTCCATATAAATTGCAGTGGTTGAATGATAGTGGTGAGACTAAGGTGAGTAAGCAAGCCTTGATTGCTTTTCGCATCGGTAGGTATGAGGATGAGGTGTTGTGCGATGTGGTGCCAATGCAGGCGTGTCATGTGTTGTTAGGGAAGCCATGGCAGTTTGACAGGAAGATTGTTCATGATGGCTTTTCTAACAAGTATATGCTTGTTCACTAGGGGAAAAGCTTTAATCTTAAACCTTTAACACCTAAATAGGTGTATGAGGATCAGTTGCAGCTACAACAGTCTTTTGCAAAATATAAGGTGAGTGAAAAACAGAGGGAGAGTGAGAGAGCAAAAGACAGCGAGAAAGAAAAGGAATACAAAAGTCGATCTCAAAGGGAAAAAGAGAGGAAGGCTGGAAAGAGTGTGAGAGACCAAGTTGAAGGGGGATCAACTTTAGTGGTGAGTGAAAAGGAGAGTGTAGCCTTGCAAAAGGAGAGTTGTGTGGCAAGAGCGAGTGCAGTGAGGAGAGCTTTAGTGATGAAGCAACCTATGTTGTTGCTGGTTTTTAAAGAAACTTGTTTAAATACTAGTGAACTATTTAACTCTTTGCCTAGTGTGGTTGTGTCTATAGTGCAGGACTTTGAAGATGTCTTCCCTGAGGAGGATCCAAAGGGATTACCACCTATTCGTGGTATTGAGCACCAGATTGACCTTGTACCCGGAGCATTGATTCCAAACAAACCAGCTTATAGGAGCAATCCGGAGGAGACAAAGGAACTCCAAAGGCAGGTCGATGAATTAATGGAGAAGGGGTACGTGAGAGAAAGCATGAGCCCATGTGCAGTGCCTGTGATTTTGGTGCCTAAGAAGAATGGGTCATGGAGAATGTGTGTTGACTGCCGTGCCATCGACAACATCACGGTAAAGTATCGTCATCCCATTCCTCGCTTAGATGACATGTTAGATGAGTTACATGGGTCTAGTGTCTTTTCTAAAATTGATCTAAAAAGTGGATATCACCAAATTAGAATGAAAGAAGGTGATGAATGGAAAACCGCATTCAAAACGAAATATGGATTATATGAGTGGTTAGTAATGCCTTTCGGTTTAACTAACGCACCTAGTACTTTTATGAGACTTATGAACCATGTTTTGAGGACTTTTATTGGCAAATTTGTGGTTGTCTATTTTGATGATATTCTCATTTACAGCAAGAGTTTGGAAGACCATATATCTCACTTAAGGGATGTTTTAGAAGTGCTTCAAAAGGAGCAATTATATGCTAACCTCAAGAAGTGCACTTTTTGCACAGACAAACTTGTGTTTCTTGGTTTTGTTGTTAGTGCACAGGGAATACAGGTTGATGAAGAAAAGATTCGTGCAATCCAAGAATGGCCTAGTCCAACTAATATAAGTAATGTGCGGAGTTTCCATGGACTAGCGAGCATTTACAGGAGATTTGTGAAGGATTTCAGCACCATTGCAGCACCACTTACTAAGGTAATTGAGAAGAACGTGGGGTTCAGATGGGGAGAGCAACAAGAGAAGGCCTTTCAGACGCTTAAAAATAAGCTGACTTAGGCGCCATTACTTGCTTTACCTAATTTTGCTAAAACGTTTGAAATTGAGTGTGATGCTTCAGGATTAGGTATTGGAGCAATGCTCATGCAAGAGAGAAGACCAATTGCATTCTTTAGCGAGAAGCTAAGTGGGGCAACCTTGAACTACCCTACTTATGACAAGGAGTTATATGCATTAGTTCGAGCACTGGAGACTTGGTAACACTATCTTTGGCCAAAAGAGTTCGTGATCCACACTGACCATGAATCCTTGAAGTACTTGAAGGGACAACATAAGCTAAACAAAAGGCATGCTCGTTGGGTGGAGTTCATCGAAACATTTCCCTATGTCATCCACTACAAGCAAGGTAAAGAGAATGTCGTTGCTGATGCACTTTCTAGAAGGTATGCTCTTATCTCTACTCTTAGTTCTAAACTGCTTGGTTTTGAGCACATTAAGGAATTGTATGCTACTGATCGAGATTTTTGTAAAGAGTATGTGCATTGTGAGAAAAGTGGTCATGGTAAATTTTATAAACATGAAGGATTCTTGTTTAGGGAGAGTAAACTATGCATTCCAAATTGTTCCTTAAGAGAATTACTAGTGAGGGAGTCTTATGGAGGAGGTTTAATGGGACATTTTGGAGTAGCTAAAACCTTAGGGGTATTGCAGGAACACTTCTATTGGCCTCATATGAAACGAGATGTTGAGAGGATTTATGAGCGATGTGTCACATGTAAGCAAGCAAAATCTAGAGTCCAACCTCATGGGCTTTATACCCCACTTCCCATTCCTCATGAGTCTTAGGTAGATATTTCCATGGATTTTGTGTTAGGATTACCCAGGTCTAGACATGGTCGAGATTCTATTTTTGTAGTTATTGATAGATTTTCTAAGATGGCACATTTCATTCCTTGTCACAAAACAGATGATGCTTGCAATATTGCTAATTTGTTCTTTAGGGAAGTTGTGAGTTGCATGGTATGCCTAGAACAATCGTATCGGATAGAGATGCTAAGTTCTTGAGCTACTTCTGGAAAACCTTGTGGGCTAAGTTAGGAACTAAGTTATTGTTTTCTACTACTTGTCATCTACAGACTGATGGTCAAACTGAGGTAGTAAATCGAACTTTATCTACTTTGTTGAGGGCTGTCATTAAAAAGAACATTAAAAGTTGGGAGGATTGTTTGCCGCATGTTGAATTTGCCTATAATCGTACAGTGCATTCTGCTACTAAGTTTACTCCTTTTGAAATTTTGTATGGTTTTAATCCACTAACTCCTTTGGATTTATCACATTTGCCTATTTCTGAGTATGTTAATCTAGATGGCAAGAAGAAAACAGGATTTGTTAAACAATTCCATGAGAAGGCAAGGCTAAACATTGAGCGAAGAACGGAGCAGTATGTGAAACAAGCCAACAAGGGTCGTCGACAAGCTGTCTTTGAACCTGGAGACTGGGTTTGGGTTCACATGCGCAAAGAGCGGTTTCCTGTGTAGCGTCGATCTAAATTACTTCCTAGAGGCGATGGACCATTTCAAATTCTTGAGCGCATCAATGATAATGCATCCAAGATAGATTTACCAGGTGAGTATCAAGTAAGTGCTACGTTTAATGTTACTGATCTGAGTGCTTTTGATGTAGGTGATGATTTGAGGACAAATCCTTTCCAAGAGGAAGGGAATGATGAGATCCATGATGGGAGCCAAGCCGGAAGATGGAATGTGGATCCTCTTGAAGTGCCACCTGGACCGATCACAAGAAATCCAGCGAAACGATTCAAGGAAGCACTTAACGGGTTGATAAAGGATGTCCACGAAGCCGGAAAGGATTGGAGCAATCATGAAGTTGGAAAGAATTGGAACAACCATGGGAATGCCCTTATTCTTATACAAGTCATAACGGATACGAGTTGAAGAGGGCATGTCTTTACAAGGCACGGCTGTGTAGGAGCCTGGAGGTTACACAGAATCATACACGGTCGTATACACGGTTAAAAGGCATGGCCGTGTATGGTGTCAAGAATTTCCACAGAAAGATACACGTCTAAAAGTACACGGCCGTGTATAAGCTCTACGCTGGCTCAAAGCCGCCGGCCTTCATTTCAATGCCGTCGGCCTTTACGTCTCTGTTTTGTTATTTTTCCACAACTTAATGAAGTTATGTCATTTTGGGCCATTATTGTTACGAATTGTAAACCCTAATATAAAAGCTCCTAGGGTTTAGAACAGATATAACATAGAAAATACAACATTGAAGTTTGAAAAAAACACTTTTGAGAGAATTCCTCTCTTGGTTCTTTAAAGAACTAATCTAGAACTTATCGGATTTTCTTCCGTAGCGTTCATCCCGACTTATTAATCGATCTTTCATCCCAATTGTGGCATCTACATTATATACCAAGGTTCTTGCCTCACTTATAGGCAATGGGTCGCGGATTCTACTTGAGTGTGTTTGGCATCTTAGGTAGCAAATTCCGAACGTATTGGTATTGGGTTTCATCATACGTTGGCGTAGTTCGTATCAAAAATTACATTTGCATTTCCTCTTTATCTCTTTGACAAATTCTTTATATTCATATGTTTTAATTTACAATTGCATTTTAAGAAGTGACCCATAGGTAGGAAAGCTCGGATGGATAAAGCAAGTTAACTTCCTATAACACCTATGATTTTTCTACGTAAATCTCGAAATTAAGGAGTGGGGCATCAACTGCCGTCCTTGTCTATTTCTCATTCCCTTTATAAATATCAGATCAAGACTACAAGTAAGGGATTCCCGTTTTGCTATGATGAATACTCTTTATTGCTTTGATTCCACAATATACTGACTTACGCATTGGAGTGGCAATGTTGAAAACAACTACAGCACTCCTTTAACTCACTTTTATTATCTCATGTAGGTCACACACCCCTAATTATAGGATCTAGTAACAACACAACTCATTGAACGTTTTAACTAAACATACAATTGCATTTCATTTAACTTTTCAACCAAACTTACATCTGCATTTCAATTGATGTAAGGATTTCATTTGCATTACATTTAAGTTTCAACTACATTTAAATATGCATTTCATTAACGTTTTAACAAAAACTTACATTTGGATTTTCTTTGCATCTCTTTTAAAAATTTATTATATTCAAATGGTTTAATTTACATTTGCATTTTAGGAAGTGATACATAAGGAGAAAACTTGGATGGATAAAGTAAGTCAACTGCTTGATAAGTCCCTTGATTCTTCAACACAAATCTCAAAATTAAGGAGGGGTGGGCATTAACCACCTTCCTTATCCTTTTTACATTCTCTCTATAAATATTAGATCGAGACTATAAGTAAGGTATCCACATTTTGCTATAGAGAATACTCTATTACTTTGATTATATGATATAGTGACTTTAGTGTTGGAATGGCAATGTTAGAAACAACTTCGACACTCCCCTTAGCTCACTTTTCTTGTCTCGTGTAGATCAAGCAGCCCCATTCACAAGATCTAGTAACAACATAATTTATTTAACTTTTCAAGTAACCATACATTTGCATGTCATTTGACTAAACATTTCATTTGCATTTTATTTAACTTTTCAACCAAACTTATATTAGCATTTCAATTGACATAAACATTTCATTTGCATTACATTTAATATTCAATTGAATTTAAATTTGCATTTCATTTAATGTTTACAAAAAAAAAAAAAAACTTACATTTGCATTTCCTCTTTATCTCTTTGACAAATTCTCTATATTCTTACGTTTTAATTTACAATTGCATTTTAAGAAGTGACCTATAGGTGGGAAAGCTTGGATGGATAAAGCAAGCCAATTGCCTCATAACTCCTTCAATTTTTCTACATAAATCTCGGAATTAAAGAGTAGGGCATCAACTGCCATCCTTGTCTATTTCTCATTCCCTTTATAAATATCGGTTCAAGACTACAAGTAAGGGATTCAAATTTTGCTATGATGAATACTCTTTCTTGTTCTGATTCCATGATATACTGACTTAAGAATTAGAGTGGCAATGTTAGAAACAACTTCGACACTCCCTTAACTCACTTTTCTTATCTCATGTAGGTCATGCACCCCCAATTATAGGATCTAGTAACAACACAATTCATTTAAGTTTTCAACTAAACTTACATTTGCATTTTATTTGAATTATGCATTTCATTTAACTTTTCAACATAATTTACATTTGTATTGAAATTGACATAAGTATTTCATTTACAATACATTTGACATTTAATTGAATTTAAATTTTTATTTCATTTACATTTCATTCAATGTTTAAAAAAGAAAAGAAAAAGAAACTTACATTTGCATTTCTTCTTCATCTCTTTGACAAATTCTTTATATTCACGTGGTTCAATTTACAATTGCATTTAAAAAGTGAACCATAGGTGAGAAAGCTTAAATGAATAAGGCAAGTCAATTGTCTTATAACTCCCTTGATTCTTCTTCATAAATGTTAGATTCAAAACTCCGAGTTAGGAATCCACATTTTGCTATCACGAATACTCTTTATTCCTTAATTCTATGATATACTGACTTAAGTGTTAGAGTAGCCATGCCAGAAACAACTTTGGCGTCCTCTCAACTCACTTTTCTTATCTTGTGCAGGTTACACCTCCCAATTACAAGAGCTAGTAACAACATTTAACTTTTCAACTAAACACACCTTTTCATTTCATTTGACTTAGGTATTCCATTTACATTTCATTTAATATTTCAACCAAACTTACATTTGCATTTTATTTGACATAAGCATTTCACTTAACCTTTAATTACATTTAAATTTGCATTTCATTTAATGTTTCAACAAAAATATACATTCCATTTCCTTTTCATCTCTTTTACAAATTCATTATATTTGCATGGTTCAATTTACATTTGCATTTTAGGAAGTGATCCATAAGGGGAAAGCTTTGATGGATAAGACAAATCAATTACCTCATAGCTCCCTTAGTTCTTCTACACAAATCTCGGAATTATGGAGGAGTGAGGATCAGCTGCCTTGCTTATCTATTCCTCATTCTCTCTATAAATATAAGATCAAGACTACAAGTAAGGGATCCACATTTTGCTATCATGAATATTTTTTTTTACTTTAATTCTATAATATACTAACTTGAGAGTGTTGGCGTGGCAATGCTAGAAACAACTTTAGCACTCCCCCTAGCTCACTTTTCTTGTCTTGTGTAGATTATGCATCCCCAATTATAGGATCTAGTAACAACTCAATTCATTGAACTTTTCAACTAAACATACACAATTGCATTTCATTTAACTTTTCAACTAAACTTACATATGCATTTCAATTGACATAAGCATTTCATTTGCATTACATTTAACTTTTAGAAAAAAAAAAAAAAACTTACATTTGCATTTCCTCTTCATTTTTTTGTATAAATTCTATATATTCACATGGTTCAATTTACAGTTGCATTTCAAGAAGTGAGCCACAGGCAGGAAAACTTAGATGAATATGGCAAGTTATCTACCTTATAACTCCCTTGATTATTCTTCAAAAATCTTGCAATTGTTAAGGATTGGATATAAATTGCCTTCCTTGTTCATCCCTCATTCTTTGTTAATACTAGATTAAGACTTTGAGTAAGGAATTCACATTTTACTATCATGAATGCTCTTTGTTACTTTGATTTTATGATATACTAACTTAAGTGTCAAAGTGGCCATGCTGAAAATAACTCTATTATCCTCTCAACTCACTTTTCTTGTCTTGTGCAGGCTATGTACCTCCAATTACAAGATCTAGTGACAACACATTTTATTTAACTTTTCAACTAAACACACATTTGCATTTCACTTGACATAGGCATTTCATTTGCATTTCGTTTAACATTTTAACCAAACTTACATTTGCATTTCATTTGACATAAGCATTTCATTTCCATTTCATTTAACTTTTGATTATGTTTAAATTTACATTTCATTTAATGTTTTGACAAAAACTTACTTTTGCATTTCTTTTTCATCTCTTTTACAAATTCATTATATTCACACGATTCAATTTATATTTACATTTTAGGAAGTGACCTATAGGGAGAAAGCTTAGAAGGATAAAGCAGTTAACTACTTCATAATTCCTATGATTCTTCTACACAGATCTCAAAATTAAGGAGGAGTGGGCATCTATTGCCTTCCTTATTTGTTCCTTATTCTCTCTATAAATACCAGATCAATACTACAAGTAAAAGATCTACATTTTGCTATCATGAATAATCGTTGTTACTTTGATTATTTGATATATTGACTTGAGCATTGGAGTGGCATTGCTAGAAACAACTTCAGCATTCCCCATATCTCACTTTTTTTGCCTCTTATAGGTTACGCACCCTTAATTACAAGATTTAGCAACAATGCAATTCATTTAACTTTTCAACTAAATAGACATTTGCATTTCATTTGACTTAAGCATTTTATTTAACTTTTCAACTAAATTTACATTTTCATTACATTTTACATTCAATCGAATTTAATTTGCATTTCATTTAACGTTTTAAAAAAAACTTACATTTGCATTTCCTCTTCATCACTTTTACAAATTCTCTATCTCATAAGGTAAGTCAACTATCTCATAACTCCCTTGATTTTTCTTCACATATCTTAAAATCGAGGAGTGAACATCAACTGCCTTCCTTTTTCATTCCTCATTCTCTCTATAAATATCAAATCATGAATCTGAGTAAAGGATTCACATTTTGCAATCATGAGTACTCTTTGTTACTCTAAGTCTACAATATATTGACTTAAGTATCAAAGTGGTCATGCTAGAAACAACTTTAGCACCCCCTCAGCTCACTTTTCTTATCTCATGTTGGCCACACACCCCTAATTACAAGATCTAGTAACAACACATTTCATTTAAATTTTCAACTAAACATATAATTTTATTTCATTTGACTTTGGAATTTTATTTAACTTTTTAACCAAACTTATATTTGCCTTTCATTTGACAAATTAATTTCATTTAACTTTCACTCCAATTTAAATTTGCATTTCATTTAACATTTCAACAAAAACTTATATATGCATTTCCTTTTTATCTCTTTTACAAATTCTTTTTGTTCACGTGGTTCAATTACATTTACATTTCTAGAAGTGAGCCACAAGTGGGAAAGCTTAGATGAATAAGGGAAGTCAATTGTGTCATAACTCCCTTGATTCTTTTTCACAAAACTTGGAACTAAGGAGAAGCGAGCAACAATTGCATTCCATATTTATCCTTCATTCTCTCTATAAATACCATGTCATGACTCTAAGTAAGGGATCTACATTTATGCTATCATGAATACTCTTTGCTACTCTAATTCTATAATATACTGACTTAAGCATTTGAGTGACCATGCCAAAAACTTCTTTAGCACTCCATTAGCTCACTTTTCTTATCTCATGCAAGTTATGCACCACCAATTACAGGATCTAGTAACAAAACATTTCATTTAACTTTTCAACTAAATGTACATTTGCATTTCATTTGACTTAGGCATTTCATATAACTTTTCAACCAAAATTACATTTTCATTTCATTTAACTTCCAATTAAATTTAAATTTGCATTTCATTTACATTTCATTTAAGATATCAACAAAAATTTACATTTTGATTTCCTTTTCGTCACTTTTACAAAATCTTTATATTCATACGGTTCAATTTACATTTGCATTTTAAGAAGTGGGTCATAGGCTAGAAAACTTAGATTGATAAGGCAAGTCAACTTCCACATAACTCTATTGATTCGTTTTCACAAAAGTTGGAATTAAGGAGGAGTGAGCATCAACTACCTTCCTTATCCATCCCTCATAAATACTAAATCAAGACACCACATAAGGGAACTAGATTTTGCTATCATGAGTAGTATTTGTCATGCTAGTTCTATGATATATTGGCTAAAGTATCAAAGTTACCATGCTAAAAACAACTCAGATACCCTTTTAGCTAACTTTTCTCATCTTATGTAGGTCATGTACCCCTAATTACAAGATCTTGAAACAATACAATTCATTTAACTTTTCAACTAAACATACATTTACATATCAATTAACTTAGGCATTTCATTTGCATATCATTTAACTTATCAACCAAACTTACATTTGCGTTTCATTTGACATAAGCATTTCATTTGCATTTGATTTAAATTTAAATTTGCATTTCATTTAACATTTCAAGAAAAACTTACATTTATATTTCCTTTTCATCTCTTTTAGAAATTCTTTATAATCACACTATTCAATTTACAATTGCATTTCAAGGAGTGAGCAGTAGGCAAGAAAGTTAGTATAGATATGGTAAGTCAACTGCCTCATAACTCCCTTGATTCTTCTTCAAAAATCTTGGAGTCAAGGATGAGTGGGCATCAACTACCTTCCTTCTCCGTCCCTCATTCTCTATATAAATACTAGATCAAGTCTCCATGTAAGGGATCCACATTTTGCTATCCTAAACACTCTTTTTTAGTCCTTTCTACGATATATTGACTTGAGCATTTGAGTGGCAATGATGAAAACAACTGCGACACCCTTTTAGCTCACTTTTCTTGTCCTATGCAAGTCAGACACCCACAATTATAGGATCCAGTAACAAAACATTTCATTTAACTTTTCAACTAATGATATGTTTGCATTTCATTTTACTTTGGCATTTCATTTGCCTTTCATTTAACTTTTCAACCGAATTTACATTTACATTTCATTTGACATAAACATTGCATTTGCATTTCATAGAGCATTTAACTAAATTTAAATCTACATTTCATTTAGCATTTCAACCAAAACTTACATTTGCATTTCCTTTTTATCTTTTTACAAATTCTTTATATTGACATGGTTTAATTTTCATTTGCATTTCAAGAAGTGAGCCATAGTAGAGACTACTTAGATGGATAAGGCATGTCAACTGCCTTTTAACACCCTTAACTCTTCTTCACAAATCCGAAATCAAGGTGGGGTGGGCATTAATTACCTTTCTTATTTGTCCATCATTCTCTTAGAAAATATTAGATCAAAATTGCAAGTAAGGGATCTACATTTTGTTATCAGTAATAATCTTTGTTACTTTGATTCTATGATATACTAACTTAAGCATTAGAGTGGCTATGCCGAAAATAACTTTGGCACCTTCATATGCACCCACAATTACAGGATCTAGTCACAACTAAACATATATTTAAATTTCATTTTACTTACACATTTCATTTGCATTTCATTTGACATAAGCATTTCATTTATGTTTCATTTAACTTTCAATTAAATTTAAATTTACATTTCATTTAATGATTCAACAAAAACTTACATTTCTATTTCTTTTTTTTTATCTCTTTTACAATTTCTTTACATTCACATGGTAAAATTACATTTCATTTCAAGAAGTGAGCTACAAGCGGGAGAGCTTAGAAGGATATGGCAAGCTAATTGCCTCATAACTCCCTTAATTCTTCTTTACAAATCTCATAATCGAGGAGCGGTCATCAACTGCTATCCTTATCCACTCCTCATTCTCTTTATAAATATTAGATCATGAGTCTAAGTAGGGGATCCTCATTTTTGCTATCTTGAATACTTTTTATTAGTTTAATTCTATGATATATTGACTTCAGCGCTAGAGTGGCCATGCTAGAAACAACTGCAACACCCCCTCTACTCACTTTTCTTGTCCTATGTAGGCCATGTGCCACCAATTATAGGATCTAATAACAACACATTTCATTTAACTTTTCAACTAACATACATTTGCATTTCATTTAACTTAAGCGTTCCATTTAACTTTTCAACTAAACTTACCTTTGCATTTCATTTTACATAAGCATTTCATTTAACTTTCAAATAAACATAATTTTGCATTTCATTTAATGTAAAAACATACATTTACAATTCATGTTCATCTCTTTTACAAATTATTTATATTCATAAGGTTCAATTTACATTTGCATTTCAAGAAAGTGAGCCACAAGCAGGAAAGCATGGATGAATAAGGCAAGTTAAGTACCTCATACCTCCCCTTATTCTTCTTCACAAATCTTGAAATCAAGGAAGAGTAGGCTTCAATTGCCTTCCTTCTCCATCCTTCATGTTCTCCAAAAATACTAGATCACGACTCTAAGTAAAGGATCTACATTTTGCTATCTTGAATATAATTTGTTACTCTGACTTTATGATATATTGACTTAAGTGTTGAAGTGGTCATGCTGGAAAGAACTTCAGCATTTCCTTAGTTCACTTTTCTTGTCTTGTGTAGGTTATACACCCCTTAATTATAGGATCTAGTAACAACACTTTTCATTTAACCTTTCAACTAAACATACATTTTCATTTCATTTGACTTTAGCTTTCATTTGGGCTTCATTTAACTTTTCAACCAAACTTACATTTTCATTTCTTTTTACGTAATCATTTCATTTATATTTCATTTAACCTTTAATTGAATTTAAATTTACGTTTCATTTACATTTCATTTAATGCTTCAACAAAAACTTAGATTTGCATTTCCCTTTCATCTCTTTTACAAATCCTTTATATTAACACCATTCAATTTACATTTACATTTCAAGAAGTTAGCCATAGGTAGGACAACTTTGCTAGACAAGGTAAGACAACTACCTCTTAATTCACTTGATTCTTCTTCATAAATCCTAGAATCAAGGAGGAGTGGGTATCATATGTCCTCCTTATCCATCCCCCATTCTCTTTATAAATTCCGAATCAACACTCCACATAAGGGATCTATATTTTACTAACATGAATACTCTTTTTTACTCCAATTCTACAATATACTAGCTTGAGCGGTGAAATGTTATGCTAGAAACAACTTCAACACCACCTTAACTCAATGTCATACGCAGGTCACACACCCTAATTACAAGTTCTAGTAACAATACATTTCATTTAATTTATCAACTAAACATATATTTGCATTTTGTTTGACTTAGGCATTTCATTTACATTACACTTAATTTTACAAACAAACATACATTTGCATTTCATTTGACTTACGCATTTCATTTGAATTTCATTTAACCTTTAAACCAAAGCTTACATTTGCATTTCATTTGGCATAAGCATTTCATTCGAGTTTCAAACAAATTTAAATTTGCATTTCTTTTAATGGTTCAAAAAAAACTTACATTTGCATTTCCTTTTCATCTATTTTACAAATTCTTTTTATTTACGCAATTCAATTATATTAGCATTTAAAGAAGTGAGTCATTGGTTAGAAAGCTTGGATGGATAAAGCATGTCAACTACCTCATAACTCCCTTGATTTTTTTTTTTTTAAACAAATCTCATAATCAAGAAGTGAGCAACAATCACCTTCATTATGCATTCTTTATTCTATCTACAAATACTAGATCTTGACAACAAGTATAGGATCCATATTTTGTTATTGTGAATACTCTTTGTTACTCTTATTCTTCAATATACTAATTTGAGAATTAGTGTGGCTACATCGAAAACAACTTTGGCCCCCCCTTTGCTCTCTTTTCTTATATCGTGCAATTTACATACCCTCCATTAATGGATCTTGTAACAACACATTTCATTTAACTTTAAATATACATTTGCATTTTATTTAACTTTTCAACCAAACTTTTCAACTAAATATACATTTACATTCCATCTAACTTAGGCATTTCATTTAACTTTTCAACTAAACTTACATTTGCATTTCATTTGACATAAGCATTTCGTTCACATTGCATTTAACTTTCAACTAAATTTAAATTTTCATTTCATTTAACATTTCAACAAAATCTTACATTTACATTTCTTTTTCGTCTCTTTTATGAATTCTTTTTATCTACATGGTTCAATTTACATTTGCATTTTAAGAAGTGAGTCATAGGTGGTAAAGCTTAGATGGATAAAGCAAGTTAACTATCTCATAACACCATTGATTCTTCTTCACAAATCTTAGAATCAAGGAAGAGTGGGCATCAACTACCCTCCTTCTTTGTCCCTCATTTTTTCCATAAATACTAGATCAAGATTTTAAGTAAGGGATCCACATTTTGATATCCTAAATACACTTAGTTACTTTGATTCTATGATATACTCACTTAAGCATCAGAGTGGCTATGGTGAAAGCAAGTCTAGTGCCCCTCTTAGCTCACTTTTCTTGTCTTGTGAAAGGTCATGCACCCTTAACTATAGGATCTAGTAATGGTGTTGACCGTAATCACACAAATTTAAAAATCCTTTTCTACGACTCTCTGTTACGATCAATAAGGCAAGTGCACCTATCGATTGTAATAGTATAGAATTATGTTCAGGTATCGTTTCCTCAAGGATCAGCAAGTACCAATAATAACTCTAAACCGACTATCTAACCGCACAAATTTAAGAGATTCAACTTAAATTAAAAACACTTAACAAAATCTAAAGCAATTAAAACTAACACGATAAATTAAAATCACTAAATTTAATACTTAAAAACATACCCTACCCTTACTACTCCTCTAATTATCATGTAACTTTACTCTTTTTATAAATCAATTAACAAACAACGGTTATCTCTGAACCGCAGAGTATCTAACACTAAGCTAATGTTCTTCCCAGATTCATTAGCTCCTAACCCTAATCGCATTGATAAAGATTCCTCTTTTATCAAAAATCGATTAGAATTGCATTAACACTCTTGAACCCTCAATTAGATCGAATTATCTAATTTAATCTAATATGGAAAATTCATGTTCTCTATCCCTAGATTACATACGAATTCCTTTATTCATGTAAGATCTATTCAAACAAGAGATTTTCCAATCATCTTCTAAGAAATCAATGCAAATTCAATGTTGGCCATACATCAAATTAACAAAACACAACAAATAACATGAATAAACTCAGAGATTTCCACTATTCATTAACTATAAAATCAGTCCAACGTTACGTGACAATTAGAGTTTGTAAGGTTCGGGTATGAAATAAACTATCCACTCATGGTTTTCACGTTACAACTCAATAAAAAAAAATTTAAAAAAACCCTTGTGCATGGACGCCATTAACTATAAAATCAGTCCAACGTTACGTGGCAATTAGAGTTTGTAAGGTTCGGGTATGAAATAAACTAGCCACTCATGGTTTTCACGTTACAACTCAATAAAAAAAAAATTAAAAAAAACCCTTGTGCATGAACGCTTCGGAAGATGAAGATGAATCCGTTGATGTTGCTTTCCTCTCGGAACTCTTCCCAACCGTTTTGTCTTCCTTCGTATTTTTTTCTATCTCCCTTCGGTGTCCCCCTTGCGCCTTTGGAAAAAATGAGAATATATATATGCATGGAAGCCCAAAAATCTCTTGAAACGGTAGACTTTTTTCAAGTACACTGTCTCGACACACGACTTATACATGACCGTGCCTTTAAATAGTGTCAGTAAAACCCACGCAAATAACACACGGCCGTGTCTCAGACCGTGTACTCAACCATGTGTGCTTTTGTGCATTTTCCAAGCTCAACACACGGTTGTGCCTTCAACCGTGTGTTCAACAGTATGTGCTTCTATAGGCGTGCTTCCTTAACACACGGCCGTGCAATTTAATTACATGGCCATGCTCTTCCCCTATTCCTTCCAAAAAGCATTTTTCTTCGTGTTTTCTTATCCGATCTCAATCCAAGTTGATATCTTCTCTCAAAATAGTGGTCCTCAGTCCTAAAACTAAAAAATATTTTTTTTTTAGTATCAAAACTCTTCAAAATAACATCAATTTATTACATATACCACTAGAATTCATCAGAAATACAAGTGTTAATTTGTACTTATCAAACTCCCCCACACTTAAGCATTTGCTTGTCCTCAAGCAGAATAAAGCCAAAGAAAAACCAAGGACAAGATTTTCATTAACTCAACAATCAAGAACTTCTTTTCGCATCATTGATTCTCATGATCTACCTCCATACTATGCAATCTCTACTCAATCCTACCATTAGTTGTTCACAAAATACAAATACCAGAATTCTCAAGACTAATCCAAGTGATCTAAACTAGTACTCTCATCATTTAAACATAAATTCCCAAAAGTGAAACCGAACAAAGATCAATACCAGTATAGTAGAGTATACTTCCCTCTTAACCACTCCTATAAGTAATGCAATAAAGAGTAAAGGCACATTGTATCTGCTTGTCTCATGGATTTCCCTTTTCTTTAATCTTTTTAAACAAGATTGGGAGATTTTTCATTAACTGCTTTACTTAGTTAACCGACTCATGTAGCGAACTTTCAATCGATAATCCCGAGCTCATCACTCAAGTTAATAGACGTTATCCCCTCAGCGTAGAGGGAGTCCCTCGAATTTACTTGTTCGAGTCAAGTCAACTATCTATTTTCTTTTTTTTTATCCTTTCAATTGAAATGGTTTCCTTGGTCAGTAAATCCCAAACCAGATGATCTTAGGTTACTAGGTTTTAAGATACCTCTTTGAACCTCTACCATCTCAATTAAATTAATTTTCCATTAATTTCCAATTCAGCTTAATTAAGTTCAGTTTTCTCGGACTTTTCTCACGACCCTTGTAGCGAGCTTTCAACCATTGATCCCGAGTTCGTCACCCAAGTCAATAGATGTTATTCCCTCAAAAGGGCACCCCTCAGGCTTAATTACTCAAGTCTATGAGGCCAACTTTTGAACATTTTTTTTTTTAAATTCATTACTCCCAAAGTTCTCAGTTCCAATAATTGCAAAAAGGGATCACCAAGCTATAAGTATCATCTACTCCTTTACTCAGAATTACAAAACTCACATTAATAGCAAAAGAAAAAGCATACTAAACTTACTAGTGACCTTAATCCACTCCCAATTCTTGAAATAAATGCTTAAATAACAAGTAATTCTCTTCCCTTAGATTTCAACTCGTAATTCTAGCAAAGTAGTTATAAAACAAGATAAGAGAGTAAACATTTTCAAAATTCCCAAGACTTTTCATCTCAGTAAATCATATAACTAAATCTCAGCAATTCTTGATTATTAGTAATTCATTAAATACATCTTAAGTGAGGAAACTTTTAAATTTTGATTCATTAACACTTATATTTCATATAACTTCCTTTACTCAGATCCCTCCCCCACACTTAGAGTTAGACATTGTCCCCAATGTCTACACTGAACTATACAACAAGGAAGGAAAATGGAAATAAAGGTGAAAGAGAACAGGACTCCCCTGGATCAAAATCAGAATTGCACTTCCAGCATCCACTTTTCAGAAGTGACTCAAATCATTAACATTCATGCGCACCAACCATAATTCCTTGAAAAGCACACCAAACATGTAGCATCCCTAAACTTCTCATGAAACTAAAGTCATGTACTCCACCAATCTAACAAAATCTCTTAAATGAAAAACCAAAAACCAAAAGAAAAAGATAAAAGCATAAAGAAAGAACAATAAAAGCATTTAGAAATATCATCTATCCTTGTTTAAATACAAAGTTTTAGCAAAAACAAAATATAAATGAAATCCCACAAAAGGGATTCAAATAGCTAAGTCCCAACAGTTATCCTTCAATCCTCATTCCCATTGTCTGAATCATCTCGATGTTTGCCTTCTTCCTGTCGAAGAGAAGAACCTGGGACTCGTGTATGTGGATCGACCTAGACATCCTCATCGTTAGAATAGCTGCAAGATGCGAAGTCTATCCCAAGTGTCTCACCCAGCTTGGTAAAACCGTTCCGAAGGAACCATTTTAACTTGTTCTGCTTCTTCATCATCCTCTATTGCTCCTCCTGCATGGACTGAACCTTAGTAGATAATTCCCAAAGAAGCTCAGCTAATGACCTCCTTGCTCTTGGTTCCTGTAGCTCATCCCCTTGAATCTTAGCCTCCTCCTACCCTCAGGAATAGGATCTCCTTCTAATTTAGTAAACTCATCCCCAACTTCCTCCCGCTGTAGAACCCTATGCCCCCAACTAATAATAGGCCCATTCGTTAAGCGCACTGACTATCCCACACAATCACCGAGTTCCCAAACGGGAAATAACTCTAAGTTCCTCAAAATGCACGTTATCCATGCTCCTATGAAGACACCTAGACTCCTAGCCTTAGATTGGCGGAGTATGCAAAATGTGGCAAATACCCCTACATTCACCCTGGTGTGAGAATCCATGCTCTATAACTGAAAGACATCACGAGCGTTCACCACACCCCCAGAATCCGTGTGGCCCATGGTGGAGCGAGCAAAAATGTAGTGCAGTAAGACAGCTTACTAAAGCAAGATCCTTTCGTAGCAGAAGCATTATATGGTAGTCTACCCAACCTGCCCCAATAATCGCTGGGTCAAAATCCTCGAGGAAATGACATAGGGAGTTAGCGGAATTCTTGGCTCTGGAGGAAAGGAGGATCATAAAGATCCATTGCCGCAATGAAGTCCGTCATAGAATATCGCCAATAATCTCCTATGGCAAAAAATTCTACCTCGTTGTCTAACCCTATGCTAATGCCATCTCGGATAGTACAAGTAGAGATAAAAGTGAGTGTGATCTCCTTATAAATCTTCTCCTCAATAGCAAAAAGACTCCACCAGGCTTGATCTTGAAGAAGCTTCTCATATGCATCCTAAATACCAAAACGTTCTAACACTTCCCAATCAATCACGACATTGGGTTGGATAATTTTCGAGTTTTTGAACTCGTCGTAGATGGGTTTGTGCTCTTTTCTCATGCCAATCGAATAACGAGATGCTCCCCTACTACTACTTCCTTTGTCTGATCTTCTGCTCTTTTGTGCTACTGTCTTCTTGCGAGTCATCTGAATAAGAAAATAAAGAAAATGCTCATAACTTCCATTAAAACTTATTGTGCGATAATTCATTTTTTTTTAAATGTATTAAGTTGTAATAATGCTGAGGAATGGCCATGCATGAGGGAATATGGACTAAAATCAGAGGAAGAAGAGCAAAAAGAATCCAATAATTAAACACACACCCGTGTATTGTGACATGCACGGGCGTGTCTTTCGCAGAAATGCTTCCCTCCACCGTTCAAAACTATACACCCAAGGAAACGACCGTGTAAAACCCATTTTGCACAAGATCATCGATAATAAGCTAATAACCACCCACCATGTAACCTAATAACAACTTAGGTTCCACAAAAATTCGCAAAACGAGAATATAAAACCTGGGTTTTAAGGTAAACATGGAAATTGTGCAAAATACATCTTGAATCCTAGTATAAATAAGTAAAAACATGAGAAAAGATCAATACTGGGAAAGAATCGACCGAAAGATGCAAAAGCCCCTTGAGAAAACTTGAATTACCCTTGAAATCATGCATGAAGTGCTATGTAATCCAAAAAACTTAAATGAATGGAGGAAAAATTGCATATTGAAGAAGAATCGAGGGAGAAATCTTACCTTTACCACCTTAAATGGATCTTAGAATGCATGAAACAGAGGATGGAGAAGGAGTGAATTGATATGGAGAGGATAGTTAAAAATGAAAAAAAAAATTGGAGGGTTTTCGAAATAAAAGAACCGGCTATGTTATAAAGGCATGGTCTGACACACGGCTATATATACGACCGTGTGTCCGTGTTTTTTTTTTTTTTTTCATACACGACCGTATATTCCCATGAAACTTGTAAAATGTTCAACTTACCTCCTTTTTGCATGCCTCACTCTCCCTTCATGCATTAGATCCGCAAAAGATGGAATTTCCTGCTAAGTTAATGCCAAAAATAATAGAGAATAATTGAATGGATTAAAGAAAGAAAAACTTACCTAAAGAAATGCATGGGTTGCCTCCCATCAAGCACTTTTGGTTAACGTCATTTGCTCGACGGACTGAGATTACATCTAATTAATTCACAAGAGGGTGGAGTCTAAACTCCTCTTGGCCCTCTTTTTCCCCTTGAGTCCCGAAGTATAACTTCAATTGTTGCCCATTTACCTTGAAGGTATGTCCATTCGAATGTTCCAATTCCACCGCTCTATGAGGAGAGACTTTTACCACTTTAATCGGCTCTGAACACTTCGATCTCAACTTGCTCGGGAAAAGTTTCAGTTGCGAATTAAATAAGAGAACATGATGTCCCTCACGGAATTGGTTCGGATGATGAATCCGCATATCATGATACCTCTTCATCTTCTCCTTATAAAATTGCATGTTTTCATAAGCTATTGCACACCATTCATCGAGTTCGTTCAGCTGAAACTTCCTCTTCCTACCAGCGACCTCTAAATCCATGTTAATAGTACGCAAAGCCCAAAAAGCTCTATATTCTAGCTCCACTGGTAGGTGGCAAGCTTTCCTAAAAACTAGTTAGTATGGAGTGGTGCCTAAGGGAGTTTTAAATGCTGTCCTATAGGCCCACAATGCATCGTCTAATTTTTCCGACCAATCCCTTTAGTGATGCTCCATTGTCTTTTCTAGAATCCTTTTCAATTTACAGTTTGAAACTTCTACTTGACCACTCGTCTGGGGGTGATAGGGGGTTGCTAATCTATGGGTGACACCATATCTCTTCAGCACTTTCTCCAATTGCACTTTACAGAAATCTGTTCCCCTATCACTAATTAAAGCATGTGGTACTCTAAACCTAGAGAAAAGTTTCTTCAAGAACTTCACTACTACTCTAGTGTCATTGGTGGGCAAAGCTTGGGCCTCTACCCATTTAGACACATAATCCACCACCACGAGTATATACTTATTCCCGAAAGAATTGAGGAAGGGTCCCATGAAATCAATTCCCCACACGTCGAAGATCCCACACTCCAATATGAAATTCTGGGGCATCTCATCACGTTTGGACATATTCCCCACACGTTGGCACCTGTCACAAGTCTTCACAAAATTGAAGGAATCTTTGAATATAGTTGGCCAATAAAATCCAAATTCCAAAATCTTGTGGGCTGTTCGATTCACATTATAATGACAGCCAATTGGCTCGGTGTGACAGTGCTTTAAAATCTGCTGTCCTTCTTGCTCAGTTACACATCGCTTAATCACTTGATCCGCACAAACACGAAATAAGAATGGTTCCTCCCAAAAGTAGTGCTTTAACTCAGCAAAGAACCTCTTCTTTTGCTGAGATGTTTTATCACTGGGAAGTACTTTGCAAACAAGGTAATTAGCAAAATCAGCAAACCAAGGTTCAGAAGTATTACTTACCTTGTTAATCCGATAAAGCCCCTCCTCTAGAAAAGTATCATCAATCTCTTCTTCATTCAATTTTTCCAAATGCAGGTTCTCCAATCGAGAAAGATGATCACCAGCTAAATTCTCCACCCCCTTTTTATCCCGAATCTCCAAATCAAATTCTTGTAGAAGCAAGATCCACCAAATGAGTCACGGTTTTGCATCTGTCTTAGATAATAAGTACCTGAGAGCTGAATGGTCAGTGTAAACAATTACCTTAGACAAAATTAAATAAGACCGAAACTTGTCAAAAGAAAAAATTACAGCAAGAAGTTCCTTTTCCATCGTGGTGTAGTTTTCTTGAGCACTTGTGAGGGTCTTACTAGCATAATAAATAGGCTGAAAATGTTTATCCCTCCTTTGTCCCAAAACCGCTCCAACAGCAAAATCACTTGCATCACACATTAATTTGAAAAGGAGATCCCAATCAGGAGCCACCATGATAGGCGCTTGGGTCAACTTTTCCTTAAGCGTATTAAACGCTTGAAGACATTCATTAGTGAATTCATAAGGCATGTCCTTTTTTAATAGTCGTGTCAGAGGCCGAGCTATTTTAGAGAAATCTTTAATGAACCTTCTATAGAAACTGGCACGCCTGAGGAAACTCCGAATGGCTCTTATCGAAGAAGGTGGTGGAAGTTTTACAATTGTGTCTACCTTTGCACTATCCACTTCGATTCCTTTATGAGAGATTTTATGCCCTAAAACAATGCCCTCCTTCACCATGAAGTGACATTTCTCCCAACTTAAAACCAGATTTGTCTCTTCACATCAAATCAAAACTCTTTCCAAGTTAATGAGACAATCATCAAAAGAATCACCAAATACGGAGAAATCATCCATAAAGACCTCCATTATGTCTTCCACTAAGTCCTCAAAAATCGCTAGCATATACCGTTGGAGAGTCGTTGGTGCATTGCATAACCCAAAAGGCATGTGCTTATACGTGAAAGTACCATAAGGACAAGTGAACATGGTCTTTTCCTGATCTTCAGGAGCGATTGAAATTTGGAAGTACCCTGACATTCCATCTAAAAAACAGTAATATAGATGTCCTACCAACCGCTCCAGCATCTGGTCCATAAAAGGAAGAGGGAAATGATCCTTGCGAGTTGCCTCATTCAATCTTCTATAGTCTATGCACACTCGCCATCCCATTACAGTCCTCATGGGTATGAGTTCATTTCTTTCATTAGGCACCACAGTCATTCCTCCCTTCTTTGGTACGACTAGTACAGGGCTGACCCAAGAACTGTTAGAGATTAGATATATTAACCCTGCATCCATGAGTTTGATCACCTCTTTCTTCACAACCTCCCACATATTGGGGTTTAACCTTCTCTGAGGATACACTACTGGTTTGAAATCATTCTCAAGCAAAATCTTATGGGTGCAAAATGAATGACTAATACCTCGAATATCCAAAATCTTCCAAGCAAGAGCATGCTTGTGCTCCCTCAAGACCTCCAATAGGCTACCCTTTTGCTCCCTTATCAAACCAACAGAAATAATGATCGGGAGTTTAGATTCAGCCTCTAAAAATGCATATTCTGGATATTTTGGAAGTTGCTTTAACTCAATTTCTAGGGCTTCCTCAACCAATGGTTTTAGCCCTTCCTTCCTTAGTAAATCATATCTTCTCAAACCCCTTTTTACATACCACCTCCTGACAAGCATTCAGTTGAGGCATCACATTCTGAACATCCAAATTCTCACACACTTCTCCTCCAATTGCGGGCAAACTAAACTCCAAAAGATCACCGCATAACAATTACTGCATATAACTCATCACAGTCATATCAACACAGTCAATAGCATAGCAAGAATCATCAGCGCTTAAAGATTGTTTCAGTGTTGATGGGATTGTCACAGTCACACCCACTCTTAAAACTAGTTTTCCATCAGCAACATCTATCAACGCTCATGCAGTAGCAAGAAATGGTCGTCCCAAGATTAGCGGGACCTCAACATATGCATCCATGTCCAAGATAACAAAGTCAACAGGAAAAATGGACTTTTCAACCTTTACCAAGACGTCTTCTATGATTCCTCTAGGGAATTTGACCGAGCGATCAACTAACTGCAAACTCATCCTTGTAGGCTTTAGCTCACCAAGCTTAAGCTTCCTAAACAATGAATAGGGCATCAAGTTTATACTTACCCCAAGGTCTACCAAGGCTCTCTCTACAGGCAATTCACCTATTAAGCATGGAATAGTAAAACTGCCTGGACTTGAGTTTCTTGGGTAACTTATTTTGCAAAATAGCCGAACACTCCGCTCCAATAACTACAGTAGAAACCTCTTCCAGCTATTTCTTGCTTGAGAGCAAATCCTTCAAAAACTTTGCATACATGGGCATCTGCGCAAGAGCTTTCACAAACGGTATATTAATATGCAACTGCTTAAACAAATCTAAAAACTTACCGAAGTATTCTTGCTCCTTGTCTTTTTTTAAGCGGCCCGGATATGGAATTTGAGCCTTGTAAGGCTGAACTGTCAATGTCTTAGCCTTTCTTAGATCTTCTTCCTTATCAAGCTCCTTGTCCTTACCCTGTGCAGTGGTTTGATCCTTTTCAGCATCCTTGTCTTCTCTAACCTCAACCCGTTTTTCCTAAACAACCCCTAGCACTCCCATAGTGTCAGAATGCAATTCCCTTCTACTCCTAAGGGCCACCGCCTTCACCTGCTCCCTCGGATTAGGTTCTGTGTTCTTAGGTAAGGACCCTTGTGGTCTCTCTGATAACATTTTTGTAATCTGACCCACCTGGTTTTCCAAATTATGGATGGAAGCCTCATGATTTCTTAAAGCAGCACCTGTTGCTTATTGGCGCTGCTTTGAGGTTTAAATGAACTTGGAAATCATATCCTCCAAGTTGGACTTCTTTTCAATAAAAGGTGGTGGAGGAGGCCTTTGGAATCCAGGTGTAGGTGCATTACCCCGAGGAATTGATGGATTACTCCATGAAAAATTAGGGTGATTGCACTAGCCTAGATTATATGTGTTTCTGTAAGGGTTGTTCTGAGATCGCACAGGATTGCTAACATAATCAACTTGCTCCATATAATCATGAACCACTAACGCGGTTGATTGATCAGTTGGAAAATATTGGGGTGACTCAGATATTGCCATCCCATCAACCTTTTGGCCAGAGCATCAACCTTTGCTATAAGGGTGGTCATCATTTCAACTTCATAGATCCCTACTACTCTTTGCCTTATCTTGCCATTACCCCACTGATGGTTATTTTTTGCCATATTTTCAAAAAAATGTAGCAATTCCTTAGGAGTCTTCACATTAAGTGTACCACCGACAGCAGCATCAATGGTTTGTCGGGTCGGGTAATCAAACCCGTTATAGAAGGTAGATACCTATAACCAATTCGGCATTTGATGATGTGGGCACTGCCTGAGTAAGTCCTTAAACCTTAGACATGATTCATGAAGAGGTTCATTATCCATTTGAGTAAATGACGTGATATCATTTCTCAGTTTGGCAGTTTTGGAAGGCGGGAAGTAGTAGTCCAAGAATGTTTCCGCCAACTGGGCCTAGGTCGTGATGGAATTCCGATCTAAAGAACTGAACCACTGCCTTGCTTTTCCCCTCAATGTGAAAGGAAAAAGATGCAACTTCAAAGCTTCATCTGTCACTCCATTCTATTTAACCAGTTTCACTGATGTCTAGAAACATCTGGATGGGGATCCTCATCAGCTAAACCATCAAACCGGCATTGATTATAGATCATGTTCATTGTAGAGGCTTTAACTTCAAAATTGTTGGCATCTATTGAAGGTTTGACTATACAAGATCTCGTGCGATCCAATGTAGGTCTAGCATAATCAACCATCGTTTGGCGTTGATCTGCCATTACTGCAACTAAATTCTCACCCTTACCAAAATGCAATTCCTCTTCACCTAATTGTTGATTTTCAAAAACTGGATTTCCCGCAGCTTGTTCAAAGGCACTCCTCAACCTTCTTCTAGATGTCCACTCAATCTCTGGGTCAAAAGCAAGAAGTTTGGACGAAGAGCTCCTTGTCATAAACTACAAAGAAAATCAAAGGAAAACTAGTTATCTCTAAAAGAGTGAATGTAACACAACAAATACTAAAGAATAAATGGTTAAAGTAGTCAGCGTTGAGCTTTCTTAATATCGCTGATGCCCGGCAATGGCACCAAAAACTTGGTGTTGACTGTAATCACACAAAATTAAAAATCATTTTCTACGACTCTCTGTTACGATCAATAAGGCAACGGCACCTATCGATTGTAATAGTATAGAATTGTGTTCAGGTATCATTTCTTCGAGGATCAACAAGTACCAATAATAACTCTAAACCGACTATCTAACCACACAAATTCGAGAGATTCAGCTTAAATTAAAAACACTTAACAAAATCTAAAGCAATTAAAACTAACACGATAAATTAAAATCACTAAATTTAATACTTAAAAACATACCATACCCTTACTATTCCTCTAATTATCATGTAACTTTACCCTTTTATAAATCAATTAACAAACAGCGGTTATCTCTGAACCACAGAGTATCTAATACTAAGCTAATGTTCTTCCCAGATTCATTAGCTCCTAACCCTAATCGCATTGATAAAGATTCCTCTTTTATCAAAAATCGATTAGAATTGCATTAACACTCTTGAACCCTCAATTAGATTGAATTATCTAATTTAATCTAATACGGAAAATTCATGTTCTCTATCCCTAGATTACATACGAATTCCTTTATTCATGTAAGATCTATTCAAACAAGAGATTTTCCAATCATCTTCTAAGAAATCAATGCAAATTCAATGTTGGCCATACATCAAATTAACAAAACACAACGAATAACATGAATAAACTCAGAGATTTCCACTATTCATTAACTATAAAATCAGTCCAACGTTACGTGAAAATTAGAGTTCGTAAGGTTCGGGTATGAATAAACTAGCCACTCATGGTTTTCAAGTTACAACTTAATAAAAAAAAAACCCTGTGCACGAACCCTCCGGAAGATGAAGATGAATCCATTGATGTTGCTTGATGGGTGTCAAATCCAACAAAAATAAAACCTACTCCTAGACAATTATATGATTTGCATATAGTGGTGAGTAGGGTCGAATCCACAGGGATTGGTAAAGATATTTCTATTCAAAGAGAACAATAAGAAAAAGGAAAATGGGGGGTTTTGTTTGTGAATCAAATAAAGTAAAACAAGGTAAGAAAATCAGATATTGGTAAAAGCCTAACCAAAGGAATCAAGATGGTTTAATTCTAGGAATTGATCATCGATGCAAATGTTCTCTATTCTTGTTCTAGATAAATTGGTTATGGTTATTAACAAGCTCTAACAACCTATCTCTCCTTACTTCCTCGATAACCTCAGACAAGCACTTTGAATTATTTCTCTTATTGATTAAACAACCCTTAAACAAGCGCTTAGGATTTAATCTATCAATAGCATTAAGATCTAGAGAGACCACTAATTCATGCCAGTAGATTATAAGATAACCTATTTAAACATGATCACACACCTCCATAACATGAATTCGATCATCTCTTTTATAACCAAACATGTTATTGCGTCACTAAGACTAGAACAATCAAACAATTACGGATTTGACGTGTTAGTTGACAATATATTAACTTGCTAATTGAGTAGAAGAGCTCTATTCATACCAATCAACAAAGATAATAATGACAAAACGATCAGAAGATATATGAATACCCGAAAGCAAAGAATAGAATAAATACAAGTCAATTAGACCTCACAATTCGTGGAGAATTAAACATCTATGACCCTTTGGCTAGAAAAGTAGCTTAGCTACACATGTTCATCAATAAAACGAAAATAAAAAGTAAAAACATAATGAACCCGGTTTCTTGCTCTGCCTCCTCGTTTCCTTCTTGTCTCCAAGGTGATTCCAAATTCCAAAGTTCAAAAGTTCAAAAGTTATCCTAACCCTCTAGGGTTGGTTCTATTTATATTGTTAGGGGGTAGCATGTGATCTTTTGCTAGCAAGATACGAAGATATCTTTCCTTTTCCAAGTAGATTTCGAGAAGTGAAGATTCGTCTGCCTGGCACGCCTCAACACACGGCCGTGGATCAAGCCGTGTCATCCTCTGTGCATATTCTTTAAGTCTTCATCCGCGCCCGGTGTGAACCACGGTCAGACACACGGCCAGATTTCAAGCCGTGCCTTCATCTGTGCATAATCTTCAAGTCTTCATCCGTGTCCAGTGTGTACCACGGTTACACTCACGGCTAGATTTCAAGCCGTGCCTTCATCTGGTTGATGTTCCACACTTTCTTCTCCTTGGTCCTGGCTTCCACCACGGCTTCAAGCACGGTTTCTCCCACGGGTTCCACCACGGCCGTGCCTTAAGCTGTGTCTCTCTCTGTTCAAAGTCCTCATTTTCGCCTTCTTGTCCAGTGTGTAACATGGTTTGAAACTTGGCCGTGCCTCAAACCGTGCTTCCTCCGGTGGTGTAATTTCTTGTCTTGATCCAAGTTGTAAATGACTTCTCTAAAATACTTGAATAAGCATCCTTGACTCCATTTAACCTGATTTATCACGATGATATAATTAAAGTACCATTTCCTTATGATTTCTATAAAATCAATAATAATTTAACACAATTTATATTATAAAGATTGAGTATAAAATGGCTCTATCAAATTCCCCCACACTTAAACTCTTGCTTGTCCTCAAGCAATTGCATCAAATCAATTGAGAAATCTATCATAGATTATACAAACTTTCTTTTCATCATTCCAAGCATCTATTCATTTGTAATTCATGACTTGTAATTTAATGTCTACTACTTCAACCCAATTGGTTTCCTGTGATCAAATTACTATGGACAAAATTCAATAGTTAATATAAACAAAACAAACTTTAATCCTCATATTTAGCAAAAGAATTTTTATTCCAAAAGTAAATACTTAATCCACTAAGGAAAAACACCCAATTAAACTTCATTGGATATTAGCAAACATATAATCCTTGCAGTATAAAGTAAAAGCATATAGTATAAGCTCTTTGCTAGATATTCTCCCTTTTATACATCTTTGTTTTATTCAATGAATGTTCACATTCATGTTCTTTTGATTTATTCAAGCATCTATTTTGACGGGTTTTTGCTCGCTTCTTTTCATGAACTTTTGCCTTTTTCGCCCTTATCGTTATAGTGAGTTCATTGAGTCGGCAACATCCCGAGCTCATCACTCAAGTGACCGGGTTTTGAGATACCCCTACGGACTCTTCCTCACTCTAACATTCAAGTTTGAATACTCTTAACTCAATTAGTTGAGTCATTGGAGTAATGGCTATGCTTGATTTTTTTTTTTTAAGTGTTATGATTGCTTTACAAACAACTTCAAAGAGTATACAGTAGCTAATATAACCTAGAAGTAAACTTGTTTATTTTTCACTTAGGGACTCGACTTACTCTTAGACTTCCAATTCTAAAGCTAAATACAAGGTAAATTTGTTTCTTAGAGATTTCACTACTTAATTTTAACTATGTATTCTAATCACAGCAATGGGTGAGTAAAGCATTTGAACAAATCAATTTCACATTTTGTAGATGCTTATTACAACATTTAGTACAATCTCTAGATTTCATGATAATTTTGAAAAAATTTGGCTTAAAATTGCTTAAGGACAAACATTCAGAGTATAAGTTAGTTCTCTATTCTCTATATTTTATTATCCTCTCCCCCACACTTAGCTTGAACAGTGTCCTCACTGTTCCTAATTTAGCACAATTGAAGAGGAATTAACAACATAAAGGACATTAGAGAATAAGAGAAAGGAAATATTGGTACTTCCCTGGTATTGGAGTGCTCCCTTTAAGCTCTGGAAAGTGTCATCTAATGATATGTATCCTTGCTGCAGCCGATCCAAAGAGTTCAAAACTACACTAAAATCAAAACAAACTAAACTAAAACAAAACAAAACAAAAACAAACCAAAACTAATGCAAAACAAAACTTTTTTTTTTTTTTTACATGGGTTGCCTCCCATGAAGCGCCTTTCTTTAACGTCTTTGGCTAGACGTTCCTGGCTAAATATTCAGATAAGGATTTGGATTCCAGCCTTGGTGCCTGTGGTAATGGGTTAATAACATCCGCAACAAAAACAGGAGATGGGTTAATAGCATCCGTAACAAAAACAGGAGAGATATCGTTAGGATGTTTCATGGCATCATAAATGTTAAATTTAATCACTTCACCATCAAATTCCATAGTGAGGGTGCCATCATTTACATCAATTTTCGTTTTAGAAGTCTTAAGGAATGGTCGCCCTAATAATATCAGTGATGAAGTATGAGAATCACTATCGTCCATGTCAAGCACATAAAAATCAGCAGGAAAAACCAACCCATTGACTTGAACTAAAACATCCTCTAGAACTCCCTCAGGATAAACATTGGACCTATCAGCAAGTTGAACAATAATACCCGTTTCCTTGAAAGGACCAACATTTAAACGTTGATAAACAGACAATGGCATGACATTGATAGAAGCTCTTAGATCACACATGGCTTTAGCGATTCCAAGATTACCTATTTTGCAAGGGATAGTAAACATACCTGGATCCTCGCATTTAGGAGGGAGCTTCTTCTAAATAATGGCGGAAACATTTTCACTCACACTAATCTTTTCATTTCCTTTCAGCTTCCTTTTGTTAGTGCATAAGTCCTTGAGTAATCTAGCATAGCGCGGTATTTGCTTAATTGCATCAAGTAAAGGAACATTTACCTCGACTTTGTGAAAAGTTTCCAGAATCTCTTTTTCGTCTGCTTCCTTCTTGGATTTCGCTAATCTGGAGGGGAAAGGAGGTGGTATCAATGTGACCTTCGATGGCTCAACTAGAGACTTGCTAATCTGGTTACCCTGCTGGCTCGGAGTCGAAGTCTCTTTCTTGGTCTCTTCCTCAAGATTAGACGGATGTCCTTTCTTATTTGATCCCTGCAATTCTGTTCCACTTCTCAAGGTAATGGCATTAACGCTTTGCTTCGGGTTTGGAATAGTTTGAGAAGGTAACTTACCTTGAGTTTCTAACCTATTGACAGCTGAAGCAAGTTGGCTTACCTGATGCTCCAAGTTTTGAATGCTTTGCTTTGTTTCCTCCTGAAATTGTTTGGTATTCACAGCTAGAGACTTAACAATATCCTCAAGGGGCATACCTGAAGTGGAAGGAGCTTGGGGTACGTGGTGTGATGGCTTTGGCTGGAATTGTTGGACATGTTGAGGGTTATTGCCATATCGGAAGTTAGGATGATCCCTCCATCCAGGATTGTAAGTATTCGAGTAGGGGTCATATTTCCTTTGTGGTTGTCCTGGAAATCCGCCTACAGCGTTGGCGTGTTCATGGTTGTCATCTTGCAATGTGGGGCACATGTCGGTTGGATGATTAGGAGCAGCACAAATTCCACAAGCTTTCACCTGTTGGGTATTTCTAAGAGCTAGCTGCTGCACAAGGGAGGTAAGATTAGAAATTTGATGTTCAAGGTTAGACACACTTACCTCATTTACCTTCCTTGAAGACGTATCGTGCCTATACCCAAATTGTTGTGAATTAGCAGCCATAATGGAGATCAATTCCCTAGCTTGACTAGGGGTTTTGTTTACTATGGCGCCTCCACTTGCAGCATCCATCATCTTTCTTTCCATCGGAAGTAGGCCTTCGTAGAGATATTGGATGAGGAGTTGTTCGGATATCCCATGTTGTGGGCAGCTTGCACACAGTTGCTTGAACCTTTCCCAATAGTCATGAAGAGTTTCGGTATCCCCTTGTTTTATACCACAAATTTCTCTTCTTATACCAGCGGCTCTGGATGCGGGGAAGAATTTGTCCAAGAAGAGTCTCACCATATCAGTCCAAGTGGTGATAGAACCTGGAGGCAAATAAAACAACCAATCTTTAGCTTTAGTACTTAAAGAAAATGGAAAAGCACGTAGCTTGATTTGATCGTCGGTTATTCCTTGCGGCCTCATACTAGAACACACTATATGGAATTCTTTCAAATGCTTGTGAGGATCTTCATTTTCAAGACCATGAAATGTAGGTAGTAGATGTATCAACCCAGATTTCAATTCGAATTCTACGGCTAGTTCGGGGTAGTGAATACAAAGTGGTTGTTGATTCACATCCGGTGCAGCCAACTCCCTTAAGGTTCTCTCGAGATTTGCCATGTCGTTCTCTTTTTCAAAATCAGACAAGTCCGATACTAAGTTCGGTCTAGTGGATGATCTAGCTTCTTGTCGTAGTCTCTTTAGAGTCTTCTCAATCTCCGGATTATAAATTAGTTCACCTGTCTCAGAGGAACGAGTCATACAAGAATAGAAATAAATTTGACACCAATCCCCGGCAACGGCGCCAAAATTTGATGGGTGTCGAATCCAACAAAAATAAAACCTACTACTAGACAATTATATGATTTGCATATAGTGGTGAGTAGGGTCGAATCCACAGGGATTGGTAAAGATATTTCTATTCAAAGAGAACAATAAGAAAAAGGAAAATGGGGGGTTTTGTTTGTGAATCAAATAAAGTAAAACAAGGTAAGAAAATCAGATATTGGTAAAAGCCTAACCAAAGGAATCAAGATGGTTTAATTCTAGGAATTGATCATCGATGCAAATGTTCTCTATTCTTGTTCTAGATAAATTGGTTATGGTTATTAACAAGCTCTAACAACCTATCTCTCCTTACTTCCTCGATAACCTCAGACAAGCGCTTTGAATTATTTCTCTTATTGATTAAACAACCCTTAGACAAGCGCTTAGGATTTAATCTATCAATAGCATTAAGATCTAGAGAGACCACCAATTCATGCCATTAGATTATAAGATAACCTATTTAAACATGATCACACACCTCCATAACATGAATTTGATCATCTCTTTTATAACCAAACATGTTATTGCGTCACTAAGACTAGAACAATCAAATAATTACGGATTCGACGTGCTAGTTGACAATATATTAACTTGCTAATTGAGTAGAAGAGCTCTATTCATACCAATCAACAAAGATAATAATGACAAAACGATCAGAAGATATATGAATACCCGAAAGCAAAGAATAGAATAAATACAAGTCAATTAGACCTCACAATTCGTGGAGAATTAAACATCTATGACCCTTTGGCTAGAAAAGTAGCTTAGATACACATGTTCATCAATAAAACGAAAATAAAAAGTAAAAACATAATGAACCCGGTTGCTTGCTCTGCCTCCTCGTTTCCTTCTTGTCTCCAAGGTGATTCCAGATTCCAAAGTTCAAAAGTTCAAAAGTTATCCTAACCCTCTAGGGTTGGTTCTATTTATATTGTTAGGGGGTAACATGTGATCTTTTGCTAGCAAGATACGAAAATATCTTTCCTTTTCCAAGTAGATTTCGAGAAGTGAAGATTCGTCTGCCTGGCATGCCTCAACACACGGCCGTGGATCAAGCCGTGTCATCCTCTGTGCATATTCTTCATGTCTTCATCAACGCCCGGTGTGAACCACGGTCAGACACACGGCCAGATTTCAAGCCGTGCCTTCATCTGTGCATAATCTTCAAGTCTTCATCCGTGTCCAGTGTGTACCATGGTTACACCCACGGCTAGATTTCAAGTCGTGCCTTCATCTGGTTGATGTTCCACACTTTCTTCTCCTTGGTCCTGGCTTCCACCACGGCTTCAAGCACGGTTTCTCCTACGGGTTCCACCACGGCCGTGCCTTAAGCCGTGTCTCTCTCTGTTCAAAGTCCTCATTTTCGCCTTCTTGTCCAGTGTGTAACACGGTTTGAAACTTGGCCGTGCCTCAAACCGTGCTTCCTCCGGTGGTGTAATTTCTTGTCTTGATCCAAGTTGTAAATGACTTCTCTAAAATACTTGAATTAGCATCCTTGACTCCATTTTACCTGATTTATCACGATGATATAATTAAAGTACCATTTCCTTATGATTTCTATAAAATCAATAATAATTTAACACAATTTATACTATAAAGATTGAGTATAAAATGGCTTTATCATTGCTTTCCTCTCGGAATTCTTCCCAAGCATTTTGTCTTCCTTCGTATTTTTTTCTATCTCCCTCCGGTGTCCCCCTTGCCCCTCTATAAAAAATGAGAATATATATATGCATGGAAGCCCAAAAATCTGCTGAAACAGCTGACTTTTTTCAAGCACACGGTCTCAACACACGGCTTATACACAACCGTGCCTTTGAATAGTGTCAGTAAAACCTACACAAATAACACACGGCCGTGTCTCAGACTATGTACTCGGCCGTGTCTCAGACTATGTACTTTTGTGGATTTTCCAAGCTTAACACACGACCGTGCCTTCAACTGTGTGTTCAACCATGTGTGCTTCTATGGGCGTGTTTCCTTGACACACGGCCGTGCAATTTAATTACACGACCATGCTCTTCCCCTGTTCCTTCCAAAAAGCATTTTTCTTCGTGTTTTCTTATCCGATCTCAATCTAGGTTGATATCTTCTCTCAAAATAGTGGTCCACAGTCCTGAAACTGAAATATTTTTTTTTTTTAGTATCAAAACTCTTCAAAATAATATGAATTTATTACATATACCACTAGAATTCATCAGAAATATAAGTGTTAATTTGTACTTATCAAGTAGCAACACATTTTATTTAACTTTTTAACTAAACAAACATTTGCATTTCATTTACTTAGGCTTTCATTTGTGTTTTATTTAACTTTTCAACCAAACTTACATTTCCATTTCATTTGACACATGCATTTCATTTATTTTTCCATTGAATTTAAATTTACATTTCATTTACATTTCATTCGGTGTATCAATAAAAACATACATATGCATTTTCTTTTCATCTCTTTTACAAATTCTTTTTGTTCATACAATTCAATTTACATTTGCATTTCAAAAAGTTAGCCATAGGTGGGAAAGTTTGGCTAGACAAGGTAAGTCAACTACCTAATAACCCCCTTGATTCCTCATCACAAATCTCAAAATCAAGGAGGAGTAGGCATCAGTTGCCTTCCTTATTCGTCCCCAATTCTCTCTATATATATTGAATCATGATTCCATGTAAGGTATTCACATTTTGCTATTATGAATACTCTTTTTTACTCTGATTCTATGATATACTAACTTGAGTGTAGGAGTGCCATGCCAAAAACAATTCTAGCACCACCTTAGCTCACTTTTCTTATCTTATGCAAGTCACACCCTCAATTACACGGTCAAGTAACAACACATTTCATTTAACTTTTCAACTAAACACACATGCATTTCATTTTACTTAGGCATTTCTTTTGACTTTTCAAACAAACATATATTTGTAATGCATTTAACTTAGATATTTCATTTGCATTTCATTTAACTTTTCATCCAAACCTATATTTGCATTAATTATACATAAGCATTTCATTTGCATTCATTTAACTTTCAATTGAATTTATATTTTTCATTTCATTTAATGTTTCAACAAAAACTTACATTTGCATTTCCTTTTCATCTCTTTTACAAATTCTTTTTATGCAAACGTTTCAATTACTTTTGCATTTTAAGAAGTGAGCTACAGGGTAGATAGCTTAGATGGATAAGGCAAGTCAAATGCCACATAATTCTCTTGATTCTTCATAAATCTCGGAATCCAAGAGTGAGCATCAATTTCCTTTCTTATCTATCCCTCATTCTCTCCACAAATACCAAATCATGACTTCAAGTAAGGGGTCCATATTTTTCTATCGTTAATACTCTTTGTTACTCAAATTCTATGGTATACTAAAGTGAGTGTTAAAGTGGCCACGCCGAAAACAACTTCAGCAACCCCTTAGCTCACTTTTCTTATCTCATGCAAGTCATGCATCCTCAATCACAAGATCCAATAACAACACATTTCATTTAACTTTAAACATACATTTGCATTTTTATTTAACTTAGGCATTTCATTTTTATTTCATTTAACTTTTCAACCAAATATACATTTGCATTTCATTTGGTTTAGGCATTGCGTTTCATTTCAATTAACTTTTTAACCGAACTTACAGTTTCATTACATTTGACATAAAATTTTTATTTACATTTCATTTAACTTTCAATTGAATTTAAGTTTGCATTTCATTTAACTTTCAACAAAAACTTACATTCACATTTCCTTTTGATCACTTTCACAAATTCTTATTACTCACATAGATCAATTACATTTGCATTTCAAGAAGTGAGCCACACGCGAGAAAACTTAGATGGATAAGGCAAGTCAAATACCTCATAACTCCCTTAATTCTTCTTTACAAATCTCAAAATTAAGGAGGAGTGGGCATTAACTACCTTCATTATCCAACCTTCATTCTCTCTACAAATATCGGATCATGACTCAAAGTAAAGGATCCACATTTTTGCTATTGTGAATACTCTTTGTTACTCTGATTCTACGATATATTGAATCGGGCATTGGAGTGACCACTCCAACACCCCCTTAGCCCACTTTTCTTGTCTTATGTAGTTATGCTCCCCTAATTACAAGATCTAATAAAAACACATTTCATTAACTTTTTAACCAAACATACATTTGCATTTTATTTGACTTAGGTATTTCATTTAACCTTTCAAACAAGTTATATTTGCATTTCATTTGACATAATCATTTCATTTGTATTTCATTTAACTTTCAATTAAATTTAAATTTGCATTTGATTTACGTTTCATTTAACGTTTCAACAAAAACTTACATTTTCATTTTTTTTCTATATTCCTTTTACAAATTCCTTATATTTACATGGTTCAATTTACATTTACATTTCTAGAAGTGAATTAAAAGCGAGAAAGTTTGGATGCATAAAATGAGCCAACTGTCTCAATATATAGGGTCAATAATTATGGAAGGCATTAGCATGATTAAGTATTACAAATATTGTAAGTATGAGACAATAAGTAACTTGAGGTGGGTACATTCAATTTATAAGTTAACGGGCAAATAAAATAAGATTTAAGTGAGAGATTTGGCAAGGGGAAGAGACAGAGTGTGACAGCATGTGAACTTAGGATTTTTCCCCCACAAAAGCAAGAGTTCTCTCACAGCTCTCCTCACAAACATGATTTCTAACATTAGTAATTAAATTTCTAGTAAGTGAGCTCTTAGTATGTATGCTATAGTAAATTTACTTAACGGGATTTCTAATTAACTAGCACATTTAATATTTATTTTAATTATTTCTTCGGGCCCTGTCTTTCAAACCAGCAATTAATTTTTTTTTTCATGAATTAACTCAATCTATTTACTACTTGTTACGTGGTTTGGCTAGTAATTAATTGCATGCTAGTGAAATTGGTAGATTACAATTGATTCAATAATGATTTGAATCATCACATGATCTTGCTCGGTGCTCCAGTGAAATGATGAAGGAGCCAATTTGTTTGTGGAAAGATGATATCAACTTAAATCTTAAGGGTATTTTGAACTTGCTATGAACTATCTATATGAAAATCATGATTTAAAAGTAAAATGTTGTATTGAAAGGGCTTTAGTGAAAAGTTTCTCAAACAATTTGACCTTGTGGGATTTTCATAGTTAGCTTGTTCTACCAAAAATATCTAAATATAAATGGGGTGTCTAAAATGTTCATACATTGAAAGTTTAACTAATCATATAATTTAAAGTTAGCATCTGGTTGTATATAAATTGGATAGCAAGTTATAATGGGTTTATTGTTAACTTGAGGATTTGCATACTTTGACTCATTATTTGGTGAAACAAAGGAGTGCTGGACAGTTTTGATTAAGGGAGGAATTGATGGTGATTAGTTGACCTTAGAGGTAATCTAAACTAGTATTGTCCAATCATAGAAATGTTATTACTTGGGAATGAATTTGTGATTGGGGAAAGTAAATTGGTAATCCGTGGGATATAATTGGGTAATTTTACATAATAGTTTGATGGTATTAAACTGAAATAAACCTTGATAGGTTATATATATATATATATATTTCTATAGGAGTATCAAGGACATTTCCCTCTTTGATGGGTAGATAAAGAGTAGACTTGGACCAAGTGAGTATTTAGGGTCCTCTTGCTTATTGCAATGTTAAGTAACTAGTGTTTATGTTTCTTATGTTGCTGGTTATATATACAGTTGCTGGCTACTAGGGTTTATTTTAGATTGATATTATGTTGTGATAAGTGTCTTGAGGAGGCATAAATGAAGGATTTATATTATTGATCAAGGTATTGCAAAAGTGTAAGTTAAAGTGTATTGTTTAGTGTGTGAATGTGTACTCTCATTGGATTTCACTTAAGTGTAATATGAAAAGAGATTTCTATAATACTAAATAATTGAATACATAGAAGCACAATTATAAATAAGTTTTGTTCTAATCTTATGTATAAGATTAACTTTGAAATATTGGAGTAAGTGTGCTCGGAAGCTTCATGATTCATGCTTGGTTAAAGTTATTGCTTTATTTGATTGCTTAGTTATAAATTACTTCCTAAATCATTCATGATTACATTCACAGCATGGCATGAAGGACCCAACCGTCGTTGTTTTCAAAACTTGGTTTTGATGAAATAAGTGCTTAGTTTAAAAGCTCAATATTTTTAGCATATAGATTGCATTTGCTAGGAAATGCTTAGTTACAACTACCTAATGTGCCCTTTATTACTTAGTTTATTGCTTGGTTTAAGTAACTTAATGCCACTTATCTAAGATATTGACTAGTTCATAGCACGTGTATTAGCATGGTATTTGTAAGTCGTGCACACAAAAATAAAAAAAGGGATAAGTTTATGCTTGAACTATGATAATTTGTGCTTGGATCATAATTCTATGTTTGTAACTAGTTCTACATTGAACTATTATTATTATTATTGCTTTATCTTTAGTTATATTCACTTAGCTCATAATATGAATTGCAGGGTTAGTGTTTTCTTAACCTCAAGTATTGAAGCTCAAAAGTGAAGATCAAATCAGGATATGGATTTGGAGGATTTTCCTTTTAGAGTGTGCTAGTTCATCCGTAGAAGACTCCAACGTTTGTTATCTTTTTTTTTAATAGATGGCCAAGATACATTGTAATTAATTAATTTACACCATAGTACACGTGAGAGAATATAGTGATTTTTAGCCATGTTATGTAAACCTTAATACAGGTTCTTCATGTGACTTGGGTGATTTGTGATTTTAAGAAAGCTTGGAGATCTATTAATATATAAGTGAAATATATATTTTCTACCATTCATCAAAAGCACACTCTTAACAAAATCCTTCTTATAATGAAAGTGCTTTAGATGAATAAAATTGATTTGGTTCACAGCATCTGCTTGCTGGTTATTCTTCTCCTTCTGGTTCTTAAGGTGATTAAAGTTGCTTTGTTTGAGGGGAAAAAGAAAAATTAATCTGTGCGCATTCCACTCAATACAGAGTTGTGATTCTTTAGTTGTCTTGCAAAATGACGAAGTGTCTATCTGTTCGATAATATGCTTGATTGTGGAATGAAATAAAATTATTACATTGATCTCACTTAATATAGATGTGTAATTCGTCTTATTTATTCATATTCATGTGATTCAGCAAACATAGGTAGGCAAAATTTCTATTATGGCTGATAAGTGAAGCTTACTATAGATCAGAATCAGATCATCCACCAATTATTTCCTCTATGTAGCCCCTCCAGATGCGCACACATAAATTATGAAAAACCTACTGTCAAGATTAAAAATCCCCTTATCAGCCTCTGAAGCTACTCCTAAAACTCATCTTCTTCCTCTTCAGCCCAATCATCTCACTTCATCAACCAACTTCACCGACCACCACGACCCAATCACCAGACATGCTGAGCGAATTCCTCGTGCCAATAACCACCAGTTCCTTGCCCAGACCTTGGGACTGATCATGGTGCATTAATCTAATTGGAATGTTATTAGCTTGCCTCCTTCTGATTTATTATGTGAAGAAGCTGGCAATCCCATCATATTTTTCTCAACGAGATAACTAAAAGAAGCCAATTCGTATGAATCGTCATGCAGGGGGCGCTTAACACAATCCCAAATCGTCTTATCATCGATCATATTCATTTCCGATTAGTTCTAATTCATTCAATATTGTATGCATTAAGTCCTAAGTCCGAATATATAATACAACCGATTGACCTTTGAACTTTATAGAAAGCCCTCATATTACTTGATTAGAATATATATCACTATGTGATAAGTCATATTTGTACGGGAGACAAGATCCATGATGTCACCGCAGTTGTCTTGTCGTTCATAGTGATTTTGTAATATATATAATTGAAGCTTCCACGAGACAGCATATTATCGATCTGGTGGCGATTCCTGGAGGCAATGGGTGGTGATTGTATCGTGGCTTGTGGTGGCGTGGCCGGTGATTTGGTCATTTTTATGTTCTGCTTATGGTTTATGGAGTTCTACAACGAATGATTAGGTTAAGCATGCGACTATATGGGTTCCTCTTATATTGTTCTTCTGCCCCTTGTTACTGCAGTGACAGCTATAACGAATCCATTAATTTCACTCGTCAATTATTATGCAATCTAAATTCTAACATTCACCATCTAATTAGTAATAGATACTTTGGAATCCTTTTAAACTGTTGGGCTTTTGGCGTTTGACTCCTTGATTAACCTTAAAATCCTCGTAGAAACTGCGTTATGCACGATTATTAATACAAATAATGACTTTACTTTAAACATTATATGGTAACAGTATACATTTAAAAGTACTATAAATATTTGATAACTATCCTTAATCAATTATGTAAAAATATAATACATTAAAGTTCTATACTCACTTCAATCACCTGTAAATCAAGTTAGTATTAAGTCTAAATTTGGTTATATATCGCTTTGCTCCTTTGGAAAATAAAATTAAAAAGGTTAAGCTTTATGATATCAATTATTTCATTTTCTTTGCTTTTTCTGCTTTATACTTCCTTTGTTAAGCATCAAGCAAGTGCAAGTTGATTATGGTAAATATTGTAAAAAATATAGATGAGATTAAGAAAACAAATAAAAGAAATCCTATGTGGTATTTTTTAGAGACGTTATTTTCAGGATATCTTTTAACTTTGACACCCATATTAATCCAAACCCGCTATCTAAGTCCTAATAAAATGACCAAGGTTAGTATATAATTTTGTCTAGTGTTTATCACTCCTTTATACACCTTGATTATCCTTTAAGAATCAGTCTAAATATGATAACAACATAGGCTATCGCATATGTAACTAAAGATTAGAAATTTAAAAGCAAGCTAAAAACTCATATAATAAATAATAGATATTGTATTTACCAATAAAGATGCTTAGACATACAAATTAAGATGTCTAGGCATCCACGCATAAACAAAAATCTCAATGATATAGTCCTCATTATTTCACAAGAGATAAGAAAGAATAAATCAGACAAGCTCTACTTAATTTATTTTTGTAATTTTCTACTTAAACTTTAAAAATATCAATTTAATACCTATAAACTTTTCGATATTATTTATAATTTCTAAATGAGCTAGTTAATGTAAAAATAGATAGTTAATTATAAAAATAGACAAAATTTAGATAATTAATTACAAGAATATATAAAGTTCAAGTAACAAATTAATATTTAGAAATTTTAAGTAGTTAATTGTAAGAATGTATATAATTAAATAGCAAATGTGACATTTATGCTACATATTAATACTAGATGGTTAATATATGTTTGTAACCCATCAACCTTAGAAGTAGATTGCAGCATAGACCACAAACTATGCAAAGTTTATGCTGGGCAACATTAGCATAGGGATTTTATCCTCACTCCTAAGAAAAACGTTGACATCAACTCCACAAGTTGTTCCCTTCAAGCCAAGCTCCACAAGGGTTGTCCAAGTATCCTGTATAATAATTATCTGAAGCCTTCGGGATGTTTCCAAGTGATTGCCAAAATTCTTCTAATGAACCCTACAGTATTAGAGTAAGGAACATAAACAACTTCTTTTAATATATTGAATGTAAACATGCATAAAACCATCTCAGATCTACAAGCTCGGTTTTCTAATCCAAAGTAAGAACTTCTTACTCACTTGAGACCATGCATTTTCAACTAGTTGGTTCATATTGAGAATGACGTATGTGGTAGGAAAGTGCACATAACAGTACACGACCAAAGTATACGGTCGTGTATCTCCTACCAGAATATGCACAGAAACGTATAGAAAGTACACGGCCAAAGTATACGGTCGTGTACACGGTCGTGTATCTCCTACCAGAATATACACAAAAACGTATAGAAAGTACACGGCCAAAGTACATGGTCGTGTACACGATCGTGTATCTCCTAGCCAGCTCTCCGCGATTGCGATATCTGTAATCTTTGTAATTTAGGTAGATAGATATTTGGAGGTATTCTTGTTATTGACTTAGCTAATGTGTAGGAGTCAGTTTAGGAAGGAATAGATAATATTCCGTGTATATATATATATTCAACATATGGAAGAAAAGAAATCAAGAGAGAAGATTTCCTCAAACCATATTCCTATTGTTCTGTTTTTAACATGGTATCAGAGCCTTGAACACAATATGGTAGGAGAGAAAAGAAATTGTTGTCAGCATACACATTGTATGCGAATGATAATCCTGGAAATATAATAATCCAGGTGCAATTGAAACATGACAATTATGATGAATGGTCTAGAGCTATTCGTACTACTTTGAGAGCTAAGAAGAAATTTGGTTTTCTTGATGGAACTGTACTCAGCTGACGAAATCTCGGATGAGTTGGAAGATTGGTGGACTGTGAATTCCATGCTTGTATCATGGATAATGAATACAATCGAGCCAACGGTGCGATCCACATTGACGCACATGGAAATTGCAAAGGACTTGTGGGAAGACATCAAAGATTGTTTCTCTGTAATAGATGGTGCACGAGTGCAGTAGTTGAAGACGGAACTTGCAAATTGCAAACAACAAGGAATCTCACTCATGAGTTATTATGCCAAATTGAAACAATTGTGGGAAGAACAGGCAAATTACGATGTGATATCTGTGTGCAAATGTGGGGGTTGCAAGTGCAATATCGGAACTGAAATAACCAAGAAACGAGAAGAAGAAAAACTTCATCAATTTCTGATGGGGTTAGACAACGCCTACAGCACAGTGAGGACAAATATCCTGAGCGCGACACCAGTTGCCCGGTGTAAGTAAGGCATATTCGTTAATGTGCCAAGAGGAAAGGGTTCGAAATGTCTCCAAGGAAAAGGAGATTAAGAATGAGGCTGCTAGTTTTATGGTCCAAACCAATGAAGGAACTAAGGACAAAAGCGTTGTCTTGCACACATTGCAATAGAGAAGGACATGACTCCGCGGGATGCTTTCAGCTTATAGGTTATCCCGCTTGGTGGGGTGATCGGCCTAAAGTAGTTGGTAGAGGTCGAGGAAGACAGTTGGGAGGCAGAGGTTGAGGCAAGATGATAGGAAGAGGACGGAGTGGTGCTCGAGTTAATGTTGCTCAAGTGATTGAGGAGCCAAACACAGAAATAAAGGAAGTTGCGACTCCTGTGACGTTGATGAATGAACAATGGGCAGCAGTTATGAGCATGCTGAACACTTACAATTCAGGGAGTAATAGTGAGAAGATGACTGGTAAGGAAAATACTGTTTAGATAATTGATTCTGGAGCAACGCAACATATGATAGGGAATTCAGAATGTTTATCTAGTTTAAGAAACATATTAGGCTGTCCGATTGGCTTGCCTAATGGAGAACAAGTGATGGCATTGCAAGAAGGGTTTGTTTGCTTAGGGAAGAATATTCAACTAGATAATGTTCTTCATGCTCCGGGATTGAATTGCAATTTGATCTTTGTGTCAAAATTAGTTGATGAATCAGAATGTGATGTATTGTTCACTAATAAGCTTTGTTTGATACAGGACTGCACTTCGAGGATAGTGACTGGAGCGGGTGAACGTTGCAAGGGGCTATATGTTTTCAAGAAGGAGCCACCAGTCCATGCACTTTGGCCTCGGACACTAACTTCTGATGAACTTTGGCATAGAAGAATGGGGCATCCATCACCAAAGATTGTAGGCATAATTACTGAAAATAAGACTCAGTTAGATTCAAATAAGACTTGTGATGCTTGTTTTAAAGCAAAGCAAACCAGAAGTATGTTTTATATGGTAAACGACCTGATTATTGCTACATTCGTACATTTGGGTGTTTGGCTACAAGGAGTTTGAATCGTGAAAAGGATAAGTTTGCTAGTCGAAGTCATAAATGTATTTTTGTAGGATATCCATTTGGATAGAAAGGTTGGAGATTGTATGATTTGGAAACACAACGCTACTTTGTGTCTCGGGATGTAGTTTTTCATGAAAATGAGTTTCCATATGTAGATGCGTGTGTACAAATGAACAAGGATACTTCAGTGCACTCTCAAATAAATGAGTGCGTCGACGAAGGAGAAACTAATTTGATTGGGACAAAAGAAAAGGAATTCATAGAACTTGCTGATGAAACACCTGAGCAGTTGAATGATGATCAAAATGTTAGTGCTGAAGTCAGGGAGGGTGATATATCACCAGAGGTCAGATTGGAGAGTGTAGAAGAAGGTTCGCCGACCCTTGGTCGTGGCCTTCGGTCTAAGAAAGTTTCTACACGGTTGAAAGATTGTGTGACTTATGCTGCTCACAGTGATAGCCCCTCTGCAGGTTCAGCCAAACCAACATCATCCTTAGGTATACTCTATGACTTAGCTCAATATATAAATTACACAAATTTCTCACCACGTCATCAAGGTTTCTTAGCAGCCATAACAGGCTAGTGTGGAGCCAAAATTCTTCCATCAGGCAATGAAGGATGCACGCTGGAGAGAAGCTATGCAAAAAGAGATTGATGCCCTTGAGCAGAACAGAACATGGACATTAGTTGACTTGCTATCAGGGAAGAAAGCAATCGGTAGCAAGTGGGTATACAAGATTAAGTATAATTCTGATGGCACAATTGAGTGGTACAAAGCGCGTTTGGTTATTCTCGGAAATAATCAAGTTGAAGGGATAGATTACAATGAAACCTTTGCCCTAATAGCAAAAATGGTTACTGTGTGTACATTTCTTTCTGTCACAGTGGCTAAAGGTCGGGGACTGCATCAAATGGATGTTCACAATGCCTTTCTTCATGGAGATTTGGAAGAAGAAGTTTATATGAAAATGCCTCCTGGATTTCATACTCGTCAACCTGGAAAAGTGTGTCATTTGAAGAAGTCTCTTTATGGCTTATGACAAGCACCACGATGTTGGTTTGCAAAATTGGCTGAAGCACTGAAACAGTATGGTTTTTGTTAATCTCGTTCAAATTATTCTTTGTTTACTTTGATACAAGATAAAGTGCACTTGGCTGTCTTGGTGTACGAAGATGATATCATTATTGCCGAAGTGAACCACACTTGATAGATGAGTTAAAAGCATATTTGAATCGTTGTTTTCATATGAAAGATTTAGGTGCTTTGCAGTATTTTTTTGGGTATTGAAGTAGCTAGAAATGACAAGGGCATGTTCTTGTGCCAGCAAAATATGCCTTAGACATCATTAATGAGGCTGGGTTGCTAGGTGCTAAGCCCTCACAATCTCTGATGGAGCAAAGTCACCACCTAGCGCTTGCCAAAGGTGAATTGGTGTATGATCCTGAACAATATTGAAGGCTGGTCGGATGCTTGATTTACTTAACTATCACTAGACCTGAGTTATCGTATGGTGTTCATATTTTAGCTTAATTTATGCAACAAACTAAGAAAAGAACATTGGGATGCAGCGTTGCGTATAGTTCGATATTTGAAAGGTAGTCCTGGACAAGGTGTTCTTCTAAAAGCTAAGAGCAATCTTGAGTTGACAACCTATTGTGATTCAGATTGGGGGGTTGTCCATTGACTCGAAGATTACTTACAGGGTATTTTGTTTTCCTTGGAAACTCTCCAATTTCATGGAAGACCAAGAAACAACATACTGTTTCTCATTCTTCAGCGGAAGTAGAATATCGATCCTTAGTAGCCACGGTTTGTGAATTAAAATGGCTTAAAGGATTGTTGTTGTGCTTAGGAGTGCATCATGGTCAATCTGCTACCGTGTTTTGTGATAGTCAAGTTGCAATGCATATTGCTGCAAATCCGGTTTTTCATGAACACACAAAACATATTGAGGTTGATTGTCATTTCGTACGTGATGAACTACAAGCGGGACTGATCAAAACCATTTATGTTTGCAGCAATGAGCAGTTGGCAGACATTTTGACAAAGGCTTTAGGATGAGAGCAATTTCAGTTTCTTCTTCGCAAGATAGGCATTCGTAATCCTCACGCTCCACCTTGAGGGAGGGTATTGAGAATGACGTATGTGGTAGGAAAGTGCACATAACAGTACACGACCAAAGTACACGATCATGTATCTCCTACCAGAGTATGCACAGAAACGTATAGAAAGTGTACGGCCAAAGTACACGGTCGTGTATCTCCTACTAGAATATGCATAGAAACGTATAGAAAGTACACGGCCAAAGTACACAGTTGTGTACACGATCGTGTATCTCCTACCAGAATATGCACAGAAACGTATAGAAAGTACACGGCCAAAGTACACGGTCGTGTACACGGTTGTGTATCTCCTGCCAGCTTTCCGCGATTGCGATATCTGTAATCTTTATAATTTAGGTAGATAGATATTTGGAAATATTCTTGTTATTGACTTAACTAATGTGTAGGAGTCAGTTTAGGAAGAAATAGATAACATTCTCGTGTATATATATATATTCAACATATGGAAGAAAAGAAATCAAGAGAGAAGATTTCCTCAAATCATGTTCCTATTATTCTGTTTTTAATAGTTCATAGGTTCGATTGGAGTAGTAGCAAAGTTGATCGGTTTGTTGTCAAGTTCACTCTCAATGGTAATAGGAGTGTTATTTGTGTTAATTGTATGATGGTATTGATGAATTGAAGACCAAGACTAAATGTGTATTTTACCTATTATAAATTAGATGAATATGTACACAAGATGCGATTGTCAAAAGTTCTTCCATTTAGTTTTAGTACTTATATTTTGAAAGGTAAATTTTACTTTATACATCTATATTTTTGTTCTTTATAATTTTTCATTTTGTGTTTTCATTCCTGACTCTTTGTATTCTATAAAGAGTCGCTTCTTTGCTATGACAATTAACAACGCTTATGGTATGAATTACTTTGAATAGCTTTGGAGGAATTTGAATCCGATTCCTTTTTTGGCATGTTACACTCCTTGATTAAGCTTAAAATCCTCAAAGAAACTTTGGTATGCACGATTATTGATTGAAAATATGTTTATTAATAAAAATAATGAGTTTACCTAAAACATTATATGGTAATAGTATACATTTAAAAGTATTATGAATATTTGATGAATAATCATATAAAACATATAATACATTAAAGTTCCATATTCACTTCAATCATCTGTAAATCAAGTTAGTATTAAGTATATATTTAGTTATACATCGCTTTATTTATTTAAAAATTAAAATTAAAGAAGTTAAGCTTTTTAATATCAGTTATTTCTTTTTCTTTTTTTTTTATTCCTTTGTGAAGCATCAAGCAAGTGCAAATTGATTATAGTAAATATAATTAAAAATATAGATGAGATAAAAGAAAATATAATAAAGATAATGGCATTATGTGGTGCTTTCTAGAGAAGTTGTTTTCAGGATATCCTTTAATTTCAGCATCCATATTAATGCAGGCTCATAATTAAGTCCCGGTAAAAAGACCTTGGTCAATATATAATTTTGTCTCGCCTTTGTCTCTCCTTCTTACACCTTATCCACTAAGAATTAGTCTAAATATGATAATGCCACGAGCTTTGGCATAGGTAATTGAAATATAAAAATTTAAAAGCTAGCGAAAAACACATAATAAATAATAGATATTATATGTATTAATAAAGTTGCTTACACATAAAAATTAAGATGTCTGGGCACGCATGCACAAACTGATACTGACAGTTGAAAAATGTAAATGATACAACCCACATTATTTTACAAAAGTCAAGAAGAACAAACCAGATACGCTCTATACATATATTTATACCAGATGGCCAATACATTTTTGTGACATATCAACCTTGGAAGTAGATTGCAACATAGACGACACAAATAACATAAAGTTTATGCTGGGGCAACATTAGCATATGGATTTTATCCTCACTCTTAAGGTTAATGTTGACATCAATTACTCCACAAGTTGTCCACTTCAGGATAAGTTCCAAAAGAGTCGTCCCAGCATCCTGTATAATGATTATCTGGAGCCATCGGGATGTTTCCAAGTGATCCCCAAAATTCTTCAGATGAGCCCTGGATATTAGAATAAAATTAACATAAATACACATAAAACCACCTCATATCTATAAGCTCCGTGTTCTAATTCCAAAGCAAGAACTTCTTACTTACCTGAGACCGTGCATTTTCAGCTAGTTGTTCCATAGTTTCGATAGGAATAGTAGCAAAGCTGATTGGTTCATGGTCTAGTTCACTTCCAATGGTAATAGGAGTGTTATTTGTGTGAATCGTATGAACATCTTGATGAATTGAAGAACTCGCCTTGGCTCCTTTCTTATCCTTTTTATACTTCATGTGACAAACAACAAAAGGCATCTGTACGTCCATGGCATGCAGAAGATCATAGATGCACAAAGTGAAAAAAAAAATAAAAAAGGAAAATTATAAATGATTGAGTAGTCAAATAAAAGAATATTTTACTTTAAAAGATTTATAACTAAAATACCGATTAACATAAGGATTTAAGACTACATTACAAAAGGTACATACGTTGCCTTTATGATGATAGTCACCAAGAAAATCAGCATTTAGGTGATATTCGTGCATAACCCAACTAGTTCTAATACCATTGGGAGTGCGTCCTTGATAAAAAACCAATGTCTGCTTAAACCCCATAAGCTCATTATCATCACTTTTGATTTCTCTTTTCTTACCGGTTGACTTCCAATAACCTGAATTGATCATCCGATTGTAGCATTTGCTATTGCTATACTTGCTTGTTTGATGATTGAAGCAGTACCATTCTCCACTATTAGACTTGAATTTTGTCTTTTCTACAATAGAAGAACATGCAAAATATTCCTTCCAATAAAAAATAGAAAAATAAATGAAATGTACCCATTAACTTGGATGTTGTTGAGATTCAAATTGAAATTTGATCTATACCTATAGTTCAATGGGTGTGTCATGTGTGGATGTTGCTTCTCTTTCTTTTTTTTTCTTCTTTTTGTTTTTTCTTTTTCAATATGTAGATGCACTTATTAAAATGTTAAGTAAAAAACTTTTCCATTTTCCATGCATTTACTCTCTTTTTTTTTTACACATGTAGCATGTGAGTTTTGATCACAAAGCATTTGGAAGAATATTTACCGTCAATAAGGTTTGCTAACTCCCATGGTTCATGCTCGCAGACATTGAATTGGAATATGATGCCATGCTTGGTGTCGTAGGTACCAAGTATCATTTCCTTTAGGGCAAACATGAGCTCTTCATTTGTGGGATGGTACCTGAATCCTCGGACTGATTCTATATATTTGGCTATTTGATCATCCATTTGAGTTCGGTCGGGCCGAAGAGAATAAGAAAACTTTTATGGCTTGGCTAACTATACTAGGAATATAAGAGAAATGGAAGGATTGAGTTAGTGTGTATGATCTTCAAGCATGGGATATTTATACTCATGGCAAAGGTTCAATCGAAAACTCCCCATTTCTTTAGATTCTTTGCTTAAAGTGAACAAGTGTGTACTATTTTGTGGGTCCCACATTCTACCATATAACAAAAGTGAATGTGGAAACTTACGCAAGAGGCTACTTGCAGCTAGGTGCAATATGAGTATGAATTAAGTTACATTAACACTATGTTTAGGAATAGTGAGAAGTTTAGAGAAAAGGAAAGTGAGAGGAAAGAAAGTAGAATGAAAGAAATAGTGCATTTTTATTTAGACAGAGGAAAAGAGAAAGTAATGAATATAGAAAAAATGCTTTTTAAAATAATATTTGAAAATATTTTAAACTATTGAATTACTATATTATCCTATAAAATGTGATAAGAATTTAACAAATGAGGTTGTAATTAGAATTTTAATCATTTTCTCTTTTAAATCATTATAATTTAAAGAGGGGAAAAAGTGTGGCTCTAAGAAAAACTTCTCTTCTTAAATCTATCTTTCTCATTTTCCTTTCTTTTCTCAAAAAAAAAAAATATTTTTTAAAATTCACACTTTTCTTTTCCTCTCAATTCTTTCCTTCATTTCAAACATTGCATAAAGGTGATAATTCTTAACACATCCAAATTCTAAAAACTAATTTTATAATCCGAATAAACATATATTATCATATTTAAATATTATTAAAAATTATCAATGATTTAAATACATAATTTATTAATATCTATAAATCTTTTTCATATAATAGCTAATCGATTTCAGGTAGATGCCTTTTTAATGCGTCAACTAGAAGGTATTCGATAGTGTGAATACGTAGTATTTTTTTTTCTTTTTTCTTTTTTAAATTGTATCACTTTTAATTAACCCGTATTGAAAAACCATTTCTTTTACCTTATTCCATCAAATCCGTCCATACGTAACGTGGCAAATTCATGTTAACATTAATGTCACATAGCTTATTCATGACGGGGCTAAACATAGCATCAACCAGCCGAGTTAGAGATTGACATTTTCGGCCGACTCAGGATTTTGATCGTAAGCAACAAATTGTAGATTTTAATTTTAAGGTGGATGAAACTATGAAAATCAATAAATTTTCAAAGAAAATTTAAATTGATAATAAAAAAATCCAAAAATAATAAATAAGGTCACTAGAAATTAAAAGGAAAAATTTGAAGTCAATTAAGAAATTATTTAAAAAATTTAGAGACAATTTTTTTCAAAATGATCTTTTTGTCCTTAAACTTGACTTTATTGAAAATAGCTCTAAAATAATCTAGTGACCTCTTAAACAAAATTCCATGATCCTAATTAGGTGAATAAAATCATTAAAGGATTATTTGGAGTCAATTGGAAAAAAAAAGAAGATAAAATTTAGAGATTAATTTTGCAAAATGACCGTTTTAGCCCTAAACCTGATTTTGGAGTTATTAAAGTTAACTAAAATCACTAAACAACTTAATCAGAGTCATTTGGAGTTATTTTAAGTCATTGAGAGTGATCTTTTGAAATTTGAAGGAAAATTATGAAAAATGACCAAAATGCCCCTAAGTTTGGTTTTACTAAGGAATGACTAAATTTTTTGGGATTAGCAAATTAATTTAGAGACTAGGGGTGAAATAAATTCAGCCAACATAGGAAATAAAAGAGAAGAAAAATGTAGTATGTAGCAAGGAATGAGCGAAACTTGGCTAATTGTGAAAATTAACATCTACAATTGTGGTCCCCCACCCACTTAAACCTTTAAGGTTTCAGCAAGAGAACCCTACCCATAAAACCTTAGTTGGATGGCCTTTGCAGTTGCCTCTCTTCCTCTTTTTTTTATTATATATATTTTTTCTCTTGAAGTAAACCCTAAAAAGGTCACCATAAAACCTAAATCTCTAGTAATTAACCCTAATCACCCCATAATCTCACTACTAATCCAATGCCTTTATTTTATTCCTCTTAGGTTCAAAGTGAGATTAAAGTCTTAGAGAGGGGCACCAAGTGGGGACGAGCCATCAAGCAAGGTGAGAAGAAGATTTGCCAAGTTTAATTAGGTTTAAGCATAGTAATAGCAAATTTAAGTGCTAATCTTGTGGTTTTAATGAAAGAGGTGGTGTGGAAATTGGAAAAACTCTCCCTCAGAGCTCATAGAAGAGGTGGTTAGTCATGGAAGGTAGAGTTTTGTGACATACTCCAAGAAGGGAAGGAAACTATCTAGACCTAACTCGATGAATAAAGATGATTTAGAAGGTTTAACACTCTAATTGAGTGATTAGTAATGTTGAGCAAGTATAATGTTGGACCCCATGTCATGCCACCACCATGCTTAAGGCTTTAGAGTGTATGTTGATCCTTAAAAGAGCTATTAAAGTAATGGATGAATTAGTCTAAGAATTAGATAAATAATGAAAGGTAAAAGTTAGAAACAAGAAGAAGTTGTGTTTATGATTTGGTGTTATGCATGCCGCCACCTAGAAGAAACACGTTAGGACTAATTTCCCAATTGAAAATCTGATTTGGGTGTTGAAGTATTGATGACGAGCGAAAAGGCCTAAAGCCAGCCCAACGCCGCTGGCCTTCATTAAAGGCCGGCATGAAGCCGCTGGCCTTCATTAAAGGCCGGCATGAAAGCCGCTGGCCTTGAGCCGGCGTAGGAAACACCAACTTCATGGGCGTGTTTTTTTAAAGGCACGGCCGTGTGTTCATCTTAGGAGGTCCACAGAAACATATACGGTTTTATACATGACACTAAGGCACGGCTGTGTGTTTAGTCTAGAAGATCTACAGAAATATACACGGTTTTATACACAGCCATATATAAGCCGCATGATGAAGACATGCGTATATATATATATTCCTACGTGTAAATAGATATTTCCTTTTTAATTGTTTCACTAAAGACTATATAGTTTCCTAGGTCATTTTTAGGGTTATCTTTTATCATATATCGAATTACAGACACTTAGAGAAGAATTTTCTCTATTCCCTTAATTGTGCGCAATTGAGAATTTCTAGGAATAAACTAAGATTGTTCTTTGTTTATTTGTGAGGTCCAATCCTAGAATTGGTCTCGTGCTTTATGCTTTCTACGCTATGTCAATTTGGTATCAGAGCAAGGCGTTTTCCTGCGGAGATGTCGGCTAATGACGGTATTGAGGGCGGTCGCGTTCTCAACCGAGATCGGGATGCGAAAGCCTTACGTTACAGGCAACCAATACGAATGGTGGTAGAGGAGACCATGGGTCAAAAAATCCAGCGAAAGGAACAGCATCATGAAGCCCTGATCTATCGATCCAATACCAATAGTAGTAGGCAGGTTTATTGGAGACGACCGGAAGGCAATCCAAGGATCAGTTCTGTTACTTATGATACGAATGATGAAGATGAGATTTTTAAAGATTTAGCTAAGAGAAAAGGTCATGGTAGCATAAGACGGTACAATAGATGTAATTACAAGTATAAAGATGAAATCTTTTCTCAATTTAAATATGTTGTATCTGAGTTCGATGGTTCTGGGAGTCTAAATGAGTTTTAGGTTTGGGTTGAGGACATTGAAAGATTCTTTGACCATATGAGGATTTCTGAGGGAATGAAGATAGAGGTAATGGAGAGTCGTTTGTGGGGTGATGCATTGTATTGGTGGGAACAACTTCGGGCAGTAAGACGCCTTGAGGGTAAAGATCCAGTGAAGCCTTAGTTTATGATGCAATACTTGCTAGAATGAGAGTTCTTTCCCCTAGATTACGAACAAATCCTTCCTCAGAAAATTCCACAAACACTTAAGCCAGTAAACTTAATTCCAGAAGTGCTTAAGGGGGAGATGGTCGAACAAGAAGAAAACTCAACCCTTAACAATCATAGTACTTTGATTGATGATGGTGGGGGTAGTGGTAAAGCAGTTGAAGCCTACAAAAATTGTGTTGGTGAGCAAGCTATTGTGGAGGAGCCTTTGTTGAATGACGAGCAGGTGATGATGGTTACTGAAGAGTCGAAGGCTGGAGATACTTTAAGCAGATTCATTGCACCAACAAAGGAGATTAAGGATGTAGAGTTCAATACTTTGCCCAAAAACTTATATTCCAACCCAGAGGAAGCGCTAGGGATAATAAGTGCAATTGTTCTATTGCTTCCTATCAACATAGAAGGTGATTATCCCATTAACACTCAAATCCCTCTGGATTGTGCACAAATGAATTTAATAGAAAATCCGATAACAAGTGTTACTCTAGGTGAGGTGGATGATGTAGTGCGACTTACGATCAAGCGACGAGATAAATGCGATAAATCAAGACGATTCAAAGAGAGGGAATGACATGGAAAGCATATTCACAAGAAGAGAACTCGAGGTCAAGTTCTTTGTAGGTAGGAGAGAATGATGATGAGCGAAAAGGCCCAAAGCCGGCCAGAAACACCGACTTCATGGGCGTGTCTTTTAAAGGCATGGCCATGTGTTCATCTTAGGAGGTCTACAGAAACATACACAGTTTTATACACAGCACCAAGGTATGACCGTGTGTTTAGTCTGGAAGATCCACAGAAACATACATGGTTTTATACACGACATCAAGACACGGTTGTATGTCAAGTCTGGAAGCTCTATAGAAACATACACGATTTTATACACAGTCATGTATAAGCCGCATGATGAAGATGAGCGTATATATATATTCCTACGTGTAAATAGATATTTCCTTTTTAACTGTTTCACTAAAGACTATATATAGTTTCTTAGGTCATTTTTAGGTTATCTTTTATCATATATTGAATTACAAACACTTGGAGAATAATTTTCTCTGTTCCCTCAATTGTGCACAATTGAGAATTTCTAGGAATAAACTAAGATTGTTCTTTGTTTATTCATGAGGTCCAATCCTAGAATTAGTCTCGTGTTTTACGCTTTCTACGCTACGTCAAGTATGTTAACTTGGTGACGAGAAAGTTAAAATATGTGGAATGGAAAGTAGTTTAGGTGCTAATTTATGCGTATGTAGTGATTTATATGTGAAATTGATGATCCAAGTTGTAAAATGAGTACCTTGAGGTTGAATATTAAAATTTCCAGCACAATACATGAATATTTGAAGTGGAATTTAGGTTGATTTTGAAGTTCCTATGATAAGTTAGAGCTTATATGAATTTTAATACATTATGGAATGTTTTAAGATGAAATTGGAGTACATGGTCTTGAGATTTGCAGTCACCACTCCTTTGTAATGTCACCATGATTAAATCTAAAAATCTCTTATTTATTATGTTAACTTTGATTATAACATGTTTAATTGGTCAATGGAAATTGTTTGGAAGGAGTGAAGCTTAGAATATCAAGATGTAATTGAATTAGATTGAATATGCACAATTTGTGTAATGCTGGACGTTCTTGAGAATTTAGGGCTATTCTAGGTTCTTGTTGGGCTTGAATCTGACATTTAAATGATGTTTTAGAAATGAGAAGTGGATAGAAGTAAATAGACTTTGGTTTGGAGTAATTTGGACTTGGATTGAGTGAGATAGAAGCCTTTAAAGTATAACTTTTTAACTTGGACATTTTTGGAAATTTAAGTCTTAAAATAATTAAAATGAGGGTTTTTTTTACGTTAAAATAAGTCAAGGAACTAATGAGGGTTAAAATAGTTTTGCTTTAACTCAAATCGAGCTTGAAATGAATAAGATATGTTCCTTTAATATTATGAGTTTCTAAAATGATGATTTTAAAATTAAAATTTAGATGATTTAAATAATTTGGGTCAAGGCTAGCCCATCCATATTAGCATATGGACTAGCCTTATACCCTTCCCCATAGATGGTCTACATGATAATACGTAAGTTAAATAATCGGGACTAAATAACATAATTAACAAATAACATAATTAAATAATCAAGATTAAATAACTTAATTAACCAAATTAAACCAATTTAGAAGTTAGCTTAGTGAACGAATTTTAATTGGGCTTAAATGGACTTAAATGAATCTAATGGGCCTAAAAGTTAAATTTAACTTGAGGCCATTCCTCCTTTAAGGCCAATGAGCTTTAACAAGTTAAAGATAACCTAAATGGGACTTATGCCCAATGAGGCATGAAACCAATCAAAGACTTAAATTAAAAGTAAATTAGGTATACTAAATAAATCGAACCTAGAAAATAAAGAATATAACTAAATAGACATAGTGGGCCTAGGTTAGTTATGATATCACATAATGGATTAAATAACTTAATGGACCTAAAATGGAGATAAGAATAACAATTTGGCTTAATTAGCACAATTGGAAACAAATTGGGCCTAAGCACATTAATTAGGACATTACAAACCTAAATAGGTAAACTAACCAAATTAAATCATAATTGGATAAATTACATCAATTAATAAGGTTAATCAAATCAATTAAAGTTAGTGGGCCCAATTCTAAATATAGTTGGGCGTACTTTTCTTTAAGGGCTTGGTTGCTCTAATTAGGCCATAGAAGCATGTAGACATGACTTATGCATAATAGGGCTAAAAACCAAGTAAAGATCTAAAATGAACTAGACCTAGATATAACAAATTAAATGGGCATAAGAGTAATAAGTATAACCTACTAAATCATAATGAGCCTAACTTAAACATAGTATCACAAATGGACTATGTTGAGCTTAATTTGAGATTTTTTTTCTTAATTTAACCTATATTAAGTCCAGTTCGCTTAATATAATTTACTTAATAGTAAAACTAAGGGCAAACTATATTTTTTATTATTTTAAAAATTGGAATCACCACTAATCGAAGTTAAAAAATAAAATGAGTTAAAAATAATTGGGTGGATTAACCTTAACTAGCTATTAATTTATGAATTTTTCTAAAAAAATATTTTAGAAAAATACTAATAGAATAAATTGAGCGTGGAAGTTAATTTATTAAAACTTAAACGGTTACCACTTATTATTTTTCAAAAACATGAATTAAATGCCTGATTTAAATTCCCTTTATGATTATATATAAGAAAAATGGTATTTTCATGCAAATAAGATGTAAAACAAGTCAATACACATAAAGATTTTATATTATTACAAATTTTTATTTTATTTATTATTACTTCTTATTTGAAAAAAAATGATTTGGAAAAATAAAGTTTTTACTTTTTTTTTTATGGTTACCTTATAGGTGTTTACATATGTATTAGTTGGGATCAAACCAATATAATTCTATTTTTTTTTTATAAAACTTCAGTAGGTTGGTTAATTTTATTTATAAAAATAGGTCAAGTTTACATTTACTATCATTTTAAGTATTATAATGAAAAATTCTAATACCTAACTTTTTATTCTCATTTTGTTTAATAAAACATGAAGTCTAAAATTTGAAAACACCAATTAAAGTTTTTATTTCATAAAAATCATTTTTTAGGCAACAAAGATATTTCTTGAAAATACTTTTCTATTATTATTAAAAAAAAATTTAAAGGGAAAAATTATATCATGAATGGTGAATTATTCTTTCTTATCATTTTTAATTTTCAATTATTAATTTTTAAAATCCCTATTTTATTATTTTATATTATTATTATTTAAAAATTTATATTAATTGGAACCTAATTGACTGCAAGCAACAACTACACCACAATACTCGGAATCTACACAATAATCCTACCTAAAGATGTAGTTTTTGAAAGATGATATCCTTTGCATGATGCAAGCCCTTGAGAAAAATGCAATCTTCATGAAAATATGGTTTATTATCAATTAAATATATCTAACCCAAAGTAGCATGATAAGTTGATTTCATAAAATAATTCAACTCAATTATTAAACAACCTTTGTAGTAATAGGAAATACATAAATACATGTAAGAATATATCTTATTATCAATTGGGCACAAAAACTAAACTAAAGTAATAAACGTATTTAACCTAAGACCTGCAAAACAGAATAAAATTAATAACTAATATTTTATCTCTTTTCAAAAGCTTCTAAATAAAAATCTAATTTCACAAGCTTCTCTTTTCAAATTATTATTATTATTAGTCAAAACGATTTAAAAAATAAAATAAAATAAAAAAATGGAAGAACTAAACTAACTATCAATAGGACCAGCTAGGTTGTGCACGGGTGCAGATTCTTATCGCCAGGCGGGTCAGGGTCAGCTTAGCGAGACTCCATGTGAGTTTGGGTCGTCTTCAACAGTTCACGCAACAGCCAGAAAAATAGCAGTTTCCAAGCTTCATCGTGGCAAGCAAGGGTTGGACCTAGCCTTTGGGAGGTGCTCTACACGCTAGTAGTGGTGCTTTGGTCTCAAATGGCTATGGCAGCAACGATCGATGGTGGTTGATGAAGTTCCAAGCGGCCAGATTGGGTTTCTTGGTCAAGGGCAATTCGCGTTGATTTGAGACCAAAGTTCGGTTCTTTCTTAATCTAATGACGCCCTAGAATCTATGGGTACTAATTTCTTGCTCCAATTTTGTGTGTGGTACGGATAATTTTAGAGAGAAGATGAAGTTGCGATGATCATAGGTCTACAGAGAGAAACTGAATGGTTGAAGGTATGGAAAGCCAGTTTGAGTGACTCTAGTTATATTTTTGTGTTTCCCTAGCAAGTTTGCTTTTAATTCAAATTAGATTAAGTGGAGATGTACGAAACCACCATTTTCATCCTTTTCTATTTGATTTGTTATAAGCCAATATTGATGTAAATCTTTGATTCCAGTTGTATCTATAGTTAAGAGTTAATAGATTTATATTAAAAAATAATAAAAATCAGTTTGAAACAAGTTAAATTCGACCTCATCTCATTGTCTTCATGCACACTTTGTTGCTTTTTGGAGGTTGAGGACAACACGTGCTCTACACGTGATCTTGGACCAAGTTTAAAAAAAGAAAAAAATTGCATAACTTGCGCATGACTTGGTTCAAACCTATGATGTTCGACTCCCTACATAAGCATTGTTAACACCTAATCAATTGGGCCAAATTTTCTTTCAATCTTTCATTCCAAAAAATTTTCATTTGACCTATTACCTAAATCAAATTTTATTTAGTGAGTTTATTTTGACATTTGGCCCAAAAATCCTAACCTACATTCCTAATTTTATTTTTCAATCTAAAGTAATACTTCTTTCTTATTATATTATATTTTTTATTTTCTTTTTTCATTTATGTTTATCTTCCATCACATTTTTAATTTTTATTTACCTATTTGTTCTATTTTTTTAATTATTATCCATAAACCTAGCTTTATGATGAATTACCCTAGAAAGGGAACAAAAATAGAGCACCTACAGACTAAGATTAATTAAATCTAATTGAACTTAAGTAAATTAATTAGATGTAAACAAATCAAACTGTGCCTCAATTAAGTAAGAAAACCTTAATGGGCCTAAATTAAGCATAAGAATTGAAATTGAGTTTAAGATGGACTCAATAATCAAAATAGGTTAGTAAAATTTAATGGACATTTGGTGCTCATATCTTTAATTTGGGCTATTTAGTGTTTGGAATTTCAAAATTTACAATTTAGTGCTTGTAACTTTAAAAATTGTTTCAAATAGTGTCTCTATTATGTTAAAAGTTAATGGATGTTAATGTAAATATGACTTAGCATTTGAGATAGCAATATTTTTTATATAGAAACAAGTGTTAGCTAACTTGGCTATTGGAATTATTGTAATACCTCTAGAATAGCATACTTTTATTTCATCCTATGTGAAAACTGTTGAGCAAAAAAAAAAAAAAAAAAAGGAAGAAAGTTGAAATGACTATTATGCATTTACATAGAAAGTATGTTCCTTTCTCTCATAATTGAAAAAGAAATTATCGACCAAATATATTGATTATTTGTGTCAATTTGCGGATTCATAAAATTGTAAATTATCACTATAACTCTAAAAGCTAATCAAAATAGTTTCTCTATTATGTTAGAAGTTAACAAGCATTCTTTTTCAAATATAAGAGAAAGGAGTAGATGTTCCATGTAAACACAATAATAGTAATTTCAACTTTTTAATTTTTTTCTCAACAGTTTCACATATGGAGGGATACAAAAGTGTGTTATTTTATGGGTATTATAATAATTTCAATGGCCAAATCAACTAATACATATTATTGTATATATATATATATATAATGCTACCTAAGGTGCCAAGTCATATTTGCATTGATGTCTACTAACCTCTAGCATAATAGAGACACTATTATAATAAGCATTTAAAGTTTGGAATACTAAATTACAAAATTTAAAACTTTAGATACTAAATTGCTCAAATCAAAAGTAGAAATACTTCCCCAACCTCATAAAAATTTACCCTTTAATGTCTATTAAATTTTGATTTAATGGATATGTTATTTTGAATAACTTTTAAAGTCATGGGCACTAAATTGTAAAATTTGAAACTTTAAACACTAAATTGTCCGAATTGAAAAGTAGAGACACTCCTCATGCCTTTTTCTCCAAAATAGGTAATAATAGGCTTTAAATAATGTAGAGAATCTATTAGACACAAGAGAAATAAAATAATTGACTTAGATAGTTAGTTAGTTAATTGATTTGACTACCTTAATTAATTGGATTAATTAACTAATTAATTGATAATAGATTCAATTAATAAAAAATTAGCCTAGTGGGCTTAATACCAAAATTAATTGGGTTCATTTTTTCTTTTAGGGCCTAATATCCTAGCTTGTGCCTTAATAAGACACATAGACTTGTTATTAGAGAATAAAATAATCAAAACCTAATTGACAATTACAATGGTCTAAACTGGTTTAAGGAATAAACATTAAGTTGTTGGCCTAAAATTTAACCACAAGCTAATTAGGCCTTCTTATCCCTTGTTGGGCTCATCTAAATAATATATAAAACTTATAATTTGTAATATAAATTAACTAATTAAAAAAAACTTACTAACTTATAATTTTTTTCATCTAAATGTAAAATAATTGAGCAATTGTGATTGTCAAGAATCAACTTTTAGCTTTCGGATATCTTCGACCTTCTAAGTATGTAGTGGCATGCGTGTTTCATTGTACGGTAGAATTTAATTAACCAAACTAATAATTAAACTCAACTAAACTAATTACATGCTACATATGCTTGGTCACTTGAGTTAGCAAGTGAAACCTTTGGATCAAGATTAAGGCTGTAATTATATACCTTAACCTCAAAATAACATGGTAGATTTGGCATTTAGGCCATCGAGGAATGGCTTGGCAAATAGCTAATAAGTGAAATTGTGTCAAATAATAGGCATTATAAATGGAAAGAAAGTACATCAAAAGTCGTTCGAGGTTATGGGTCTAAATGGACAGTACAATATAGAATATAGTTGGATTGTGATTAGTGAGGATTGCATAACCATAGGGTCATTTAGATGAGATTACTATGTTTTTGGTTTTGCGATGTGGAGTTTAATTATTCTTATAATCCTTTTATTGTTGTTGCAATGGAATCAAACCTTAAATCCTCTATCATGTTGTCTGGAGTCATGAGTAATCTCGTTTTAATTGCTTACTTTAAATAAAATAAAATAAATTGTATGATTATTTGTTAAATTAGAATGTAGGCATTTTTTGAAATTTGCATTTATGTTTGCATTACTGAGTATTGGGTTTTATTTTCTCGTGTTTTTCTTTTATTTAATGGATCCACTTTATGATTCACTGGGTTTTGCTCCAAGGAGAAGTATGGGGATGATTATGAGTACCTAGATTATGATGATTACTTTTAAAATCTATTTCATCACAAAGTTAGTTTTTGATGTTATGAATACTATATTAGATTTATTATAGGAGCCGCTTGTAACTTCAAGGCTTATTTATCATATGTTTGTATTTTGTAGGTGTCAAGTCTAATTTTTAATTTTTCATTTATGTTCCTAATTTGATTTACATTAGATTCTATGCTCATCCAATATAAATCCTCGACTTGAATTAAGAATTTCATTATTTATTTGGAGTCGCTACCCAACTAAGGTTGAGAAAAATTATTGAATTAGAACTAATTAAGCGGATTAATTCTAATTTAGACAACTAATCGATGAAATCTCCTCTTTTTATTTTTATAAATGAAAAAAAAGAAAGGAAAACTAGAGATTCTTGACTTGGGGGCTAACCTATTAAAATCATAAAGTTACCACCTTATCCTTTTGAAACTTGGACCATATTCTGATATCTTTTCTTTATTATTATTTTATAAGACAAGAGCATATTTAAAAATGATAGAATAATTATGTTTATAATGGTTTGAAAAATGATTTTTTTTAATTTCTTTTTAGAGTTACCCCACAAGGGTGCCTACGTACCTGCTATTTAGGATCAAACAAGTCGTAGTTCACTTTTTATAAAAAAACTTTAGTGGATTAGTTGAATTTTTAAATATGAAAATACCTCAGGTTTATGTTTTTTTATCATTTTCAAGATTTTGGAAAAAAATCAAAGCCTAAGCTTTATTATTTTTTTTTCTAAAAATTTTAATTTAAGGAAAACCAATTTTGGATTTGTTTTGAAAGAAAAATGATTTTTCTAAGTGACAAAACAATTATTTATTAGTTCATATTATTAATCTAACTAATTCTAATTTAAAAATTTGATTTCATTTTATCATTTATTATTATTTTTCTATTTTTTATTATTATTATATATTTTTTTATTTATTACTCTTTTTTATATTAAACTAAACATAAGTATTTAAAAAAACCTAATCAAAATCCTAAAATCTTTATTTATCTTTTCGGATTATAAAATAAATATCTAAACAAATAAATAAATAAAAAAATCAACTCACTTAGATGCAAGTTGGATTGGGTCGGGTCAAATCGAATTCAGGTCGGTTGGGTCAAGTAAGACGGCGGTCGGAGGTCATTGTCAACGGCATTTCGACATCCATTTTTGTCGATCAAGGGGTGTTTCCAACTTTTTTAATGATGGGGGACTCAATGGTCGTGGTGGTTTCCTTTGAAATCGCCTCCTAATGGTGGTTCTTGGCTTAATCGGTGGTCGCGGCTTAGGAACTTCAGCAAGCTTCAAATCTTAAGTATTTTTACTCTCTTTCTCTCTTATGATTGGTGCTTTGGCTTTCCCACGTCGAGCTTTATTTATAAGCATTAGAAATTGAGCTGGATAAGCTCAAATTTCCTCTGATTAGGACAAATCGTATCTCGGTTGAAAAACCCATCTCTGATTTGCTTTGATTTGTGCAAATCTTTGATTTTGTTATGATTTTATACTAATTGGATGATGTTTATCTCATTTTAGTTAAAGATTTAGTGGATTTGTGCAAAAAATCGCATCAAAACCGCTGGATTTAAATTTTCTACGGTCAGTGACTGTTTCGGATGGAGGTTGAAGATGATCACACACCCGGCACGTGTGCTTCCTCCATCCAATCAAGTGCTGACACGTGTCCCAAGTGAAATGAAAAAATTGCAAAATGTGGAAATGCCTCCCTCACTATTCGAACCCGTGTCCTCACACCCCTCGCATGTGCATGAGGCCATGGTCCAGACTAGCTGAGCTAACCCACTTCTCAGTTTTTTTTTTTATTTAATGCAAATTACATATATGTGTTGTAACTTTTATTATTTTTATATTATTTCGAAATTTAAAAAATTTACAAAAATTATTAACCTCTTTTGTTGTTATTTTTATCATTATTTTCTAAAATGATATACTTTTCCTCTTTATTTTATTTTTTTGAATTTTTTTCCTTTATTTTTGCTAAATTAGAAGAAAAATTAAAAAATGGAAAAAATTGTAAATTAAGCATTATTAATGATTAGGGAAAAAAAATGGAGTGTTTACAGCTACCCCTCTTTGTAGTAAAGTTTGAAAAACTAAACTGCAAAGACAAAAAAAAATGCCATTTTTGGCCAATAGAGTGAGTTAATAACGACCTAATTAGCTGATTATCTATAACTTGGTTCTAGTAGGAAAATGCTCAATGAGCTAATAATCCCATGAATTCCTTGTGATGATTAAGATTGCTCAGGGAATTATCTCAAACAATTTAATAACTTAGAGTAAGATATCATTTAGAAAAGTGCTCTATGAGCTAACTAATCAACAATAGGAAATATCTCAATGATTGTTCAAGAGTGTGTTATTGTGAGTGGAATAATTGATAACAGGAAGCGTCCTATTGGATTAGTGACCGTAAAGAAGAGATTGTTTAAGGAAGCGCTCTTATGAGCTGGTCACCTACCAATAGAAGCGTTTAGCTAGACCAGCGACTATTGGAGAAGAAATGTTCTAGAGGAGTGATCTCTTGAGCTGACTCGTCAATATCAAGAAGCGTCTTATAGGACTAATAACCTTAAAGGGGATAATCTAGAGAAGTACTCCTATGAGCTGACTAATCGTTAGATTATCTTAGAAAAGTGCTCTTATGAGTTGACTAATCAATTATCTAGAAAAGTGCTCTTATGAGCTGACTAATTAGTTATTTGGAAAAGTGCTCCTATGAGTTAACTAATCGATAAATTATCTACAATAGTACTCTTATGAGCTAAGTAAATGATAAATTATCTAAAGAAATGCTCCTATGAGCTGACTAATCGATAATTAGGAAGTGTCTTGTTTAGACTTACAACCATAAAAAGGGATTATCTAAAAAAGTACTCTTATGAGCTGACTAATCGATAATAGGAAGCTTCTCATTTAGACTTGCGACCCTAAAGAGGAATTATCTAGAAAAGTACTCTTATAAGCTGATTGATCAATAAATTATGAAGCATCTCTTTGGACTTGTAACCACAAGAGAGGATATCTTAGGAAAGTGTCCCATTGTAGGCTGACTAACTGATAGTGGGAAGAGTCTCCTTAAACTTGCAACCCTAAAGAAGAAATTTTCTAGAGAAGTGCTCCATTGTGGGCTAACTAATTGATAATGAGAAATGTCTCTTTAGACTTACAACTTAAGAAAGAAAGTCTAGGACAATGCCCCCATTGTGGGCTAATTATCTGATAGTGGAAAGCATTTCTTTAAACTTGCAACCCTAAGAGACAAAGTTTAGGAAAATGCCTCATTACGGGCTAATTAACTGATAGTAATTCCTAAGTGAGAATCTTATTTTCCTAATAATTGTTAAGAGTTTAAAATGACTTAAAACTTTTGAACTAAAAATTTTCTAAAAATATTCAAGACAAATTCTTTTATGAAGCCAAAGGATAAGATGACAAGGTATCGAAGTATCTTTTACCAAACTTCAAAAAATTTTTCTCTTCTTCTCAAAAAAATCTAAAAGAATTTATTTATTTATTTATTTTTAATTAATTAAATTTTTTTAACATTGCTAGCAAGTAAAGAGTTTGATAAGGTTTCTAAAAATACAAATAAAGGGTAAGCCTACCTTACTACTCAATAATCACTTACTCTTTTATCTCATTTTACTTGGAGGGTTTAGTTTAATCTTCAAAAAGTGGTGTCTTAGCTTAATCAATCACCTCTTGAGGGGTTTCTTGCAATTAAGACTCATATCTTCTTCTTGGGAGGCATCAATATTTAAAATTTGGGCCAAACAACACCAATGAGGAACAACTTTAAATTCCCTCATTCTTTTTGGAAATAGATATCTCATTCTCAATTGATTTAATCAAGAGGACTTCCTTACAATCTCTCAGTTTATATGTCACTCTTGACTTTTATTCCAAAAATTATGATCTTTCTTGTAAGTAATACGCTTTGATCAATCTATTAGGCCTTTTGGAGACTTGTAATGCAATATAGGCTCTTGGTTATTGGTTTCAAAAAAGTACTAATGTTAAGGTCTAGTTTGAAAGAATCACCATTTCAACCTGGGTTTACAAGTTAAGAAACCTTGAGAAAAAACTAGAATAGTACTTGCTCCAGCAATTTTTTCTTAAGACAGATTATTTTCAATGATTTAGGGAAGTCTTCAAAGAAAGGTGGTATATTTTTTGAGCTATAATGTCTAGGTTCTTGTATTTACCCCCGGGTATTTTTAAATATTGTTAGGCTTTTTTATCGTGTATAGGTTTCACTATATTCTTGGGCTTTTCTCATTTCTTTTCTTTTCATTTTCTTTTTCCATTTTTTTTCCTTTTCTTTTGAGCCCAATAGTGATCATCTCTTGTGGGTCATGTGTTTTTTTTTTTTTTTTTCAAAATGTAGACTTTTCTTCATCAAAAAAAAAAATTATCCACAGCAAAAATTACCCTTGAATTGGTTGTAACTAAGGCAAACACTATTTAGTTAATTCCTTTTTTCTTGATTAATGTCCTTATCTTCTTAATCATCCTATTGTAGGGTAGTTCAAGACATGGTTAAATTTTGAAACTTTCTCTTTTTTTATATAAGCTCAAATGAGGTTGGCAAATGATTATTGCATTTAAGATAGCAAAAATGAATGCCTAACATTATTTTGATTAACATATCAAATTCAAGATAGACCTCCTTTATGGAATGAGTCAAAAACCTCACATTAATAACACTTAACTCTCGAGTGTTTAAGGGTTAGTGTTTGGATATTGTTTGCCTCTTTTCATCTTAAACCACTCGAAAAAAATGTGATATCCTTCCATTTTACCATATTTGCCCATATTCACCATGTCTCAAGATTTCATTAGGAATTTCGTGCTCCTGTCAAGTGAATTAGTCTTAACTTGACTCTCTTGGAAAGCTAGTTAGGATAGTCTTCTTTATGCCCTCGTTGGTAATTGACCATAGCCACTTCGAAAAAGTTCCTCAAAATTAATCGTCATTGTGTCTATTTTATATAACTCCTGATGGAGAGAAAGTTCAAGTGTAACCCTCAGGATTGGAGAGAGTTGAAAGGTTTTGTGTTTCGAAGCTAAATCGACATATGAGGAGACCTCTTGAAGTGAATGGGGTCTTTCAAATTGAGAGCAGGTTATAGAGTCTTTGGCTTTATGTTCAAAGTAAGTGACTGTGAGCCTTGGGTTGAGGTAACCATTTAAAAACAACTTTTAGGAACTTGAAAGGATCTCTTATTGTTAGCAACTCTTCAATTTTCTTGGCTTTTTATTTTTTTATTGTTATTATTTTTAGTAAATATGCAAACAAGATGCTCACATGGATGTAAAAGAAAAAGGGCCAGCCCATGACTTTATGTATGTAGATAGGTGGGTTCTAACAGGTCCCCAAGCTTAATGGCCTCCCGCATTCTCGAAGAAATGAATCTCAGGCCACATTGAAGCATTGGGTGGGGTAGCCTAATCATCCCCGAACGGTGATTATATCACTTCACCTGGAGCCTACACAATGGCCCCCTATCCTAGGGTCCTAAGACAACCTAGGTTTAACCGTATCTAATCACATGATTACATGCATGCAGACTCAACCATACTAATAAAATAAATAAACCGTAAACTTTATTAGATCCTTAAAATGTTAGTATCAGTAATATCTCATAGTATAACAGTTAAAAGATATCTAGAAATGATGATTTCAGAAGGTTTAGGTGGTTAGCCTACTGAGGTCTCTAGTGGAGTTGTCATCCTGTCGAGTCTAATTTTTAATTTTTCATTTATGTTCTTAATTTGATTTACATTAGATCCTATGCTCATCCAATATAAACCATCAACTTGAATTACGAATTTCATTATTTATTTGGAGTCGTCACCTAACTAAGGTTAGGAAAAATTATTGAATTAGAACTAATTGAGCGGATTAATTCTAATTTAGACAACTAGTTGACAAAATCTCCTCTTTTTATTTTTATAAATGAAAAAGAAGAAAGGAAAACCAGAGATTCTCAACTTGAGGGCTAACCTATTAAAACTCTAAAGTTACCACTTTATCTTTCTAAAACTTGGATCATATTTGATATCTTTTCTTTATTATTATTTTATAAGATAAGAGCACATTTAAAAATGATAGAATAATTATGTTGATAATGGTTTGAAAAATGATTTTTTTAATTTCTTTTTAGAGTTGCCCCATAAGGGTAGTTACGTACCCAATATTCAAGATCAGACAAGCCGTAGTTCACTTTTTATAAAATTCTTTAGTGGATTAGTTGAAGTTTTAATTATGAAAATACCTCGAGTTTACATTTTTTATCACTTTCAAGATTTTGAAAAAATCTAAGCCTAAGCTTTATTATTTTATTTTCTAAAAATTTTAATTTAAGTAAAACCAATTTTGGATTTATTTTGAAAGAAAAAAGATTTTTCTAAGTGACAAAACAATTATTTATTAGTTCATATTATTAATCTAACTAATTTTAATTTAAAAATTTTATTTTATTATTATTTTATCATTTATTATTATTATTATTATATTTTTTATTATTTATTACTCTTTTTTTATATTAAACTAAACATATCTATTTAAAGAATCCTAATCAAAATCCTAAAATCTTTATTTATCTTTTTTAATTATAAAATAAATATCTAAACAAATAAATAAATATTGAAAAAATCAACTCACCTGGATGCGAGTCGGATTGGGTCAGGTTAGATCGAATTCAAGTCGGTCGTGTCAAATCGAACGACGATTGAAGGTCCTTATCGTGGTATTCCAACGCCCGTTTTTGTCGATCAAGGGGTGTTTCCAACATTTTTTATGACGGAGGACTCAATGGTGGTGGTAGTTTCCTTCAAAATTGCCTCCAGGTTGTGGTTCTTGGCTTGATCGGTGGTCGTGGCTTGGGAGCTCCGATGAGCTTCGAATCTTAAGTATTTTTATTCTCTTTCTCTCTTATGATTGGTGCTTTGGCTTTCCCACGTCAAGCTCTATTTATAAGCATTAGAAATCGAGCTGGATAAGCTTAGATTTCCTCTGGTTAGGACGAATCGTATCTCGTTGAAAAACCCATCTTCGATTTTCTTTTATTTGTGCAAATATTTGATTTTGTTATGATTTTATACTAATTAGATGATGTTTATCTCATTTTAGTTAAAGATTTAGTGGATTTGTGCAAAAAATGGCATCAAAACGGCCGGATTTGAATTTTCCGCGATTGGCGACTGTTTTAGATGGAGGTTGAAGATGATCGTGTGCCCGGTGCATGCGCTTCCTCCGTTGAATGAAGTACTGACACGTGTCCTAAGTGAAATGAAAAAATTGCAAAATGCAAAAATGTCTCCCTGCTATTCGAACCCACATCCTCACACCCCCATGCGCGCATGAGGCTATGGTTCAAACTAGTTGGGCTAGCCCACTTCTCAATTTTTTTATTTAACGTAAATTACATATATGCGATGCAATTTTTATTATTTTTATATTATTTCGAAATTAAAAAAATTTACAAAAATTATTTAACCTCTTTTGTTGTTATTTCGATCTTTATTTTCTAAAAATGATATACTTTTCCTATTTATTTTATTTTTTTTGAATACTTTCCCTTTATTTTTGCTAAATTAGAAGAAAAATTAAAAAAATAAAAAAATCATAAATTAATCATTATTAATGATTAAGGGCAAAAATGGGGTATTTACAATAGGCATGTTAGGCCTTACTACTTAGATTTCTATCTCGTGCTTTTCATTATGTTTTCTAAATTTGATGAGCCTTCAAAATGTTTTTCAAAATCAAATGAATTGTCAAATCTTTTCAAAAATTAATTAACGATTTTAAGGTCTTAAAACTGGTTTACAAACTCATATAATAATTATAGGCTTACATATTTACTTAATTATGGTATGTAGCAAATTGTCGTTGCTATAAAGAATTATGAATGTGAAGCTAAGGTTAATTTTATAGAATTTTGAAGTTAGAAAGGGTGGTCATGGGATCCTGTTGATGCCCTTTGTCTACCTTCATTGACTTCTTTAAACAAATTCATCTTAATTAGTGGTTTTTCATTTTCTTTTTCCAACTAAACTTTCTATCATAACTAACTGTAATGACTTGTTAAAACAAAGAACTTATATCATCATACTTTGAATCATTTTTCAAAACTCCAAATTAATAAATAAGGTCAATGGAATTAAAAAGAAAGAATTTAAAGTTAATTAAGGGAGAATTTATAAAGTTTAGGGCTAACTTTTTCAAAAAAACTAACCTTGAAATAAGCCTTGTGACCCTAAATAAAGTTTTAACATCTCAATTTAGGAAATAAAATCCTTAAAAAATTATTTCAAGTCCATTAGAAACGATTAATTGAAGTTTAGATATCAATTTTGTGAAATGACCAAAATGCCATAAACTCAGTTTTTATTAAAGGATGTCCATAGTTTGAGATTGACGGTTAATTTAGAGAATTAAAATGTAATAAACTTAGCTAAAATGAGATCAGAATAAAAATATGGAGAATTAATTATCATGAACCATTTTGTAACTAACACACTTCAAGGATGGATGAAAATTTGCTAAAAAATTAGTTTTGTAAAATTTGAAAAGGTTAAGACTCATTCACCAAAAAAAAAAAAAAAAAAAAGATAAGCCTAAGACTAAATGTGTATTTTACCTATTATAAATTAGATGAATATGTACATAAGATGCGATTGTCAAAAGTTCTTCCATTTAGTTTTAGTACTTATATTTTGAAATGTAAAATATACTTTATACACCTATATTTTTGTTCTTTATAATTTTTCATTTTGTGTTTTCAATCCTGACTCTTTGTATACTATAAAGAGTCGCTTCTTAGCTATGACAATTAACAACACTTATGGTATGAATTACTTTGGATAGCTTTGGAGGAATTCGAATCCGATTCCTTTTTTAGCATGTTACACTCCTTGATTAATGCGGACATCGTAGCAGATACGGGTTGATACACAGTCGTGTATCATGTCAGGGAACTTCCAAAAACACACATAGCTTCATACACGATCAGGAGGCACGACCGTGTGAGATACTTGGATGATTCCCAGAAATGTACACGGCCTCTTACACGGCTAGGAGGCACGTCCGTGTGTTCTATCAGGATCTCTCCCAGAAGCATATACGGCTTTCAGGCATGGTCGTGTATACGACAGATGACAGACGTATATACTTATATTTATTTCCACGTATACATCTATGTTTCCTTTTTTACGTATTTTCCAGAGGAGTATATATAGTTGCTAGGTCATTTTAGGGTTACGTATTATTCAACACTCAATATACACTTTTTAGAGAAGAGTTTCTCTGCTTTATCGGTTGTGCACAATCAAGGTTTTTCCAAGGAATAATTTATATTTATTCTTTGCTTGTTTGTGAGACCAATCCCAGAATTGGACTCGTATCGTTTATGCTTTCCGCGCTGCGTCAGTTGGTATCAGAGCAAGAAAATTTCCTGTAGAGATGTCAACTCATCAAAGTGATGACGACAGTCGTGTTCCTGACGATGTTCAAGATACGAGATCATAAGGAGCCCATCAATGGGTTTCGAAGGCAAAGTTTGACGCTATACATCAGAAGGTCGGGCGTATGGAACGGCGCCTTGATGAACTTATCGAGCGTTTTAACACCATAGCAGTAGACCCCAATAGGGTTGGGGTGTTGGGAGGAATCCGCCATAGGCAACCGATGTCTACGGTAGACAGATGGTCCGACCTGTTGTCAAGAATAGGTGGGGATAGGTAGAGGATGAAGACTCAAGCGATGAGAACGATGACCCGTATGGGGGTAGACCACAGCGAGGGCGTGGTGGTAATGGTGGTGGCTATCAGCCGGCTCAGTACGGAAACAACCATAGAGACGGTGATTACTGGAGAAACCGTGGCGGGTATGATTAAGGAGACGAAGGAGATTACCGCCTGAAGGACAACATTTTGTGGTTTGACAGTAGCCTTAATATTGAAGGTTTCTTGGATTGGATTGCCGAAGTGGATCGGTTTTTCGACTACATGGAAATTCCAGAAGACAGCCGGGTGAGATTGGTAGCGTATAGATTGAAGAGTGGAGCCTCGGCATGGTAGGAGAGGCTGTAGAACAAGAGGCAGAGAGAGAGTAAGCATCCGATGAGAATGTGGTATCGCATGAAGCAATTGTTGCAACACAATTTTTTCCCACCGGACTATAAGCAGATATTGTTCCAATAATATCAGCGATGCCGTCAGGGACAACAGTCAGTACATGAGTATATCGCCGATTTCATGAGACTGGCCAGACGGAATGACTTGAGGGAGAGTGAAGGCCAGCAAGTAGCACGATACGTAGAAGGCCTAAAGCTCTAGATCAAGGACAAAATACGAGTCACAATGGTGAGGAACCTAGTTGAAGCGAAGAACTTAGCCCTCCGAGCTGAATTAATGTTGCAGGAGCAGAGTAGTAGGTACGGAGGTGGAAGAAAGGGATATGTTAGTGAAGCTGTAAGCAGCAGTAGTAAGTCGGGATTTGAGAAAAACAAAGGTACTGCATACAAACCTAGTGAGGACAACGCCAAGAAAGAAGAAAAGATTGAGGGAAGAAACCGATGGAACCTAAGGGAACCCAGAGGCAGAGTAACCCCGTATGCCAAGCCTATTTTGGGTAAGTGTTTCCAATGTAATCAACCTGGTCATAGGTCAAATGAATGTCCTACTAGGAGAAGTGTTAACATTCTTGATAAAGGGGATGAGGATGAGATATGCTATGAGCCTGATGGAGAGGAAGATTACTATGAGGAGGAGGAAGAGGTGGCAGAACCAACCTCGTGATTAAGCGGATGATGCTAACCCCGAAACAGGAAGAGATCACACAGCGACACCAGTTGTTTCGCACGAGGTGTACTGTTAATGGGAAGGTGTTTGAATTAATAGTAGATAGTGGGAGTTATGAAAATATCATAGGAAGTGACGTTGTGAAGCAGTTGCAGGTACCTATCGAAAAACACCCAAATCCATACACTATAAGGTGGATCAAAGCTGTAGAGAGAATCGAAGTGAAGGAAAGATGTACGGTACCATTCTCAATAGGGAAATACTGCGATGAAGCCTTTTGTGACATTGTAGACATGAATGCCTGTCATATCTTATTTGGTAGGCCATAGCGGTTTGATATGAACGCACAACACGCGGGAAAGGAGAATGTGTACAAACTGGAGAAAGGGGGGTGTGAGATACACATTGTTGTCGTTGAAGAAGGAAGGACGCTTAAAGGAGAAGAGGGCAGAAAGTCGTTCTTTCTTAACTGTCACCCAATCGGAGAAAGATTGGGTGGAAGATTTAAAGGAGTCACGGGTGGTCCACGCTCTTATAGTAAAAGATGTGGCGGCTGGAGAAAATGAAGCTAGTGTGGAAATACCCAAAGCAATAAAGAGTTTATTGGAGGAGTTTAAGGAGGTGGCTCCTGATGACCTACCTGAGGGTCTACCGCCTCTGAGAGACATCCAACATCAGATAGACCTGGTGCCTGGAGCAAGTCTCCCAAACTTACCACAGTATAGGATGAGCCTTAAGGAAACAGAGATTCTACAAGATAAGGTCCAAGAGTTATTGGACAAGGGGTTTATCCGGGATAGCCTGAGTCCGTGTGCGGTCTTAGCATTGTTTACTCCCAAGAAAGATGGGAGCTGGAGGATGTGTGTTGATAGTAGGGCTATCAATAAGATCACCATAGGATACAAATTTCCCATTCTATGCATCGAGGATATGTTGGACAGGTTGAGCGGAGCCACTATCTTCTCCAAGATAGATCTGAGGAGTAGATACCATCAGATTCGGATCCGCCTTGGAGATGAATGGAAGATAGCATTCAAGACAAAGGAGGGGCTGTATGAATGGCTGGTGATGCCGTTTGGTCTCAGTAACGCACCAAGTACTTTCATGCGAGTGATGAACCAGATATTAAAACCCTTTAATGGTCGCTTCATTGCCGTGTATTTTGATGATATCTTGGTGTTTAGTAAATCTGTGGAAGAACATCTTGAACATTTGAGATGTGTCATGCCTGTACTGAAAGAGAATAAATTGTTCGCCAATCTAAAGAAATGCACATTCTTGTCAAAGCAACTATTGTTCCTTAGGTTCATAGTCAGTAGTGAAGGGGTGATAGTAGATGATAAGAAAGTGAAAGTGATTAGAGAGTGGCCTACTCCAAAAGCCGTTATTGAGTTGAGAAGTTTTCTCGGCTTGGCTACCTTCTATAGGAGGTTTATTAAACACTTCAATACAGTCACTGCTCCCTTAATTGAATGTTTGAAGAAAGGGAAATTCCGATGGGGCAAAGAGGTTGAAGCAAGCTTTATAGACCTAAAGAGACATTGTGTAGCGCCCCTATATTAGCGCTACTGGATTTTGACAGGTTATTTGAGGTAGATTGCAACGTCAGTGGACTTGGGATCAGGGCAGTGCTATCACAGGAGAAACGACCAGTAGCATTCTATAGCAAGAAGTTGTGTGAAGCTAGGAGGAGTTGATCTACATATGACAAGGAATTCTATGCCGTGGTAAGAGCTCTTAAAGTATGGGAACACTATTTGGTTGGAAAGGAGTTCATCTTGTACTCGGATTGCGGGGCTCTTAAACACTTAAGCGGCCAAACCCAAATAAGTAAGGACATGCATGTAAGGTGGATTGAGTTCCTACAAAGATTTCCTTTTAGATTGATGCACACGTCAGGTGTGCAAAACAAGGTAACGGACGCCCTGAGTAGAAGAGCTGATGTCCTACTTACTCTGAGTGCGGACATTGTCGGATTTGAAAGACTAAAGGAGTTGTATGAAGGGGATGGAGATTTTAAAGAAACGTGGAATAAATGTGCCAACAGGGAACCTTGTGACGACTACCATATTCACGACGGATACTTAATGAAAGGGAATCAACTGTGTATCCCTGAGTCGTCCTTACGGGAAAAACTTATCCGAAACCTGCACGGTGGTGGGTTGACAGGACATATAGGTAGAGATAAGACCCTAGCTGCAATTGCCGAAAGGTATTTTTAGCCTCGGTTAAGGAGAGATGTGTATAGAATTGTGGAAAGGTGTTATATCTGCCAAGTGTCGAATGGGCAATCCAGAACACTGGCCTGTATACTCCTCTCCCTGTGCCGGCAAACATTTGGGAGGACCTGTCGATGGACTTTGTACTTGGTTTGCCTCATACCCAATGGGGTGTTACTCTATTTTTGTTGTAGTGACAAGTTTTCCAAGATGGCGCACTTTATTCCCTATAGGAAGACTGCTGATGCACGGGCAATCACACGGCTATTCTTTAAGAAGTGGTGCGTCTACATGGGGTCCCAAAGTCCATTACCTCCGATAGAGATAGCAAGTTCCTTAGCCATTTTTGGAGGACTCTCTGGTATATGTTTGACTCATCTCTGAATTACAACAGCACAACTCATCCTCAAACCGATGGTCAAACGGAAGTAACCAACCGGACCCTCGGAAACCTCATTAGAAGCATTTGCCGTGAGAAGCCAGGGCAGTAGGATCAAGCGTTGGCTCAAGCTGAATTCTCTTACAATAGTTCCGTCCATTGAACTATTGGAAGATCACCGTTCTCAGTAGTATACACTAAAACGCCACAACACGCGCTGGACCTAATCAAGTTACCTAAGGGTATGGTGGGTGACGTCGCTGCAAAGCATATGGTGGAACAATGCCAAACCACCACAGCGGAAGTCAGAAGGAAAATAGAAGAAGCCAATACCCGATATAAAGGGGCTGCGGATAAGCATAGATGGAAGAAACTGTTTGACGTAGGTGATCAGGTAATGGTTTATCTTCGGAAAGAGCGTTTCCCTGCAGGCAGATATGGGAAACTCCAACCGAAGACATTTGGGCCTTATGAAGTAGTGCGCAAGATAAATGACAATGCGTACATTGTACAGCTTCTCGAAGATATGAACATCTCTGCACTTTTAATGTGGCGGATTTATCTCTTTTCCACCCCAATGACACACCGTTATATCCTAAAGAGAACTCGGGGTCGAGTTCTTCATTGGTGGGAGAAAATGATGCGGACATCGTGGCGAACACGGGTTGATACACGATCGTGTATCATGTCAGGGAACTTTCAAAAACACACGCAGCTTCATATACGGCCAGGAGGTACGGTCGTGTGAGATACCTGGATGATTCCCAGAAACGTACACGACCTCTTACACGGCCAGGAGGCATGGCCGTGTGTTCTGTCAGAATCTCTCCCAGAAGCATACACGGCTGCAGGCACGGCCAGGAGACACGGCCGTGTATTACGCCAAACATATTCCTAGAAGCATACACGACTTTCGGGCACGACCGTGTATACGACAGATGACGGACGTGTATACTTATATTTATTTCCATGTGTACATCTATATTTCCTTTTTTACGTATTTTTCAGAGGAGTATATATAGTTGCTAGGTCATTTTAGGGTTACGTATTATTCAAGACTCAATATACACTTTTTAGAGAAGAGTTTCTCTGCTTTATCGGTTGTGCGCAATCGAGGTTTTTCCAATGAATAATTTATATTTATTCTTTGCTTGTTTGTGAGACCAATCCTAGAATTGAACTCGTATCGTTTACGCTTTCCGCGCAGTGTCATTGATTAAACTTAAAATCCTAATAGAAACTTTGTTATGCACGATTATTGATTGAAAATATGTTTATTAATAAAAATAATGAGTTTACCTAAAACATTTTATGGTAATAGTATACATTTAAAAGTACTATGAATATTTGATGAATAACCATATAAAAAATATAATACATTAAAGTTCCATATTCACTTCAATCATCTGTAAATCAAGTTAGTATTAAGTCTATATTTGGTTATACATCGCTTTATTTATTTAAAAATTAAAATTAAAAAAGTTAAGCTTTTTAATATCGGTTATTTCTTTTTCTTTTTTTTTTATTCCTTTGTGAAGCATCAAGCAAGTGCAAATTGATTATAGTAAATATAATTAAAAATATAGATGAGATAAAAGAAAATAAAATAAAGATAATGGCGTTATGTGGTGCTTTCTAGAGAAGTTGTTTTCAGGATATCCTTTAATTTCAGCATCCATATTAATGCAGGCTCACAATTAAGTCCCGGTAAAAAGACCTTGGTCAATATATAATTTTGTCTCGCCTTTGTCTCTCCTTCATACACCTTATCCACTAAGAATTAGTCTAAATATGATAATGTCACGAGCTATGGCATAGGTAATTGAAATATAAGAATTTAAAAGCTAGCTAAAAACACATATAATAAATAATAGATATTATATGTATTAATAAAGTTGCTTACACATACAAATTAAGATGTCTGGGCACGAATGCAAAAACTGATACTGACAGTTGAAAAATGTAAATGATACAACCCACATTATTTTACAAGAGTCAAGAAGAACAAACCAGATACGCTCTATACATATATTTATACCAGATGGCCAATACATTTTTGTGACATATCAACCTTGGAAGTAGATTGCAACATAGACGACACAAATAACATAAAGTTTATGCTGGGGCAACATTAGCATATGGATTTTATCCTCACTCTTAAGGTTAATGTTGACATCAATTACTCCACAAGTTGTCCACTTCAGGACAAGTTCCAAAAGAGTCGTCCCAGTATCCTGTATAATGATTATCTGGAGCCATCGGGATGTTTCCAAGTGATCCCCAAAATTCTTCAGATGAGCCCTGGATATTAGAATAAAATTAACATAAATACACATAAAACCACCTCATATCTATAAGCTCCGTGTTCTAATTCCAAAGCAAGAACTTCTTACTTACCTGAGACCGTGCATTTTCAGCTAGTTGTTCCATAGTTTCGATAGGAATAGTAGCAAAGCTGATTGGTTCATGGTCTAGTTCACTTCCAATGGTAATAGGAGTGTTATTTGTGTGAATCGTATGAACATCTTGATGAATTGAGGAACTCGCCTTGGCTCCTTTCTTATCCTTTTTATACTTCATGTGACAAACAACAAAAGGCATCTGTACGTCCATGGCATGCAAAAGATTAGGTACGTTATATTAGAAAATTTCAATACTTGAAATTAAATCATGATCATTAGTTATATACATACTAAACTAAGAAAATATTGCGATTAGTTAATGTAACAACTTAACCGGAATGAAAGCATCAAATGAATATATAGAAGCATGAGTTCTAAATTTCATGCCCCTTGCCACTGTTTTGAATTTCATCAAGTTTTATCAAATTATTTAATTTTGCTCAATCATATGCTATCGTGATTCACTAGGTTGTTTCTAGAAAGATTTATACTAGCAACATGAATGAAAGGGAAAATATTAACGGAACTTAATATCCGCTTGTTAAAAGTCAAAAGAATATATTTTATGCATTTTCATATAATAGGGCAGCAGGGATGCACAGAGCAAAAAAAATTCAAAAAGGAAAGTCATAAATGATTGAGTAGTCAAATAAAAGAATATTTCACTTTTTAAGATTTATAACTAAATTATCAACTAGCATAAGGATTTAAAGCAACATTACAAAAAGTACATACCATGCCTTTGTGATTGCAGTCACCAAGAAAATCAGTATTTATGTGATATTCATACATAACCCATCTGGTTCTGATGCCTTTAAAAACACGTCCTCTTGATGAAAGACTAATGCCTGCTTGAACTCCATAAGCTCATTATTGTCACTTATAATATCTCGTTTTTTGCCAGTTAATTTCCAATAATCTGAACTAGTTGTTCGATCACAACGTTCGCTATTGCTGTATTTGCTTGTTTGATGATTGAAACAGTACCACTCCCCACTATTAGACTTGAATTTTATCTTTTCTACATTAGAGAAACATGTAAAGCATTCACTCTAATAATAGATAGGAAAATCAATAAAATGTGCCCATTAATTTGGATGTTAACTGTTCTGCGTGTACTTTGTTGAGATTCAAAAGTTATATATGCTTTCTTAGAAACAAGATATTAAATTTCAAATTAGTGCACAGCCTGGGTTTCAACTATGTTATCGGTTATAACCTAATATGTTAGAACATGTGGCATGTTATATCATTTTTATTACTCCTGATTTGTCCTTGTTTTTTTGTTTGTCAAGTTGTCGAGTCTGCAACTCTATTTAGTTATAATGAAGCTAAGATACTCTAAATTGCATGGTCCAACCATGTTATTTTAGTAGATAAATAATAACAACAATTGAACTTTATCCCATTTAGCAGGGGGCTAGCTATCCAGATACATGTTCTGAAGTCGATTTTTCTGGCAACTTTACTGTACATAATATTCAAACCAGACCGAAACGAAAATTTGGACTTGCTTTGGTTCTGAAAATTCGGTTTGGTCTTGGATTTTTCCAAACCAAAGTTTTCGGTTTGGTTAAAGAAATTCTCTCGACCAAATTGAAACAAACCGTACACATGCCTAGTAAGTAGATAAAACAGATGGAAAGAGGTAATATTGCTGATTGAGGTGAGGTTGACTAGAAAGGAACACTATGCTGGATCGAAACAAAGGTCCTCAAGTGATAGACATAGATGTACATAGCACAACATTTGTGTTTTTCCACCGACTGGCTCTTTAGCTACTGTAGAAGTTAAAGGGTATCTTGTATAGAGAAGATGCTATTGCTCCGTCATTTGTGTCTCCTTCAATATCACCTAACTTTAACTCTTGTATTAGCATTCCTCATTAGCCTATGTTTTCTTCTCAAAATTCATTAACCTATGTTATTCTACACTCAAAAGCAGAATCTACTTTGCTCAACAGGGAGACAAAACCTCTTCCTGATACCCGTCAGTGGCTGCTTCTTTCTCTTCCATGCATTTACATCTTTTACACATGTAAGCATGGGAGTTTTGATGACAAAGCATTTAATGAAATATAAAAGCAACTTCTACATATATATATATATATATATATCAATATATCTGCAAGTTTAAGATTTTGGAAGAATATTTACCATCGATGAGGTTTGCTAACTCCCAAGGTTCGTGTTTGCAGACATTGAATTGGAATATGAAGTCGTGCTCAGTGTCGTAGGTACCGAGTATCATTTCTTTTAAGGTAAGCATGAGCTCTTCATTTGTAGGATGGTACCTGTAACCTCGAAGTGATTTCCTATATTTGGCTATTTCGCAATCTATTTCAGTTCTGTCGGGCCATAGAGAATAAGAAAACTTTTATGGCTAGGCTGACTATACTAAGAATACAAGAGCAATCGAAGAGTTTGCTGAATTGTGTGTTGGGATTGAGTTGTTGTTTATGATCTCCGAGCGTGGGATATTTTACTAATTGCAAAGTTTTAACTGAAACTCTCTGTTTCTTCCTATTCTTTGATTGCTAAAGAGGAAACTTGCAGTAAGATGCTATGTGGGGACAAGTTCTAAGGAAAGTGGAATGATAGAACTAGAAAAAAACGAAAGAAAATATAGAACTTTTGAAGTTGGAAAGGGTGGTCATTGGGCCCCTATGATGCCCTTTGTCTGCCATTATTGATTTCTTTAAATAAATTGATCTTAATAAATGTTTTTTCTTTTTTCAATTAAACTTTTTATCATCTGATTGTGACGATTTATTAAAATAAAAAACTTATATCACTATAATTCAAATCATTTTGTATTGATTAGTGGTGTTTCCTCTCCTCACTAAAAATGGATTCTTTCATTTTTTCTTTCTCTTAATTTTCTTTAATTTATATATTAATTATTGAAATTGTCTAGATTTTTAAAATATCTTATAATATTATAATATCAATTTTTTTTTTAATTTCAACTATTCATTATAAGTAGCAGAATTTTTAAAAGATAAATTAAAAAAAATTAAAAGTAAATTAAAAGGATCTAAATCCCTCCTAACTTCTTGTCCTTTCAATATAATTTTTTTCTTCTTCTTTTTCTTTTTTTTTTCCCGTTATCTTCCAATATAAGATATTGCTAATCATGTAAGTATGATTGGGCCACTTCTTTCTTGTATAATATCTGCTTACCAGGAAACCTAAATTAAGTCCAACAAAGCAACGTTAATCTTTTGAAATATATCTCATATATCACCCAATAAAAAATCCGTATTTTCTCTCTTAATTTTCTTTAATTTATAAATTAATTATTGAAGTTTTCTAAATTTTTAAAATATCTAATGATATTATAATATCAATTTTTTTTAATTTCAACTATTCATTATAAGTAGCAGAATTTTTAAAAGATAAATTAAAAGTAAATTAAAAGGATCTAAATCCCTCCTAACTTCTTGTCCTTTCAATATAATATTTTTTTCTTCTTCTTTTTCTTTTTTTTCCCGTTATCTTCCAATATAAGATATTGCTAATCATGTAAGTATGATTGGGCCACTTCTTTCTTGTATAATATCTAGTTTTCTTCTTCTTTTTCTTTTTTTTTTTCCCGTTATCTTCCAATATAAGATTTGCTAATCATGTAAGTATGATTGGGCCACTTCTTTCTTGTATAATATCTGCTTACCAGGAAACCTAAATTAAGTCCAACAAAGCAACGTTAATCTTTTGAAATATATCTCATATATCACCCAATAAAAAATCCGTATTTTCGTCTTATCATGCTATTACTCCATGTATTCTCAAGTATCCAAGTTAAGAGAAATACAGCCACATAATGCTTGACAACATCCAGGATATGTCTAGAATTTTTTTTTTTTTCTTGATTTCTTTGTGGGTTTTCCCTTTCGTCTTTTATCATAGAATCGCCTTTATTAATAAGTGGAAGTTGTGGATTAAATAGAACACTTGTGGATACAGCTGCTTTAGCCATTAAGATATGAAATGTTCTGATCTTCTAGTCAAAAAGTTGGGATCACCCTTGCTCCCATGTGCTAAATATATTTCTTCGACCCCACAATAGCACCATTCAGTTATATGTCCCCTCTTTTCTTATGATTGAAAATAACACTGGTTCCACTTTTCCATAATCTGTGGCTTTTTTTTCTTTCTTTTTCTTCCACTAATAATCTGTCCTAGTTCGTTGGATTGTAGCGAGTTTCCCATGTTAGTTTAGAGTTGAGGAGTCCTTGATTAACTTGTTCCGGTGGCTATGATCTTTATCCATTTGAGTTATTCTAGAGAATTAGGGTAAATCAAATAATCAAATAGGCAAGTCTAGAGGTGTCAGTTGCCCATTAAGGCTTAAATGTTTGAAATAAAGTGGTTAGTAAACTAAACATTGAGCCACTATAAAGCGGATTATTGATATGATTTTTGCTTTGATGCTGATTAGTTTTTTTAAAGAAATATTGTAAATGGATTGTTTTAATGTAATTATGGACAGATTTAGGAAGTCATGAGGGGTCGATCCCTACCCAACTTTCAACAAAAATTGATTATTACATTTATTTGAGAAAGGGAAAAAAGATATATTATATTTATATTTTTAAAAGTCATCAATAACATAATATGACACATAGCTAGCTATGCAAAGTTTGCACTTACATCCATGAAAGCAAGGGTCCAATTCCCATCAAACTCAAACACATACAACTTTCACAATTACATTTCATTTTCCTTTAGCTTTTTATGTTAACTATTTTTCCTTTTTCCTTCTATTCTTTTTTTTTTTCACATAATTCTTTATGACATATGTCTATCTATAAATTTTTCTTCGTTTTTATTTTTTTTTTCATGATTGTTTTTTTCCCCTTATGTTAATCAATTTGAACACTTTCCATGCATTTTTTAACTATTTATTCACATTCAAGTGATTTAGCAATATGGATAGGCAAAATCTGTATTATGGCTGATAAATGAACCTTACTATATATCAAATTATCCAATAATTATTGGATAAGATCCTCTAAATTTCCCCCCAAATGCTTGCATGTGGATTATGAAAAACATACAGTCAAGATTAAACCCCCTTTTCAGCCTTTTCAACAACTCTTAATACTCATCTTCTTCTCTAAAGCCGAAACATCTCACTTCATCAATCAACTTCACCAGCCACGCGGATCACCAGCCATGTCGCCACGAACCATGACCAAATCTCCTCATGCCAATAATCCCACCAGTTCCTTGACCTGATCTAGAGACTGATCATGGTGTATTAATAATTGGAATGCTATTAGCTTGCCATCCTTCTGATTTAGCTGGCAACTCCATCATAATTCTCTCCATGAGAAAAAAGAAAAAAGAAGGCAATTCATATGAGTCATCATACAAGGGGCTCCTAACTCAAACCCAAATCCTCTTATCATTGTATCATATTCATTTCCGATCAGTTCTAATTCATTCAACGTGTATAAGTCCTAAATCCGAGTATATATATATGTAAATGCATCCGATTGACCTATGAACTTTATAGAAAGCCCTTCGATGAAACTATGTAAGCGTGTGAATTCATATTTGTTCGGAAGAAATGGCATGTGATGCCGCAATTGTTTGTCATTTGTTGTGATTTTGTCACAGTAGTATTTGGTTGCATGTGTGGTAACTATATCATGGATTGTGGCGGCGTTGTCGGTGATTTGGTCTCTATTCTATTCTGCTTATGGTTCATGGAGTTTTGCAATGAATGATTAGATTGAGCCTACGACTAGGCTATATGGGTTCCTCTTACATTTTTCTTACGCCCCTTACCGCTGTAACGGTCATTACAAATCCATTAATTTTACTCGTCAATTATTATGCAATCTAACATTGACCATTTGATTAACCTTACTCATAGATATCTGATATGGACATCGTAGCTAACATAAGTTGATCGGACGTGTCTCTTATAAGGCATGACCATGTAATGTGTCTGAAAGCTCCTAAAAACATACACAGCCTTATACATGGCCAGAAGGCACGATCTTGTGTTAGGTCAGGATGATTCCTAGAAACATACACGGTCTTATACACAGTCATAAGGCACGACTATGTGTTGTGTCAGAAAAACCCACAGAAACATATATGGCTTTATACACGGCAAGAAGGCATGACCGTGTGTTATGTCAAGAGAATCCACAGAGACATACACGATTTTATACACGTCCGTGTATAAACCAGATGACGGATGTGTATACATATATTTATTTCCACGTGTACATATATATTTCCCTTTAAATTGTTTCCCTAAGGACTATATATAACTGCTAGGTCATTTTTAGGGTTAGCTTTTTAATCTTTTGTCAAATATACACATTTAGAGAAGAGTTTTCTCTGCTTTCTCGATTGTGCGCAATTGAGATTTTCAATGAATAAACTCAGATTTTTCTTTTTTTATTCATGAGGTCCAATCCTAGAATTGGTCTCGTGTTTTACGCTTTCCACGCTGCATCAATATCCCTTGATATCATTAATAAATGCTTCGAAATTCTTTTACTCGATTTCGTGTTCTTGGCATTTTAGACTCTTTGATTAATCTTAAAATCCACTTAAACTAGGAAGAAACTGTGCATTTATTAATTTACAATATGTTTAATAATAAAAATGATATATTTACCTAAAGGATTATATGGTAATAATATACATTTGAAAGTACTATAAATATTTGATAAACATTATTTTTCAAATAAAGTTTTATGTGCTATGGGGGTATAAGTCTGAATGTGGAACTCATGTGTGTACTACATGGAAACGGGCTACATATGGCCTAATGAGAAAGGTGACATGTACAAAAATGATTAGAGGTAAATGAGATGAGAGGAGAGAAGAGTAGGTAGTCTCAAATAAGGTTTAACACTATGGTGACAAGTGAATGATTTTTGGAGTATTATAGTTTTGATCTTCTTGGAAAAATCCAATAGAATAACAACGCTTTTTCCCAAAGAAGATTTTTTCTTTGAATGAGGATATATTGGATATTTATAGGATTTAATTATGAATTTCATTGATCAAATAGTGATGGTGATTAACGGTTTTGAGTGAATAAACCCTCGTCTGGCTTTTTATGGGTCTAGGCTCATTAGTGGCTTCTAATGTGTACGTTTTATTGAGAAAGTTTGAATCGAACTAGCTGATTCAATAGGTCTTACCTTAAGCTTACAATGCTAAATCTCTCCTAATTATCCCAATCCATAGGCTTCACCTTCTTGACCCTATCACATCGGCTCAAAAAGTCAAATCTATTAAAATATTATGCTAAAAGCTCACGAATCTAATTTAGCCTTCTACATTTCGTTTAGTGACCAAAGTCCTTTGAATGAAGTCAAAAGGGTTTTAGGCATTAGATAAGCCTTTTCAATAGCTAGGAAATTGCTTGGAGCATGTACGCTTATGGAATAATTGTAACGTTGCCATATGCATGTTTGCACGATTCATATTACAAGAGCTCAATGCTATCACTGCATATAATTTAAATTTTTCTCTCTATGTGCAAGCTTATTGCACTATTTAATTGCATTTGTCACCTTTAACCAATTGAAAATGGATATTGTTTAAGATCGAAATACGATGTCACTTGGGAGGAATAGATTGCAGAATTGCTCAATAATAGCATTAGACCTACATTACATAAGGTTTATATTCTTGGAATAGTGACAATTACTTATACAAACATGTGCAACTTGTATTTAGCTTAATAGCCTAACCTTTTTATATTCCTGCTATTTAAATAGGTCTATGTTTTTCTTGAGTGATTGATTTGGGAACCAAATAATCATAATGATATACTAGGAGGTTGCCCTTTAAGTCCTTAAAATGCGATACTTAGTGGTTCAAGTATACAGTCATCAATTGTTTGTTCCTTGTATGTTTTGTGAAGATAATTGACTAATTACCATGATTGCAAATGAATTACATAATCAATTAGGGGCAAATAAGTTTGACTTAGGGGGCATATAGTTGTGTTAGACTAAGTTAATAGGCAAACCAAAAAGAGTACTAGCAATTTATGATCAGTGGTTTAAAGGAGTAGGATTGATGCACTTGTTTAAATTGCTAGATAGAAGTTAGTAGATACATTGAAGAGAATACTAGCAACATATGATAGTGGTTGGATGAGTAGGATTAACCCCAAAAATAAAAAGAAAAAATGTTGTGATATATCTTGCAATATAGTTGTTAAGACTAGACTTTCAACAGATTTCTCCATGCTCTTCATATGTCATTGAATGTCTCAAATGTACATGTTCATGTCTTCCATGGAATCTTAGATTGAAAAAAAAGAATTTATCAACCCAATAAGCCATAAAAACACATGAGTTTGACTCTAGAAAAAGGGGCAAACGACATAATGGTTTGATCCCAACCACAGTAGAATCAAATTAGAATTTTTTGATATATTACATGCTCTGTAACTCCACATAACGGAAAAGTAATGACCCTTCAAAGTTTGAAAAGTAAATGGCATCAAATTTTTTTCCTTCTTTTTTTTTCTATATATATATGATAACATAAAGGGATGACTCCTAAAAGCAAGGCACAAGCTAATGGCCTAATGGAAAGACACACACACATAATATGTAAAAGAGAAAAATAGAGACAGAAAAGAAACTGGAATCTTATATTATTATTTAATATTGTACTGTGTAAGTATTTATATACGTATACAAAAAGATGGTTTTTATAGACTAAACTATGTGGGATAAATGTACATATACTATTTAACACTCCCCTTAACCTAGAGCATATAAATCATATGCATCAAGCTTGCTACAAATATACCCAATACAAGAACCCTTAAGAGATTTAGTTAAAATATCAGCCAATTGGTCATTTGAGTTGACATGACTAGTGATAATATAGATAAGGATGATCTTTCCTCGAATGAAGTAACAGTCAATCTCTATATGTTTAGTTTTCTCATGAAAGACTAAATTAGATAATATATGTATATGTTTAGTTTTCTCATGAAAGACAAGATTAGAGAATATATGTAATGCAACTTGGTTATCACAAATTAGTTTCATTTATGATATTTCACATTATTTTAACTCTTGAAGTAACTATTTCAACTAAATAAGCTCATAAGTTGCTAAAGCCATGGCATGGTATTTTGCTTCTGCAATTGATCTAGCCATAACATCTTACTTCTTACTTTTCCATGATATTAGGTTACCTCCAACTAGCACACAATAACCCAAAGTAGATCGTCCATTAGATGAAGAACGTACCTAATCAACATCACAATATCCAATTACTTGGGAATGACTCCAATCTTCATATAGTAGGCCTCTTCCTAGAGCATTTTTAATATATTTAAGAATCCTGACAACTACATTTCAATGACTATTATAGGGTGATAGGAGAACCTGGCTAACAACACTAATTGCAAATGATATATCAAGTCGAATGATAATAGGATAACTAAGTTTGCCAACCAACCGACAATATCTACCAGGGTTTGCAAATAACTTCCCCTGTCCTGATAATATTTTCACATTATGATCCATTGGAGAATCTATAGTTTTACAATTGAGCATCTTAGTTTCTTCCAAAAGATCTAAAGAATATTTTCTTTAGGAAAGAACTATACCAGAATGGGGCCCTTTCTCTACCAAGGAAGTACCTTAACAAGCCAAGGTCTTTAGTTTGAAAATACTTGAAAAGATGTGCTTTCAAATCAGTAATATCATTTTAATCGTTATTAGTTATGATAATATCATCTACATAAACAATTAAGCAAATACATCTCCCCTTAAATGTGTGCTTACAAAACGCTGAATGGTTAGATAAACTATGAATCATACCAATCCCCATAATTGATAGAGCCATTTTATACTCAATCTTTATAATATAAATTGTGTTAAATTATTATTGATTTTATAGAAATCATAAGGAAATGGTACTTAATTCTATTATGGTGATAAATCAGGTTAAATGGAGTCAAGGGTGCCAATTCAAGTAAATTAGAGCAGTCATCTACAACTTGGTTCAAAGACAAGGAATTACACCGCCGGAGGGAAGTACATGGGCGTGTAATTGAAGTACACGGACGTGTACTTGGTTTTGAATCAACAAGAAGATACACGATTGAAGTACACAGCCGCGTATCTGTCTAGAAAAAGAGAGACACGACTTATGACACGGCCGTGGTGGAAGCCGTGGTGTCACCCGTGGTGGAAACCGTGGTGGAAGCTAGACGTGCCAATGAGAAGAAATTGTGGAACATTGACAGAGGAAGACATGGTTGGAAATCTAGCCGTGGTACACACTGGACACGGATGAAGACTTGTAGATTATGCACAGAGGAAAGCACGGTTGGAAATCTAGCCGTGGTAGTAACCGTGGTACACACTAGACACGGAAGATGATACGTGAATTATGCACAGAGGGAGGCACGGCTTGACCCACGGCCGTGTGGTAGGGCGTGCCAGGCGTACGAATCTTCACTTCTCAAAATCTACTTGAAATCTAGCAAGTTAATATATTGTCAATTAGCACGTCAAATCCGTAATTGTTTGATTGTTCTAGTCTTAGTGATATAATAACATGTTTGGTTATAAGATAGATGATCGAATTCATGTTATGGAGATGTATGATCATGTTTAAATAGGTTATCTTATAATCTACTGGCATGAATTGGTGGTCTCTCTAGATTTTAATGCTATCGATAGATTAAATCCTAAGAGCTTGTCTAGGGTTGTCTAATCTATAAGAGAAATAATTCAAAGCACTTGTCTTGATTACCGAGGAAGTAAGGAGAGATAGGTTGTTAGAGCTTGTTAATAACCATAACCAGTTTATCTAGAACTAAGAATAGAAAACATTTGCATCAATGATCAATTCCTAGAATTAAACTATCTTGATTCCTTTGGCTAGGCTTTTATCAATATTCAATTTTCTTAACTTGTTTCAACTTTATTCAATTCACAAACAAAACCCCCCATTTTTCCTTTTCCTCTTTATTCTCTTTGAATAGGAATATATTTAACCAATCCCTGTGGATTCGACCTTACTCACCACTATATGCAAATCATATAATTGTCTAGGAGTAGGTTTTATTTTTGTTGGATTCGACACCCATCAATAACCACCATACTAAACCGACCAAATTAAGCACATGGAGACTATTTCAACCCATAAAGTGAGTGACGAAGTTTACATACTAGATTAGACTCCCCCTGAGCAACAAAGCCAAGTGGTTGCTCCATATAAATTTCCTCCTAGAGTTCACCATGAAGAAAGGCATTTTTTATGTCCAACTGGTATAAACGCCAGTGTTTCATAGCAGCAATGAATAGAAACAAGCGAACAAATGACATCTTAGCAACCGAAGAAAAAGTATCAAAATAGTACAAACCATACACTTGAGTATGACTCTTGGCAACCAATTAAGCCTTAAGCCAGTTAACATGACCATTAAGACCAACTTTTATAGAATAAACTCATCAACACCTAACTAAAGATTTTCTAGGAGGTAAAGAGACCAAGTCTTAAATATCATTAACATGTAAGGCAATCATCTCCTCTACTAATACCTATATGTACCTTACTCATATTTTTAGGAATAGAAATGAAAGATAAAGATGAAATAATTGTGCAATAGGATGGGGACAATCGATGATAGATAAGAAAATTATATATGAGTTGGGGATTACGAGTAGAACGATTACCTTTTCAGAAGGCAATTGGAAGGTTTGCTTTGAAAAGGTCCTTAGTCGATAGAGGTGTTAGAGTAGAAGTTGAGTCAATAGAAGCATCTAAAGGAGGTAGTGAATCTAAGGAAGGTAGGTTTCAAGAGTGTCAATGGTATACCTAAAATTGTGGAGGAGAAGAAACAAAGTCAAACACAAGAAGGATAGACTCAGGAAGAGCTAGTTGAGATGTAATAGGTAAAACCTCAAACATAAGACTCTCAAATGAAGATGGGAAATAGAAGGGAGAAGATTCAAAGAAAATGACATCAAGAGACATATAATAACAATAAGTAATTGGAGAATAGCACTCTTAACCTTTTTTAAGTTTAGAGTAACCAAGAAAAACATACCTAATAAATCGAGTTGAGAGTTTATCCTAACCAGGAAACATATCATAAACAAAGCATGTGAAATCAAGGACATGTAGAGGAAGAGTGTACAATGATTGATCAAGGAATAAGATAGTGTGAGGAATTTTGTGTTGAAGAACCGAGGAAGACATTCTATTAATGAGATAACATGCAATAAGCACAGCATCAGCTAAAAAATGAGTAAGAACATGGTGATGCAAAAGAAGCATGTGAGTAGTCTCGATTAGATGTCAATTTTTATGTTTAGCAATACCATTTTGTTGATGTGTGTAAGAGCAAGAGGATTAATGTAAAATTCCATAGGATGACATAAATTGAGTAAAAAAATGCTCAAGAGCATTATTACTACACAAAATTTATATAGATGTATTAAACTGAGTTTTAATTTTAGCACAAAAGACTAAAAAATAGAAAATAGTTCAAAATGACTTTTCATCAAATATAACCAAATACATCAAGAATAGTGATCAATAAAAGTTACAAAATATTGAAGACCTAAAATAGAAATGACACGACTAGGGCCCCAAATATCTTAATGAACTATAGAAAAAGGAGATGTAGCCCGATTATTGACTCTCTTAGGAAACAAAGTTCTAGACTATTTTACAAGTTGACACAACTCACACTCTAAAGTAGATAAATGCGAGAAGTAAGTAACCATCTTCTTAAATTTGGAAAAACTAGGATAACCCAAATGATTGCTTTGAAGCTTGATACTAAAGATAATTTTCTAGAATAGCTCATGTGAGTAGAAGAGTCTTGATGCTATTCTTCAAAGTGTAGAATTAGTATTTTGAATTATATTAACACGTGGAGGATGCCCATGTAACTTGTGGCATTTGTCTTTAGTATGTTCCCACCGATGACAATAGGTACATCTAGGATGATCTCCCCCATTACCTCCACAATCTCCACCTGGTGCTTCTCTTAGATTTATTTGAGCTTTCAGAGCCATATGAGAAGCTAAAGCTGAATTGTCCATAGGAGGAAAACCATGCAAAGTTGCATTAGTGATGGATGAGACACAAAGAAGGTGGAGAGAAACTTCATTCATAGATGGTATAATAGGACTAGCTAACATTTGATCACGAATTGAAGCAAGATTAGGACCGAGCATAGCAAGAATGCAAACCATAAAAAATTTGTCTCTCTATGCTAAAACATCCTTGAGAGACTGACTGAGAGAGTTATACTCTGCCTTAATAAATGCCCATCTCCTAAGAAAATCAGTAACAGACATACTTGACTGTCTCAAATTAAGCAAATTAAAAATTATCAAATACAGACATTGTATATCATTAGTATAAAAAGTCTTTGCTTGAATCCATTCATCATAGCATGTGCTATGATGATTGTAAATTAGGCGAAGGGAAGAATCAGTAGATTGCCATAGAAAACTCAATAGTAAAGTATCGACTCTTATCCAATTATCTCTATTTTCCTTTTGCACTTCTTCTACTTTAGTGGTCAAATGGTCCTGTAGATCTTGACCCATACACCATAACTCCACTGCTATAGACTAAAAAAAATAATTTGAATTGCTCATCAGTTTCTCGATTGTAATGGTTGGAGATGGAGATAATAAACTCAAAACAGGACTAGTTTTCGATGAGAAACTACCATAAGCCATATTAGATTAAAGAAACACCTCAAAAAGAATGAAAAAAAATAAGGGGTGAAAAAAAAACACACACAGCAGTTATTGATTGTGGTCGAAGGCAATCGATGACGAACAATGGTGGTCAATAATAAACAAAGGCAGAAGAGGATGGTGTTGTTGTTTCACGCCTTAATAAAGCAAAAACTGGTGTGGAACACTAAAGATACTCTCAGAAATTTTAAATAACAAGAATATAGTAGACAGTAGCAACATGTAGAGAAGCTTTAGCGGCAAGATTTCGAGGATATGACACCAAAAAATAGAGGAACGCAATGATATCATTGGATTTCAAATCCCACACCGAAAAGACATGCAACAAGCTTGACTCAACCGAAATTAGGGTTTGTATTTGGGCAATTTGAGGTTAAGCTTTATGTTTAGGATTTAGATGATCTAAGGTTTTTCATCTCTTGGCTTTGATACCATGTTAAGAGAGAAAAATAAAGAGAAGAAAAATTAGAACCTTATATTATTATTATTTAATCTTATACTATATAAATATTTATATACATATACAAAAAGATGGTATTTTATAGACTAAATTACGAGGAACAAATGTACATATTTCATACATTTAACACTGCCATTCCGTTTGTGCACGTGATCTATGAGATCTGAGCAGGTTGGAATTAATACTTTGGCATTGCGGATGCAGGTATGGCGGTGGGAGCCGGGTAGCAAGCCGTCCTAATCTGTTTCCCGGGTAGCAAGCTGTCCTGATTTATTTCCTCAGTACTTTTTCAAAAGATACATATATATATTATTTCCAATAATAAAGAGTAATAATGTAAGGCCTGATGGAAATATAAGGCTAGCCTGATTTAACATTGGGAATAGCCTTGCTAACCACGAGAAAATTTTGCTCACGTAGTGGCGTCAAGAGCTTAAAAAACCACTGTCCCAGTTCATATTTCCTGGCTGCATTAAAATATTGCTGCAGTATATAAAATAAGTATGCAATCCCACTCATCAAAATCTCCTCGTCAGCAGAACGCAAGGGTCTACGTGATTTGGATAGGAGTAAATCATTGTGCAAAGAATATTCCTTATTTTGCTCCTAGTATAATGACAGCTGTAATGACTCTGGCAAGAATGTTTTCTGCACTTCCTCTTGCACCATTTACCATCTCCTCCCTTTTCGTTATCCCAAGATGTAGAGGCATGCCATCATTGAAGATACCATAGCAGCTTGACGGTAAAACCACGGCGTCCTTGAAGAAGGCGGAACTGTAACAATTAAGAAGACGGCAGAACCATTGCAATGGAGATGATGGAGCCAAGATCTGGGAAGACAGGTTTCTTAAAAAAATGGCCACTATTTAAGATTTCCCCTAACATTTCCTAGGCTTTCTTCCTCACTTAGCAGGTGACTTCTTCTGTTTCCATTGACATGGAGGAGGTGTGTCATAAAATCTCAATCTTCTAGAAGGCCCCATAATAGATTATGTTGGGTATCTGAGCTCCACTCATCCACTCCACATAGTATGATACTGTCCGCTTTGGATCAAGCTCACACGATTTTGTTCTTGGGCTCCTTCCCAAAAAGGCCTCATACTATGTGGTAGGTGTGGATACTTATATATTGCTCAATTTCTTCTTAGCTTTTCAATGTGGGATATTGGATTGACATCCCAACAAACCTCCCCTCAAGCCAAGGATCACACATCATCACGTACAACACATTACGTAGCCTCCCCTTGAGCGATAATCTACATTGATCCATCTATCATCTTGTACCACCGTTACTCAATGGGACACGCCGCCTGACCACCACAATATCAGGAAGACTTTCGACACAAGGCACACCAAACACAGATCCATCTGCGGGCTCTACTTCTACATCGGGCTCTGATACCACTTGTTAGGAAAAGAGGCTCCCGTTCTTTTCCTCTTGCCTATGCGATTGACAATTGACAATAAACAATCAATAATAATATGCAGAATTAAAGTAAAATTCAACACCAAGGATTTACGTGGAAAACCCCAATTTGGGAAAAAAACCACGGGACCGCTGCACACCAACTTCCACTATAAAAATAATGGGTTACACACTTCACTAGTCCCACTAGTGAATTACAAAATCACACCATAAGTTGATGGATCAATTACAATGATTTCCTTCTCTAAAACTCTCTCTAGGCTTAGGAATCACGTCTACTGTGTTTTTTTGTTTTTCTCACGTGTGTTTTCGTCTACTGAAAAACCCTAGGTTACAAGAAGAATACGGCTATATATATATACCACAATAATCAACCGACTTAGGACTTAAGCCAGCTCAAAAGTCGGCGGCTTAAGTCTTCAAGGTCGGCGGCCTTTATCTTTCAACGCTAGCAGCCTAAGTCTTCAAGGCCGACGGCCTTTAGGCCGGCCTTGGCATATACGGTCATGCCTCAAGCCGTGTATGCTTCTGTGTATCTCTGAACTCAACACATGGGCGTGCCTCAGGCCGTGTATTCTTCTGTGGATCCTTTGAACTCAATACACGGGCGTGCTTCAGACCATGTATTCCTGTTTCGCTTGATTTTGACAATTTCCTTCAAGCTTAACATCCTTCATCTAAGTATACTTATATACTTAGGATAACCTTGGTATAGAATCATATGTGTTGGATCTATACCTCAACAAACTCCCTCCAACTCATATGGGGGGTTCCATCACCTGCAATCTTCCTGTAGCAAATAATCTTTCTTTGGGTAGAGCTTTTGTCATCATATTGATGCATTATCATTAGTGTGAATTTTCTCAAGCTTAGCTATTTAGATTATAGCAATCCTGATCCAATAATAGTAACGTCAATATGTTTTGATTGGAGTGAACATCGGATTCTTACTGAGATAATAGCACTCTGACTATCATAGTAAACTTAGCTCTTCTGCTCTTGACCCAGTTCTTCTAAAAAATTTTATCACAATGACTTCCTTGCAAGCTTCTGTTATGCAATATATCAGCCTCAGTAGTGGAAAGTGCAACACACTTTTGTAATTTGATTGCAGGATATGCTCTCCTGCATAGGTATCAGATAACCTAAAGGGATTTCTGGAATCCAATCACCGGGCCATGTCAGAAATCTGAAAATCCCTCTAGTGTAGATTTATTTTCACCGCCAAATTGCAAACATAACCTAGAAGTTCCTGAGATATCTGAGAATCCATTTAACTGCTATCTAGTGCTCTTTGCCTGGATTTGTGAGATAGCAGCTCACACACCTATAGCATGAGCAATGTCTGGCTCGGTGCACACCATGGCATACATAAGACTTCCACTACTGACGCATATGGACTTTCTTCATATTTCTTGTCTACTTCATCTTTGGACACTGAGTTTAACTCAATTTGAAGTGACTGCAAGTAGGGAGCAAAAACTTTTGCTTTGTCATGTTGAATCTCTCTAACACCTTTCAATATATCTCTCTTGTGATAACCACAATTTTTGTCTTCCTGTCTCTGATATCCTCATACCAAATTTGGCTAACAAGTCTAAGTCTTTCATAGAGAAAGACTTACTCAATGCAATCTTTAGTTCTTTGATTACTTGACATCCCTGCCAATAATCAACATATCATTACATAAAGTGCACATAATGAACTCACACTAGTTGATTGTTTAATGAAGACACAATGGTCTGTAGCAGTCCTGATATAACCTGATCAATCATGAAGGATCAAATTCTTGTACCATGCCTTAGAGCTTGTTTCAGTCGTATAAACTTTATTGTCTGCAAACATTCTCCTTCACCTTGATCTTAAACCCTTAGGTATCCATTAATTTTCTCTAGGTCACCTGGAGGAATGTTGTCTTACATCTTTGCTCACCTTAGTTATTCTAGCAGCAATACTGAGTACAACCCTGATAGATGACATCTTCACCATAGGTGAGAATTTTCTTCAAGTCGACCTTTTTCTGATTGAACCTTCACAATAGCTTGCTTGTACTTGGCTGAGAAGTACTTTCATCAGTCTTCAATCTGTATACCATTTATTCCTCAGAGTCTCTTGCCCTTAGGCAGTTCAACTAATCATAGGTCTTATTTTCTGCAAGGATTTATTCTTTGCATGGCTTTTACCTTCTTTCTTATTGTCATGAGTCATTATTTCTATAACATTAGGTTCTCCCATCAGTATCATTACATACTATCTGACTATCCCTACTAATGGTCTTCTATCTCTAGAAGATCTCTCACCTCAGCCTGCTGCTGTGCTCCTGTAATCATTACCTGAGCCTCTATCAATCTTCCATCATTAAGGTCAATACAGGTGCAAGGTCTACATTTATGGGAATTTGACTTGAGAATGCTGGCTTCTCAATCTTTTCCATATCTTCAATATCTAGTCTTCTATGAAAACCACATCTCTGCTTCTGATAATCTTCTTATCAACAGGATCCTACAATCTATACCCATACTCATCGTGCACATATCCAAGGAAAATACATTGTTTAGAGTTAGCATCAAGCTTTGCTCTCTCATCCTTTGGAATGTGCACAAAAGCCCTGCAACCAAAGACTCGTAAGTGATTGAAAGAAATGTCTTTACCTGTCCAGACCTTCTCTAAGATATCACCATCTAGAGCATATGAGGGAGAAAGATTTATCAGATCAACAGCTGTTCTCATAGCTTCACCCAAAATGACTTAGGCAGCTTGGCTGAGATAACATGCACTTCACTCTCTCAGTGATAGTGCGATTCATTTTTTCTGCAACACCATTCTGCTATGGTGTCCTTGAGACTGTCTTCTCCAGTTTCATCCCATGATCAACACAGTATTGTTCAAATGGGCCTCTATACTCTCCACCATTGTCAGCCCTGACACATATCAACTTCCTGCTGGTCTTACGCTCCACTCTAAGTGAAATTGTTTAAATACATTCAAAACCTGATCTTTGGACTTCAATGCATAAGTCCAAAGCTTCCTAGAGTAGTCATCAATAAATGTAACAAAATACATTACACCACCCATTGTTAAATCCTTCATATAACACACATCTGTATGAACCAGATCTAATATATGAGCTTTTCTACTGGGTGTATTTCTTTGAAAACTAACTCTGTGTTGTTTACCAGCTAAACAGTCAATGCATGGTTTTAAAGAAGTACCTTTCAAATCCGCTAGAAGCTTCTTCTTCATAAGCATCAGAGTCCTTTCTCACTCATGTGCCCAAGCCGTCTATGCCACATCTCCACAGTAGTATCATCAGTCAAGTTCAATTCACTTTTACTTAGCTTTGCTAACATTAAGTAAAGTGTGTTATCCTTTCTTCCTTTTGCTACAATCAGAGACCCTTTGGTGAGCTTCCAATTACCATCACCAAAATAGCTGTGAAAGCCCTCATCATCTAATTTTCCTGCTAAAATTAGGTTCAGGCGGATATCCGGTACATGTTTCACATCCTTGAGAATGAGTTTACAGCCTGTATTAGTTTCTAAGATGATGCTTCCAATACCTGTAATCCTTGAGGTTTCGTTATTTCCTATCCTAACATTACCATAATCACCAACAGTGTAGGATGAGAAAAACTCGCCATGTGCTGTCACATGAAAGGAGGCACTAGAATCAACTATCCAGTCACTGTCATGACCTGCAAGACTAATACAACCCTCATCCCATGTAACCACTATCTCACCATCTGTTGCTGCAGTGGTGTCTTCATCTGAATCATCTGCCTTTCCTTGCTTCATCTTCCACAGCCTACATTCTTTCTTGTAATGTCCTAGCTTGTCACAGAAAAAACATTTAAAGTTCTTTCTGCCCCTTGATTTGGATCTCCCCATTGACTTATTTGATTTGTCAGATTTTTCATTCTTTCCTCTGTTCTTGCTTCTACCTCTCCTATCATACTTGTATGTGACAAGTACCCTAGATTCTGAACCAGTACTCAAATCTTTCCTTCTGGCTTCTTCATTGATTAAACTGTCCTTAACCATAGACAAGGTCAAGGTTCCATCTGGGGCTGAATTACTAACTGATACTACAAGAATCTCCCAACTCTCAGGTAATGAGCTCAACAATAGGAGTGCTTGGATCTCATCCTCAAGCACAAGCTTCATTACAGTCAATTGATTCACGAGTCCCTGAAAAATATTTAAATGCTCTGACATATTCGAGCCTTCCCTGTATTTCAAATTAACTACCCTTCTTATCAAAGAGGTTTTATTCAGGGCAGTTTGTCTTTCATACATAGACTCTAATTTCTTCCATAGAACATCATCCCTAGTCTCCTGAGTAACATGATGATACACACTCTGATCAACCCATTGTCTAATTTATCTTACAGTCTTTCTATGTAGTATCAACCACTCTGCATCAGATTTATCCTCTGGCTTTACAACATCACCACCCAGAGGCAAATACAAATCTTTGCAGTACAACAAATCTTCCATCATCAATTTCTAGATAGAGTAATTTGAAGAGTTAAGTTTAATCATCGTACCTGAAGATTCAACCATGTCTGTGAACGAGAACACAAAACCCTAATATAATTTGTAGCGAAACCTTAATTTTCTTTTTGAAACCTGGTGCTCTGATACCACTTGTTAGGCTCCTAAGCTCCGCCCATCCACTCCACATAATATGATACTATCTGCTTTGGGTCAAGCCTGCACGGTTTTGTTCTTAGGCTCCTTCCCAAAAAGGCCTCATACTATGTGGTAGGTGTGGATGCTTATATATTGCTTAATTTCTTCTTAGCTTTTCAATGTGGGATATTGGATTGACATCCCAACAGATTCTTCTACAATCCATTTAATAGCTAAGGTCTACATAGATGGAATAAGTTGGGATGGTGAAGCACTGACCTTAGGCATAGATTTTGGAGAAGGTTGGGAATTCCACAATATACTGAGGTTTTTAGGTGAGGTTTTGGTAGGGATTGGTCAAGCTAACATAGGGAGGAGACAAGATCCGAACTTGAGGTTGTCACCTTCATCATTACAACTTCTTGTTGAGTGGCCAAACTTTCCACATGTGAAGTGGATATCCGATAGTTTTTCATACTTGAAGCTCACAAAACATCCTTTTGTTTAATTTCTACTTACCCAAATATCAGTCTTTAAAGGTTGTGATCAATCGGTGCCTACTCTAACTATTAGGAATCCTCTTAATGCACCCCCCTTTATATGGACAAATTTGGCTTCAATCATTGCAACCCCTTGTTGAGTAGCCAAACTTTCCACACTTAAAATAGATATCCGGTAGTTTCTCATACTTGAAGCTCACAAAATATCTTTTTATTTTATTTCTACTCACCCAAATACCAATCTTTAGAGGTTGTGACCAATCAATGTTTACTCCAACTCTTGCAAATCCTCTTAACGTACCCCCTCTTATATGGACAAATTCGGCTTCAATGACTTATCCCACATAAGACCCCAATTTCACCGCATTGCTATCTGTCATCTAGTCTAACTTCAGCTCATGAATTTTTACCCAAAAAGCTGGTTTATCTTACATCACATCCTCGAAATTTTGATGGGATTCCCATATGTTTAACGCTAGTAGTTTACCCATAAAAGCCCAGGGTCCATCTTTGATGATCCTCACCACCTTTTGTCTTCCAGCAAAGGTACATACATACACATTCAACTTCATCGACTCAATTTCATATCTTCCATAATTTTTCCAAGATTTTTTCAAGATAGAAATTTCTCCGTTATGCCTGATATAACCTTGCATGCCATGACCACTCGCGTTCAAATTGCTTTCAAACTGTGTATCCAAATCTACCACGTCTGGGAGTCTAGTGTTTCCACCACTTGCCACATCATGGGCTCACTCAATGATGTTAACGTTGACCTATGTAACACACACAGAGGTCAAGGAAAAAGCTGATTAGAAAAGATGAAAGGGCCGCTCAGTGGTGAATGAGGATAAATAGAGTTTGCGAGGTTATGAATTAGAGGGAGAAAGAGGCAAAAGGAACAGAGACAAATTTGATTACATGCCTGAGTAAACCTGAAACTAACTCAGAAGTAGGAAAAGAAACTTATCTGTATAAACGATTTAAGCAATCCACTTCAAAGACCCAAATCCAACCGCTCAACATACTACACCCATATGAAGTGAAAAACAATGGACTCCTTTAAAGGATATGGTCGGTGAGAGTCAAGAAGAGGGTGGAGAGTCGATGGTTTGTTGCGTGGGTTTTGGGTTTTGGGTATGATTGAAGTGGGAGGTTTTATGCGGTTAAGATTATAGGACCTGTTAATTGGATTAGGGTTAGCGTTTTGGCATAAGGTTGTAATAGGGAATTGAAGATAATTTAGAGTTAGCGTTTGGGTAGAAGATAATTTAGAGTTAGCGTTTGGGACGGGATAAGCTATGGATTGGAGGGTGGGCAGCCAGTGTATAACATGGGGCATTGCAGGTAAGTGGGTGCGATGTGAAAATAACCCCTAGCTATGGGGTAAGACTCTTGACATGGTGAGGAGGCTCTCGTCTAAGGAAAGGAAAGTCACTTAGAGATAAAGCAATTGAGAGAAGAAAAGAAACAGAGCACAAGAATAGTAAGAAGAAATTAAACTTTCACACCCTTATATTACCTGATGAAACTATATAATTACGTGAATTCATATTATTCGGAAGACATGATACGTGCTATGATTTTCTTATGATTTTGTCATAGGAGTATCTGGTAACATGTGTGGTGAGTAGATCGTGCGTTGTGGCGGTATTATCGGTGACATGGTCTCTGTTCTGCTCTGCCTATAGTTCATGGAGTTTTGCAATGAATTATTATCACATAGGTAATTAAAATGTAGAAATTTAACAGTTAGAAAAAAAAAACATATAATATATAATAGACATTGTATTTATTAATAAAGATGCTTAAGGTGTCTAGACATCCATGCACAAACTAACTGTTAAAAATCTAAATGATACTGCCAACATTATTTCATAAGAGAAAAGAAGGACAAACCAAACACGATCATACATATATATTTAGGATAAACGACTGATACATTTTTGCAACATATCGACCTTAGAAGTAGATTACAACATAGAGCACAAACTATATAAAGCTTATGCTGAGGCAACATTAGTATACGGATTTTTACCCTCACCCTTCTGATTAATATTGGCATCTAACTCCACTAGCTGTCCACTTCAGGCTAAGTTCCGTAAGGGTTGTCCCAGAATCCCACATAATGATTACTCGAAGCCGTTGGAATGTTTCCAAGGGACTCCCAAAATGCTCCAAATGAATCCTAAAGTATATGAACAAGGAATATGAGCATCTTGAATTGAATTTAAATACACGTAAAAGCATATTATATCTACAGCTTGGTGTTCTAATCTTACTCACCTCGGACCATGCATTTTCAACTGGCTGGTTTGTAGGTTCGCTAGGAGTAGTAGCAGGGACAACTGATTCATCCTTAAGTTCACTTCCAATGGTAATAAGAGCGTTATTTGTGTTAATTGTATGACCATCTTGATGAAACGAAGAACTAGCCTTGGCTCCTCCTTTCCTATCCTTTTTATTCTTTATGCGACAAATAACAAAAGGCATCTGTACGTTCATGGCACTTAGAAGATTAAGTATATTATGATAGAAATTTTTCATACTTAAAAATAAAGCATAATCATTGATTATGTACTAATTAAAGATAAACATTGCAATTAGTCAATGAAAACCATGACAAGAATGAAATTATCAAATGAATATATTGAAGCGTGCGGGCGCTTTCATCCTACTATGCCCCTCTGTTGGAGAAATATCCAAGTTTTAAGAAATTATTGAATTTTGCGCAATCAAGCCAATATGCTATCATGATGCACTAGGTTATTTCTTAAAATATTCGTACTAGCAGCATTATTGCAAAGGGCAAATATTAACTGGTATTCATGGAGCATTTATTAAGAATACAATTAAGAAAATTTCATAAATTTTCATATGATTAGTTTTTCTTGAAAGAGTTCAACATGAAATTGTGAAAACTTTTTTCTTAGACCTCTTAGTTGATGCCTTGGGGATGCATACAGTGTAAAGAATCATTAAGGAAAGTTTTAACTGATTGAATAACCTAATAATACATTTTTAATATCTTGAATATATGCTATCATACTAAATGGTGTTTAAAAGAAATATTTTGCATTTAAAGAACTATAAGTAAATCAATAGTTAGCATAAGCATCAAAACCACATTACCAAGCCTTTGTAATTGCAATCACCAAGGAAATCAGCATTTAGGTGATATTCATGCATAACCCAACCGGTTCTAATGCCATTGGGAACACGTCCATGATAAAAAACTAAAGTCTGCTTAAATCCCATAAGCTCATCATCATCACTTATGATATCCCGTTTCTTGCCGGTTGATTTCCAATAACCCGAACTAGTTGTCCGATCACAACGTTTGCTATTGTTGTACTTGCTTGTTTGATGATTGAAACAATACCATTCCCTACTATTAGGCTTGAAATTCGTCTTTTCTACATTAGAGAAACATGTAAGGCATTCACTCCAAAAATAGATAGGAAAATCAATGAAATGTGCCCATTTACTTTGATGTTAATGGTTTGCATGTACTTTTTGGATTTAAAAAGAAATCTAATCTACACCTATAGTTTGCTGGGTATGTGGATGCACTTTTTTTGTTTTTTCCTTTGGAAAGCCTAGATGCTCCTCTTTCCATACACTTGCACAATCAATGTTAAAAAGTGTAACAATAGCAGTGGATTGTTCCTAAAAAGCTTTCAATCATGCTTTTCCAAAAAATCATGTAAAAACTTGTTGACAGTTACTCCTTACTTAAAAATACATGTAGCATGTTAGTTTGATCATATAGCATTTGATGAACCATAAAAGCAACTTTTATATATATCTATGAGTTTAAGATTTTGAAAGTATGCTTACCGTCAATGAGGCTTGCTAACTCCCATGGTTCATATTTACAGACATCGAATTGGAATATGAAACCATGCTCGGTGTTGTAGATACCGAGTATCATTTGCTTTAGGGCAAGCATAAGCTCTTCATTTGTGGGATGATACCTGAAACCTGGGACTGATTCGATATATTTAACTATTCGATCATCCATTTCCGGTTCTGTCAGGCCAAGGAGAATAAGAAAATTTTTATGGCTATGCCTAGGCTGACTCTACTAGGAATACAAGAGAAATTGATGAAGTAAACTAAATTGTGTTTTGGGATTGCTTTGGTGTGTGGGATCTCCAAGCATGGGATATTTATAATGATGGCAGGGGTTTTGACTAAAGTTCTCCGTTCCTTCCAAGTCTTTGCTTAGTTGACAAGTTTCAAATGCGTTCTTCGTGTGTACTCTGTTGGGGTTTCCACACTTCAGTGAGACAAATTACAAAGTAATGAAGGTAATTTAGAAGCTTGGCCAAGGAGGAAACCTGCAACAAGGTGCAACATGAGTTTGGACTCTACAGTTAAACTACAGGTGGCAATTCCTCACACGGTCCAAATCTTATTAATCCATATATGAGTATGGATTCTATATCTAATAAGGTGAAGTGGGCTTAACTAGTACACGGACACGTGGAAAATTTCAGTCTTACCATTCTATTATTCCATGCACAGGCACATATTGCTTGACGACATTCAGGATATGTTCAGAAGTTTAAGGAATTCTTTGTGGTTTTTCCCTTTTGTCTTTTATTATAGAAGTTTGTTTTATTAATTAGGGTAATTCTGGTGAAAATATCACACTTGTGGATGAGGCTACCCTAATCATCAAGATATGAGAAGTTATGAACTTCTTGTAAAAGTTCGGACCACCCTTGCTCCCAAAGGGGTGCGTATAATTCTTCGACCCCACAATAGCAACGTTCACCTAAGAGTCCGCGCTTTCCCTACGAATGAAGACAATATTGGTTCCATTTTTCCATATCCTATCACTTTTTTTCACTAATAATAAATCCTATTACATCAAACACAGCAAATTCCCGACTTAACGGTAAATAATTAGATAAATGATAACTACAAATTCCAGAGTCTTAAGTCAGGGAAAAAACCCACATATATAATGGCACCTTCCGAGCTAATCTGGGATTTAGCATATTAACTTAAGAATGTCATGAGGATAATGAAATTCGAGTGGAGCTTTGAGTATATATCACGTTTGATTGAACTTGATTCAAATTATGGTGCATTTGGTATTTAAGAATGGACCTAAAATACAAGTATAATTTTAAGTTTCATTTTATTTTTAATGTTTGGAAGCAATTTTACTTTTTGGTTCTCTTTTCTTTTTCTTTTTTTTTTCCAGTCTTTTTGGTTTTTTTTTTTAACACTATTCTCGAATTCTTTGTTTGCATACTAAAAAGATTGAAAGTTCAAGCTATAGTTGATACTTACTAGATCCATATAAAATTGGATTATTCCCACATCACAACCTGCCCTATTTGTTTAATTTTTTCAAGATAAAAAAAAAAAAAAAACCAATAGAAGTGCATTTATTCTAATGAATAAAACGTTTTTTTTTTTTAACTTTTACCTTAGAAATTCTATTTGTTGTTGTTTTTCCTAGTAGTTTATATAAGTTAGCCTATGTGCTAAGTAAATGAATGAGATAGAGTAGAGGAAATGACTTAAAGCTATATTCGAGTGACTATAGAGTAGTTGACTTTTGTTCTTTGATATAGTGGAACAAACCAGTAAAATCAATCGGGATCTCAGTAGTGAAGGTTAGAAGAATAGACTAATGCACAAGGCAGAACCACTATGTATTGGTACTTAACTTTCTTGATTCCTATTTTTTATTTTGGTTGAACTTTATTTTTCTTTATAGAATTGCAAATTCAATTGCCAAATTAATCTAAATTTTGAATCAATATATGCTAATAGTGATCAAAGAGGATTTTTTATCTAGTTGCTATGAAAAGTTTTTTAAACTAAATAATCAATTCAACCTTACCACTTACACCCTACACCTACCCGCAGTCCCCCTACCCCCCAATTACTAATTGGGATCAACAATTAGTATTAAAGTTTAGCTCAATAGTGATTCGGTTTAAAGATAATTTGATAGTTTAAACTAGTAAAGCACGTTACTTTCATGGATCTAACTTTGCTTGTTGGAAATACAAGATAGAAACTTTCATTAAGGCATTAGATTATGAAATGTGGGATATCTTTGTCATAAAAGATAGAATAATTATAGGAGATGTCAATACTCCAAATGAAAAGAAGAAGGCTACAACAAATTTAAAGCAAAAAATCGTCTATTCACAACTTATTATGCCCTAATCAATCGTTTAGTCTAATTCTAATTTTAATTAGCAAAATCCTTCATTAGCTATGAAAATACTTTTTGGGATGTTTAATTAGTTGTATTATTGAATTTTATTTTATGGAATCAACCATAAGGTTTATGTCTAGTTAATTTTGAAAAATGTTAGGTTAATTTGCAATGTGAGGGTCTACTAAACCATAATAACCATCAAAATGTCTAAAGGGTAAACAAGGCTCAAAAGGCTCAAGCACAAGTCTAAATCTAATCCAAAGTCCAAGTGCATGCTGAAATCATAAAAACCAGTTTAAGTCTCATTACTAGATGGAAGGGTAAATCTAACTAAGTGAGGTCTCTACTCCTTGTCCTACATGAAGTCCCCATCAAGATCCTCATACTTAAAACAGTAACCAAAGGTATCATATGCAAAATCAACATATAGATCATCACTTGAAAAAGGATAAGAAAAGGGGTGAGTCACAAGACCTAGTATAGGAATGCCTCAATCACTTAAAATGCCTAGTTCTTCCTTGGGGAAGACCTACTCCACTCTAATATTTATCAAATTATTTATTTTATTTCATTTATTAGCCCAATTACCACATAAGCCCACATTTACCACAAACACCTTTCTATAATTGTAACTATCTCCATGAAGATCAAACCAACTTTCATTGCAACTTTAATTCAAAAATTTAATTCAATTTCATGAAAAACGTGTTTGATTTTGAGAAAACAAGTTGTAGAAATCAAATCAACAAAATAGTTTATACATAAGTCGTTTATTAGTTAAAAACTCATAAACAAACACTTTTTCAACAATTTTTAATGAACAATTTGGATTTATTTGCATTTTTACAAAGAATGGTTTAAATATTCAAGAAGAACACATGAACATGTTCTTGACCATTTGAATTTGACTTAATGAGTGACTTAGTAAGTTATATTCATAAAGAATTGAAACATATTAAAATATGAAAATTCAACAAGAAATTTTCCGGAATAAACACATTCAATCATTAGCATTCAAACTTTATATATATAAAAAAAAAAAACCACCTAAATCATCATCAACTTTTTAGCATTTCTTAAATTCTTTTTCCAAAACAAGTTCAAAAAATCAATCATATATCTTCCATTTTATTTTTGAATTGATTCAAACCAAAATTAATCGACTCTTAACTCATTCTTCTATCCATTTCTACATAAATTTCCAGATTTTAAGTGAGTTAAGCACCCTTATTACTTTGAAACATTCTAGACATGAATTTCTTACTTCAAACCATAATATATTACTTATTTTAACTCCAAGTGACTTCAAACCAAAACAAATTCTTCCCAAACCTATTCCTATTAATAATTAACATCATTACTTCATTTTAACTTTCATTTAATGTAAAATCTGCAAAAATTTAATTACATATAACATCGGAATGATTAAAAGATCATCTAAAAGTCTTAAACATACCCCACATAAAATTATATTGAAAGAAATAATCACGCAAAAAGCAAATTGTTAAAATTATTGAATAAATAGTAAAATAAATTAAATCATGACTTAAGATTGTCAAATGGAAATTCCAAGTAAATATTTATGCTCGGAATAATTTAATTAACTTAGTTGTAAAATTTTGTACTAAAATACCAAAATTACTAAATTACATAAAGTATCGTATGAGACGAACGGGCGTGATAGATTAAGATTTTTTTTTAATATATATAAGAGGGCATGAGCCTTTTGGAGGAAGACTTGCACAATCCACAATATGTCATATAAGCAAGAGAGAGAGAGAGAGAGAGAGAGATAGAGATGAAGATGAGAGAGAGGCCAGGGAGAAGACAAAGACAAAAATGAAAATAGAGGAGAAAAGGAAAAAGAAGAAAAAGGAAAATGGGAATAAAAAATTACATAACTTCTACATATGACTTTCAAATCACAAATTAAGACAATCAACACAATTCTTGAAGTAAGCTCTACAAAACTAAATTAGTTTTGTGCGGAATAAGTTTTATTTTTGAAATTTAAATATAATTTTAATAAGTGTACAAAAATAGGATTTAGCTTAAAAAATAGTTAAAATAACTAAAAATACACTAAGATGATATCCATCATGAATAGTCCGTAATAGTATGTTTTCTTATATTTTCAAGAGAAGAAAATTATCTCATATATTTACCCAAAGATTATTACAGTAATCGAAAATGAGACCAGGTAAGTAGTAACATAATGATATATTATTAATGTATTTGATGTGAATAAATAAATGATTTTTATCACATTTGGCTTATTATCCTATATATTCTGCTCATGTTGATATATATGTGAATGTGGGCTATTGTTGAGGCATGTATATATGTTGCATGTGTGTTGGTGCTAGTTTGAGTGTGTGTATGTGTTGGCCTAAGAGAAGAATCCAATGAGCAACGAAGCGCTTGCGGCATGGAATTCGGTAACGCGAAGAGGAACAAGAGTTACGCATATATGTTGGTGTATTTTATATGTATACATGTATTAAAAAAAAAAAGTTAGGGGGGAAAGGGAGAAGAATTCGGTGTGGGGGCTGTTGGCATGTGGCTCATACTCCCCTACAATAGGAAAACTCTGAGCCGGTAGCTTTTAGCAATTAAGCTCATATTTGTTTATTAAAAGTTTAGATTTGGGCCCATGAATAGCTATTTTATATATTCTCTTTTTTTACTTGTAACTGCGTGATGAAAAAGAAAAGAGTGAGGTGCTAATTATAGTGGAATCCTCTGCTAGATGTACCCCTAATTAACGGGTGAACCAGGGTAAAATCTTGTATCTTTATTTTTTTCTTCCTTTTTTAACTTACTAGTGTGCAGTCGGCCTTAACATCTAGTATTAGAGTAAGGTTTGAGATCACAGTTTTCTTAGTGAAGAGAGATCTGAAAAAAAAAATCAAAATCAAATATTAGGAAGATGTCGGCCAATCAATCACGGATTGAAGTGGAGAAGTTCGGCGAAAAGGGTTTCGAGTTATGGAAGTTGAAGATGGAGGCTTTGCTCGTGGATAGAGATCTATGGCATGTAATTGAAGAAGATAAACCAGAGTTAATTACCAAGGAGAAAGTGAAGGAGGAAGAGATTGCGATTGCATCCACTCAATTGAAGGCATGGATTAGCAACAATCGGAAAGCACGAAGCCTTCGCTGATAACGTCTTGGTGAACGTGATCTCTAAGAAGATAGCGAAAGATCTCTGGTTTAAATTGGAAAGCCTTTATCAGTGCAAATCATTCGTGAACAGGTTGTTTCTGCAGAAGCGACTGTATAACCTTTAGATGAGTGAGGGTGATTCCTTTTCTACACACGTAAACTATTTTAATACTATCTGTGGGCAACTTGCATCTATTGATGTTAATCCGGATGAGGATGATAAAGCATGTACTTTGTTGTGTTTGTTGCCTAATTCATGGGAACATATAATTGTTTCGATTGGCACTGGTGTTAGTGCACTGTCATTTAAGAATGTCGTGTCTGCTTTATTGTCTGAGGAGATGAGAAGAGTAGGTTCTGATAATGCAACGAATAATACTCTTTTCGTAAGAGGAAGGAATAGTGAACGATCTAAATCCAGATTTGTTAGCAAGAATAAGTCTAGAGGAAGATTTAAAAGTCGTGATCGATCCGAAATAAAGTATTGGAAGTGTGGAAAAACTAGACACTTAAAGAATGATTGTAGAAGAAAAAATGTGGGTCTAGAGAAGCGAGATGATGTATCATTGTCTAGTATAAAGAAAGATGATGATAGTAATGTGGGAGACATGTATCTCATGTACAATTCATCTCAGGTTGACCGCAGTGTATGGATAATTGATACTAGAGCATCTTTTCACATGACACCTCATAGAGATTAGTTCTGCTGTTATGAACCATATCAAGGAGGTATAGTGTGAAAGAGAGATAATTCGACACTTGACAATGTTGGTTGTGGAAAGGTGAAGCTGAAGATGAAGGATGGGACAGTTAAGAATCTTCCAGATGTGATGCATATTCCTGGTCTTACTAGGAATCTTATTTCTATTGGAACTATGGCAGATGTTGGTATTACTTTCATCAGCGATAAGTATTCATGTAAGCTAATTCGTGGATCTATGGTGATTGCTAGAGGCGAATGGTGTGGGAAGCTATAGAAATTGCTGGGAAGCACAGTAGTTAGTGGTAAGAGTTAAATCACAAAGCAGGTGAAAGAAGATTCTACAATGTTGTGGCATCGAAGATTGGGTCATATTGGTGAAAAAGGATTGGTGACCTTTACTTCAAAAAAGATGGTGGATGGAATCCTAAGTTATTCTATGGGTTTCGGATTCTGTAAATATTATCTACATGGAAAACAAAATCGGGTATCTTTTGAATCTGTAGGAAGGAGAGCAAAAGGGATTCTGGATTTAATTCACAGTGATGTTTTCAGCCTTCACTCTTAGCATCATTTCGAAAATCAAGATATTATGTTTCCTTTATCGATGATTATTCTAGATATGTGTGGATATATTTCTTATAGAGAGAGGATGATGTGTTAGAAAAATTTTGTGAATTTAAAGCTTTCGTGGAAAATCAATTTGATAGAAAGATTAAAGTGTTGCGAACTGATAGTGGAGGAGAATTCTATTCAGTGACTTTGATCAATCTTGTGCAACTAGTGGCATAGCAAGGCAGAAAACCACACCATTTTCACCTCAACAAAATGGGTTAGCAGAGAAAATTAATCGATCCCTCATAGAGAAAGCAAGGAGTATGTTATCTAAAGAACGAGTCTCCCACATCAACTTTAAAGGATCAGACACCATTTGAGGCACTATTCAAGAAGAAGCCAAATATATCCCATGTTTGAGTATTTGGCTGTGAAGCGTATGTACATGTGCTTAAGGAAAAGAGAAATAAACTTGAAAGCAAGACTGAGAAGTGCATCTTCATTGGGTACAAAGATGGTATTAAAGGGTATAAACTGTGGAATCCTGATACTAAACACATCCTTCACAAAAAAGATGTGGTATTCAAAGAATTTATGATAAATCATATTGTTTCACAGGCTCTTGAAGAACCACAGATAGTTGAGTTAAATGTTGATTTACACGGAAAGATAGAGGCTACACAAGTTGAAATGGAAAATTCAGATTATGAAAATGATGAGCCTGATGTGGAGGATGATATTATAGATTCTGATATTGAGTTTGAAGTTGAAGCTCCACTTAAACCAGCCTTAAGGAGGTCCACAAGGCAAAGAAGACCACCTAAGAGGTATACTTTATTTGCCAATAATGAAAATTGTGCTCTGACTATTACATGTGATGATCCAAATAATGTTAAGGAAGAAAAAAGTGCTAAAAATGAAAAACAATGGGAGAAAGCCATGATAGATGAGATGGACTCGTTGGGTAAAAACAGAATGTGGAATTTAGTAAAATTACCTGCAGATTGGAAGGCAATTGGTTGTAAGTAGGTATTCAAGAAAAAGGTATCCATAGATGGAGATATACAACAATATAAAGCTCGCCTAATTGAGAAGGGATATTCATAGATAGGAGTTGATTATGGTGAGATGTTTTCTCCAGTTGCTAAATTAAATTCTATAAGACTTGTTTTATTTGTAGCAACTTCATATAATCTAGAGTTAGAGTAACTTGATGTAAAACAACTTTCCTACATGGTAATTTGAAAGAGGATATTCACATGAAGCAAGTGGATGGATTTGTGGTCAAGGGAAAAGAAGATTTTGTTTGCAAACTAAACAAGTCTTTATATGGCCCAAAACAATCTCCAGAATGTGGTATCAGAAGTTTGACTCCTATGCCTTGAAGCTTAGCTTTGTTTGTTGTGATGCTGATCATTGTGTTTATGTGAAGAGGTTAGATGATGATTTTGTTATTTTAACCTTATATGTTGATGATATGCTGCTAGTTGGGAATAGTATGAGTATGATTAGTACTATGAAGGGACTATTGGGAAAAGAGTTTGAGATGAAAGACTTAGGCCCAACAAACTTCATCTTAGGCATGCAGATAAAAAGGGAGCGAGAGAATGGAAAGTTGTGGTTAAGTCAGAAGAAATATGTTGAAGATGTGTTGAAAAAATTCAATATGATAGACTGTAAGCCAGTAAAGACTCCTATGTCCACAAGTTCCAAGTTATCAGCGTCCTAATGTCCCAAGACTGAAGAGGAAATTGAAGAGATGGCAACAGTTTCATATGCAAATGTAGTAGGGAGCTTAATGTATGCCATGGTGTGTACTCGTCCAGATATTGCTCAGGTAGTGGGAGTATTGAGTAGATATATGTCTAATCCAGGAAAGGGGCATTGGATAGCTACAAAGAGGGTGTTACGTTATCTTTGTGGTACATCTGATTTTGAGTTATGTTATGAAGGCATAAAGAGCTCAAATAAACAGCAAGCATTAGAACTAAAGTGTTTTGTTGATGCTGATTGGGGAGGTGACATTGATAGTAGAAGTTCGACCGGGGGTTATGTTATTTCCTTATTCAGTGGAGCTATGAGTTGGATGAGCAAGAGACAGAGCACAGTTGCTTTATCAAGTACTGAAGCAGAATACATGGCGCTTACTCATGCTACTAAAGAAGTGATCTGGATAAGTAAATTGTGTAGAGAGCTTGGTTTTACACAAGGAGGACTGAAGATTGGATGTGATAGCCAAAGTACTATATTTTTTGCTAAAAATCTTGGTTTTCATGTAAGAACAAAGCATATTAATATACAAGACCACTTCTTTCGAGAGAAATTAGAATAGAAAGTTATAGTGCTTGAAAAAATTGACACATAGGTGAACAGTACAGATTTTTTTACCAAGGCAATGAATGTTGAAAATTTTGAATGATGTACAACTGTATTAGGCTTAAGAAAGCATGGGAAGTATTCACCAAGTGGAGAATGTTGGAGTGTGGCTCATACTCCCTTACAATAGGAAAGCACATGGGTCCTGCTCCACACTAAGCAAGCGAGGGTCTGGAGGGGCAGTGCCCCCTGGATACTAGGGAATTTTTAACAATTAAGCCCATATTTTTCATTAAAAGTTTGGGCTTGGGCCCATGAATAACTGTTCTATATATTCTCTTTTTTCACTTGTAATTGCGTGATGAAAAAGAAAAGAGTGAGGTGCTAATTATAGTGAAATTCTCTGCTGGACGTACCCTTAATTAACGAGTGAATCAGGGTAAAATCTTGTGTCTTTATTTTTTCTTCCTTTTTTAACTTACTTGTGTGTGGCTAGCCCTAATAGGGGCAAGAGGGGACATGAGCCACCAAGTGGCATCTAAGGGAAAACAAATAAATAATATAATATTATATATTATATATATTTATAATATATATATATATAAGGAAGAAATCAGCACATAGAAAGGGAGTAAAGGAGATGAGCCAAGTGGTATCTTTACATGTAATAATAATAATAATAATAATAACTTCTCTTAGAGACAAGAAAATAAATAAATAAATGAATAAATATGTATTAATAATAAATATATAATAATAGAAATAAAACTTGATTTATCGATTGTGGATAAATTTTAGAATTCCTTTAACTTATTTTTCATGAATTGTGATTTTATGAGTGATTTTTCATGAATTGTGATTTAATGGTTATAAATACTTGATATTTGTTGTATTTTTGCCATTGATGTGATTATATCTTGTGTGATCGCTTTGAGATAATAAACTAATTATTCCAACTTAAATAAAATTTAATGTGCATTACATAAGACATTGCATTGTATTGAAGGCCATCACTCCTAGAGGGTGCCTCGAAAGTAATTAGAGGATTATTGTTATGCCAATTGTGAACTAAGTGATTAGGGGATTATCGCACCTTAATGGTTTCAAGTTTGATTTGTCCTTGAGGGTCTCATTGCTTAATGTGTGAATAACACTTGAGCTAACTTAGTGTGTGAGTAACACTGGAGCTTATGACTTTGAAATTAAGAAATAATTTATAATAAAGAGATAAGAGTAATTAATTGATTGTGAGATCTGGGCACTAATGGTATGATCCAAATCACTAACCTAAAGTCAAAGGGGGCATAAACCCTAAACTTAATGTTGGTTACCAGATGACCGCGTGCGATGTTGCATTCATATGGTTACTCATGCGTAGCATATAATTTGAAAACTTGCTTGAAATTGATTATTCTTGTAAACAGTATTGAGAGATTACACTCTTATCTCACTAGGCAATTTAGCTCACCTTCCTACAAACTGTTTGATGCAGGTCATGACAATGTAAACTTACCAAATAGGCATCGTATTTTAGTAAGTATTTTGCTGCAAAAGTTTTGGGATAAGATGTAAGGGTGAGAGTTATAATGGCCTTCTTTTGTAGATTCATGTAAGTATCGGTGAATAGATGTTTGTAAATATTTTATATCTGGTTACATGAGACTTTCAGTTTATATTATAGTAGGACCTGGACAAGGCCTACTCTTGAGATACTGTTATTGATACGATTCCAAGAGCTAAGATACGAGCACCAAAGAAAACAAAGTCAATTCGAGCTCTAGGTGGCAGTACGGGGACCAAAAAAAGGAGGACATAGGCGTCGGGAGGACCCAAGGCAAAGTTCGGCTAACCTTAAGCCGACCTTAAATAAAGGCCGGTCGAGTTAGCTTCAAGGCCGTCGGCCTTGGTGCCGGCCTTGAATGGCTTTACACAATTTGTTTTAGACATGATATAAATAGTGTCTATGGGGTTTTTTATGAGGATAGATGATATTTTGGTTGTAAGCAAACACTTTAAGCGTGTGTGTGAATCCTCTTTTGGGATTCTTGAATATTGAGAATTGATTTTCACTTTATTCGTATTGTTCTTATCAAATTCTTGGTTCCTATAGAATTTGTAGCGAGCATCGTTATTGAATTCTTAGAATTCTTTAACCTTAGTGATTGATTTATAGAACGTGGTCTCTATCATTCTATGATTTGATTGCAAATTAGTTTAATTTTATCAATCTTGGCATCTATAGATTGGTAATTTTATCCATATTCTTGTTTTTATTCGTTTGTACTAAAATCCAGAAAAACCCTAAAAATTTGTAAAATTTGATTATTATTAACGATTTGATTTGTGTGAAAAGGGATTCGATTCCGAAATCGTATCAGTTATGATCTATTCCAATAAGTATAGAATAGTTATAGTGAAATGCTGGAATGTTAGAGGCATTCTATTTTGTCAATTAATGTATTTTAATAAATTAAGTGATGAAATTTTATTCTTAAGAACTCAATATAGGAATGAAATTTGTAGAACTTATATATGATTTTCCATTTTATTGTTTTGGTACGGGATTCCAATTCTCTACGTTCTTGGTCGGTAATGGAATATGGGAATCCATAGTTATATTATTATTATATGATCATATGTAATATAATTAGTTGTAATTAATTTAATATTTAATTACAGTCTTGCGACCTCTGACTCGCAAAACGATTATCATTTAACGAGTGCACATGTGACATGATAGCTTTTAGTGGAAACTTCTAAGCCCCTTTTGGGGGCATGACATGAATGGTATCAAAGCTCTGGATTGTTAGAAATAGGATTAACCTACCAAATAGTGAGATAGGATAGAACCTGGGTAGAACTTTAGAAATAAAATGATAAAAGACTTAGACGATAGTCTATACGTATAATATAAATATTTATTACTACAGAATTCCCTTCTAACCATAAGTTACTCAAAGCATGATAACTCTTAAAACCTTATATCTTCATTCGAACCTCGAATGGTAATTTTCAAAAACAAGGTTAAAAGATATCACAAATTATGAAGATTAAGAACTCATAACCATCAAATTTTGAAGACGATAATGCTTGCTAGATATAGAAATACGGATGAAATGAATCTTCTCAAGGGGGAACTCCAACAATTCTAATTGCTCATGCACCTTAAGTAGAAGGTCAACAAAGATATGACCATGAGGGAGTTGGTCAGATTTAAAGGAGCATATTTCCATATTTCATCTAATCAAATAGGTACTTTAATGGAGCGTATTGGAAACCAAAGGAAGCCAAAGAGTGGATAGCACAATTAGAAAGGTCATTCGCAGCTTATAAAGTGAAAAACCACCAAAAAGTGGCATATGCATCATTTTTGTTGAAAATGAGAACTAGAATATGGTGGGATGCTAAACAAAGGGCTTTACCTCAGCCAACCTCATGGGAAACATTTCGAAGGGAATTTTTCTGAAAGTATTTCCTAAAGAGCATCAGAATACGGCCAAGTAGACAATTGCTCTAACTAAAAAAAGGTACAAAAATGATTGATCAATATAAGAATGAATTCAATTGATTATTACAATTTGCTCCCGATATTTCAAGGATTCAGATGCATAAAAGTGACAACTATTCATGAATGAATTAGATATAGAAATGCAAAAACAAATTATGGAGTTTGAGCTCCAAACATACTCAGAAGTGGTGAATAAGGTTAAAGCTTTAGAGCAGACAAAGCTAAAGGTAGAAGAAATGAGAGTTTAGGCTTAACCAAGTATAAGGATGCGTGCTCCAGCTAAGAGACCATTGTTCTAACTAACTCTAAGTGATAGGGAAAAGAGGCCCATTTTGAATATGAGGCCATTAGGTAGTAAACCATTAGTCATCTCTCCGCAGGAAAAACCTATAATGATGGTTTGCTGGAAATGCGAGAAAGGACATTATCCTAGAGAGTGCCCATACTTAAAGGGAAAGTGTTTTCGATGTGGGTCAAACGATCATAGGGCTTTAGACTGCCTGCGGAAGAATTTTACAATATGTTTTGTGTGGACAACCAAGGCATATGGCTAATGTCTATCCCAAAAGACACCAAGGACCTAGGGTGAAGTTTACAACACCTAGAACTATAGTTGGAAGGCTAACTAATCGACTAATTGAGTAAGGAGTGCAAGGAGCCAACACCTAGGCTATAAATGCTTAAGTATTTGCTATAGAGGGCACGAATGCAAGAGAATGGGTGAACGAAGAGCCTAGACAATACTAAGATATTGATCTGGTAGCCATGGAATATACACAAGAAGGAGATGTCGTAACAGGTATATCAAGATTCAACTTGCCTATATGTGATATCTTATATAGGAAACTTAAATAGAAGACTAGTTGGAAGAGTTAAGAAGTCTAAGAGATTTACTATTGAAGGACTTAGTAAGTAAAAATTTATAAATTAATTGAGTACTACACAATTAATAGGATCTTCTTTAATCGCTACTCAACCAACATTGGTTCTCTTTGACACAGGAACTACACATTCTTTTATAAGCTCAATTGTAGCTTAACAACAGAAGTTAGAATTTCAACCTTCATCGAAGATCTTAAGAATTAGCACTCCTACAGGAGAAAAGGCCATCACCAAGGAGATTGTGAAAGAATGTCCAACCAAAATATAAGGAAGAAATATGCATGTGGATTTGATAATTTTATCCTTGAGAGGCTACAAAGTGATTCTAAGAATGGATTGGTTATCGAAGCACTTTGCCAATGTAAATTGCAAGAATAAGGAAGTGCAATTCAGTAGGCTAGGGGCAAAGACTATAGTATATTGAAGGCAATCAAGGAAAAATCCAGAAACTTCCACTAATGTATTGTAAGAAAGAGGAGGATACCTTCAAAATTGGTGCATATGTCTAGTAAGTGCAATGGAGACAAAGAAAGAATCGTAGAGATCAGAGGAAATACCAATTATCAACGAATTTCCTAAGGTGTTTCCTGAAGAATTACTAGGACTACCACCCTCGAGAGAAATGGGTTTTACTATTGAAGTAAAGCTTGGTATGGAACTAATCTCAAAAGCACCCTATCGAATGACCCTAATCGAGTTGAAAGAATTAAAGAAGCATGCAGTTGCAAGAATTGGTCAAGAAGGGATTCATTTGCCCTAGTGTATCACTTTAAGGAGCTCCAATGTTATTCATCAAGAAGAAAGATGAATCTATGCAGCTATGCATCGATTATCGATTATTAAACAAAATAACCATCAAGAATAAATATCCATTGCCAACAATTGATGGTTTATTCGATTAGTTGTGAGGAGCAAGTATCTTCTTTCGAATATATTTGAGATCCGAATACCATTAGCTGAAAATCAAGTCAAAAGAAATACCTAAAACTGCCTTCTAAATGCGATATAGTCATTACAAATTTTTAGTAATGCCATTTAGATTAACAAATGCTCCAGCTATGTTCATGGACCTCATGAACAAAATCTTCAAGCCATTTATGGATAAATTTGTAGTGGTTTTCATTGACGATTTCCTGATTTATTCCAAAACCTTACTAGAGCACAAAGAACACCTAAAGATTACCTTAAGACTACTGAAGGAACATTGATTGTACACAAAATTGTCCAAGTGCGAGTTCTGGATGAATCAAGTAGCATTCTTAGGACATATTATGTTAGGAGAAGGTGTGATAGTGGATTCAACCAAGATATAAGTCATTATCGATTGGAAACAACCCACTATGGTTACAGAAGTGAGGAGTTTTCTTAGATTAGCTGGATACCATAGAAGGTCTGTGAAGGACTTTTCCCAAATATTGAAGCCATAAACTAGATTAACTCAAAATGACGTAAAGTTAAAGTGGGATGATGATTACAAAAGGAGTTTTCAGGAGTTGAAACAAACGGTTGATCTCAGCTCCTATTATGACCCTGCTTAACTTAGAGGAACATTTTTATGTTTATAATGATGCCTCACAGAATGGATTAAGTTGTGCGCTAATGCAAAACAAGAAAGTCGTGGCTTACACTTCAAGACAGTTGAAACCACATGAGATGAACTACCTTACTCATGATTTGGAATTATTCACGATCATATTTGCCTTAAAGATATGGAGACATTACTTATATGGGCAAAAAATGCGAAATATACATGGATCACTAAAGCTTAAAGTATATATTTACTTAAAAGGAGCTCAACATGCGATAAAGAGAATGGCTTGAGCTCATCAAAGACTACAATCTTAGTATTAACTATCATCCAGGGAAAGCTAATGCAGTAGCTGATGGTGAGTCAAAAGAATCACAGCTAAGTAGCAACACTATTAATTGAATAATAATAATTGATACAGGAGTTCGAGAAATTGAGAATTGAGTTTCTATGGCATGAGGAGGAAGCCCAAATAGCAACTATTGAAGTACGACCTACTTTTCTAGATAGAATAAAAGAGATGTAGCTTAATGATCCAAAGATAATAGACCTTTATAGTGGATCAAGATGGAGTCTTAAGGTTACAAGGTAGATGGTGCGTACCTAAAGATACAAAATTGAGAAACAATATTTTGGATAAAGCCTACAATTCTAGATATACTATACATTCGGGGGGAACAAAGATGTATCAAGAACTTAAGAAGGGCTATGGGTGGGAAGGCATGAAGAGAGATTTAACACGATTCATCTCTCCATGTTCTGTCTACCAATAAGTCAAAGCTAAACATTAGAAGCTTGAGGGATTACTATAGCCACTACCGATTCCAGAATGGAAGTGGGAATAGATTACTATGAATTTCATTACAGCTTTACCAAGGACAAAGGCTGAATATGAAGCCATATAGGTAATTGAAGGTCGTTTAACTAAATCTACTCATTTTTTTACCTATTAATCTAACATACTCCTTAGAGAAATTGGTCGGGATTTATCTCTAAGAAGTTGTAAGACTCTATGGAGTGCCGCTCAGTATAGTATCTAATCAAGATCCATGATTTGTATCTAAATTCTGGAAAAGTCTACAACAAGTTCTAGGAACAAAACCGTAATTCATCATGGCATATCATCCCCAAATAGATGGGCAATCCGAGTGAACTATTCAGACATTGGAAGACATGTTAAGGGCTCACGCATTAGATTTTAAAGATAGTTGGGATTGACACTTGCTAGTGGTTGAATTCACATACAACAATAGCTATCACTCATTGAATAAGATAGCCCCTTATGAAACCCTATACGAAAGGAAGTGTAGATCTCCATTATACTGGGATGGAATTGAATGAAGTACAATTGGGCCAGACTCGCTACAAGAGATAGACAAGGTTGCCATCATCAAACAAAGAACAAAGGAAACTCAAGATTGCCAAAAGAGCTAAGCAGATTTGAAAAGAAGAAAGATTGAGTTTCTACCAGGGAAACACGTCTATCTGAAGGTCATGCCAATAAAGGGAATAAGAAGATTTGGAACTAAAGGAAAATTAAGTCCTAGATATGTTAGGTCGTATGAGATTTTAGAAAGGGTTGGAGAAGTGGCTTATCGACTAACCTTACCTCCTTAAGTATCAAGAATCTACAACTTCTTTCATGTATCGTTGCTCCAAAATCACATCTTAAATCCTAACAAATCAATCAAGATAGATATCTTGACAATTCAGTCAAATTTGGCTTATGAGGAACATCCTATCTAACTTCTCAATACTCAAGGTCGAGAATTGTACAATAAGACTATTAGATATGTCAAGGTACAATAGAATCAACACACTAAATGAGAAGTTACTTAGCAGAGGAAAGATGAGATGAAAGAGAAGTACTCCTAACTATTCATAGATTAAGGTGCATTTTAAAGTTTTGAGGACAAAACTTTTAAAAGGGAGAGAATGTAAAATCAGCAAAAATTTAATTACATATAATGTTGGAATGATTAAAAGATCGTACAAAAGGTCTTAAACATATCCCACATAAAATTATATTGAATAAATGATAAAATAAATTAAAATCATAGATTTAGTATTGTCAAATGGAAATTTTGAGTAAATATTTAGGCTTGAAATAATTTAATTAACTTAATTGTAAAATTTCATACTAAAATACAAAAATTACTAACTTACATAAAATACTGCATGAGACAAACAGACGCGATAATTAAGAATTTTGTTTCTATATATATAAGTGGACATGAGTCTTATGGAGGAAGACTTGCACGATCCACAATATGCTAGATAAAGAGAGAGAGAGAGAGAGAGAGGAGAAGATAGAGACAAAAATGAAAACAAGGGTAAAAGGAAAAAGAAGAAAAAGGAAAACATGAAGAAAAATTACATAACTTATATATACACTTTCATATCACAAATTAAGATCATCAATGCAATTCCCGAGGTAAACTCTACAAAACTAGATTAGTTTTATGTGAAATAAGTTTTATTTTTGAAATTTAAATATAATTTTAGTAAGTATATAAAAATAGAATTTAACTTAGAAAATAATTAAAATAATTAGAAATACACTAGGTAGGATGATATTTATCATAAATAATACATAATAGCATGGTTTTTTTTTTATGTTTTTAGAAGAAAAAAATATCCAATATATTTATCCAAAAATTATTATGAGTAATTAAAAATAAAATTCAGATGGATAGGAATTGCGTGATATACTATTATTGTGTTTGATATGAATATATAAATGATTTTTATCACATTTGGCTTATTATCTCGGATATTCTGCTCATATATATATATATATATATGAATGTGGGCTGTTGTTGAGGCATGAATATATGTTGTTCGTGTGTTGGTGCTGGTTTGAGTGTGTGTACGTGTTGGCCCAAGAGAAGAATTCGACGAGCGACGAAGCGCTCGTGGCAAGGAATCCGGCGACGTGAAGAGGAACAGGAGTCGCGCATATATGTTGGTGTATTTTATATGTATATATGTATAAAAAAAGGGGTGGTGGAGGGTGGAGAGGTGGGGAAAGTGAGAAGAATTAGGTGCAGGGGCAAGAGGGGACATGAGCCACCAGGTGGCATCCAAGTGAAAATAAATATTTATATAATATACTATAGATAAGAAAAGGAAGAAATTAGCACGTGGAAAGGGAGTAAGGGAGACGAGCCAGGTGGTATCTTTGCGTATATATAATAATAATAATAATAAAAATAAAATGTTGTCTTCTCTTAGAGACAAGAAAAATAAATAAATAAATAATTATATATTCATAATAAATATATAATAATAGAAATAAAACGTGATTTATCAATTATGGATAAATTTTAAAATTCTTTTAACTTATTTTTCATGAATTGTAATTTTATCCGTGTTATTTAATGGCTGTAAATATTTGATATTTTCTATATTTTTGCAATTGGTGTGATTATATCTTGTATAATCACATTGAAATAATAAAATAATTATTCTAACTTAAATAAAATTTGACATGCATTACATGAGAATCGCATTGTATTAAAGGTCATCACTACTATAAGGCGCATCGAAAGTAATCAGATGATTAATATTCCACCAAGTGTAAACTAAGTGATTAGAAGATTATCTTACCTTGATGGTTTCGAGTCCGATTTGTCCTTGAGGGTGTTTATTGCTCAGTGTGTAACACTTGAGCTGGCTTGGTGTGTGAGTAACACTAGAGTTTATGACATTGAAATTTAGAAAAAATTTATAATAAAGAGATAAAAGTGATTAATTGATTGTAAGACTCGAGCACTGATGGTATGATCCAAATTCCTAACCCAAGGTCAAAGGGGATATAAACTCTAAACTTCACGTTGGTTATTAGAAGACCACGTGCGATGTTGCATTCATATGGTTACTTATGCATAGCATATGATTTGAAAACTTCCTTGAAATTGATTGTTCTTGTAAACAGTATTGAGATATTGCACTCCTATATCACTAGGCAATTTAGCTCACCCTTGCACAGATTGTTTGATGCAAGTCATGACAATGTAAACTTATCAGATAGGCATCGTATTTTGTTGCAAAAGTTTTGGGATAAGATGCAAGGGTGAGAGCCAGATTGACCTTCTTTTGTAGATTCATGTAAGTATTTGGTGGATAAACATTTGTAAATATTTTAAATCTGGTTACATAAGACTTTTAGTTTGTATTATGGTAGGACCTAGACAAGGCCTACTCTTGGGATACTATTGTGATCTATTCTAATAAGTATGGAATAGTTAGAATGGTGGAATGCTAGAAGCATTATATCTTGTCAATTAATGTATTTTAATAGATTAATTGATGAAATTTTATTCTTAGGAACTTAATGTAGGAACAAAATTTATAAAACTTACATAGAATTTTCCATTTTATTGTTTTGGTATGGGATTCCGATTCTCTACAATCTTAGTTAATTGTGGAATATAGAATCCGTAGTTATATTTTTATTATATGATCATATGTAATATAATTAGTTGTAATTTATTTAATATTTAATTAGAGTTTTGTAACCTCTAACTTGCAGAGCGGTTATCATATAACAAGTGCACACATGACGTGATAGCTTTTAATAGAAACTTCTAAGCCTCCTTTTAGGCTGTGACATTTAACATCTTAGAATTCTAGATAGACCTTAAAAAAAAATTGAATTTCCAACTCACCCATTATATTAAACATTATATTAAATTAAGACCATTTCAACTACAACCCTTCAGTCATCACTCCAAATCAATTTTATCCATTACCAATTCTTCAAAAATCCATCATACATCAAATTAAACATCAATTAGATCAAATTATTCAAATCAGCATCAACCCAACATACATACACTTACATGTCACTAATAAACACACATTATATACCCATTTTACATTACTTCACCAATACATAATCTAAATATCCATTAACAAGAATCAATACTTCTAAACACCTAAAATATATCAAAACACATTCCACCTTCCATCTATGCTCCACATGACACACACACACACACATATATATACCCATTAATATCATTTCTTCCAATTTCTATCAAATTATTACACTAAAAGACCATTCATCATTAAAACTCATCATCAAACTTATAATTTGTAAAAATTATAGGCTTAGCTTAATTGATTGTTCTTCAAAAATTTCTTGAGAATCCTAAAAATCCGAATGCTACCAAGGATCTAGTCCAAATATTTCCAAACTTACAATTAACATCAAATTTCACCAAATTACTAGTATAGATTCATAGATTAAGAAATTTTGTATAACATATATTAAAATTAAGCTTGTAAAACCAAAATCTCTTACCTCAATCATGAAGCTTCACATGAACATCTAAGGAAGTTCCAATTCCACCTAATCCACATCCACTTCTTTAACTTCTTTCAATTGTTGATCTTAGAATTAAAGTATCATTCAATTAAACCTAAAATAGTACTCAATTCAATTTCATAATGAGATTTACTCATCAAATTGAGTGTAGGAGTGTAGGTGCTTATAGATACTCTTTCAACTTAGTTGAATCTTCTTAATTATAAATAAATTGAGCTTTATTTGCTTAGGTTTTATCTTCCTCCACCGCTATCTGCTGTGAGAGAAAGAGAGGGATGTTAGGAGGCCATTTGCTCAAAATGTTATGGAACCTCTCTCTTCAAAAGCTTGTACATATATACTCCATTTCCAATTAATTATCTTAATTTACTTAAGTACCCTCCCTTACTCTAGTTTACATGCTAGGATAATAAAAGTAATTTATCCTTTTCTTAAAATATCTACAACAACCCTAATGTCTAAATTACCCCTCACTTGTCTTAATTAATTTATGGATAAATTCATAACATGACGTCATGAATTTATTTATTTATTTATTATTTTTTCACACTAATTTCTTGATTTTAATTCCCTTTAATTTTATTTTTTATTTGAGTTATTCCACAACTATTGCTCTTTTAGAATTCTATGTGATTTCATCATGTAAAACAACAAAAGAAATTTAAGATGCACTATGTGAAACACATGAAGAGACAGATATCATCAAGAACACTAGAATCAACTCTCTTATGCAATAGTATAAACTTTTCAAAATGTTACTTGAAGAAGAAAGCAAGATACTTTAAGAAGACTCACAACAATCACAAATGAATTGTCATCCTTGAATAAGAAATTCAGTGATTAAGATCTAGTTTGAAAAATCCTAAGGATTTCACCTAAAGCTTGGAATCTTAAGAAAACAGTAATTGAGGAAGCATATGACTTGACTAAATCAACACTTAGTCAACTTAAAGGAAAGTTATTGGCTTTTGAAGCTATTGTACTCAAGTTTTAAAAAATGATAATAATAGGAGTAGAAGTAAGACTTTTGTATTCAAAGCAAGAGAAGCAAAATAAGATTTTGATGTAGAATCAACTAGTGAAGATGAGAAAGTCATAACACTTGCTTGGAGACTAAAGGGATTGCTTAGAAAGAAATGTAAGAAACCTATCGGTTACAAGAAATCTAACAAATGTGATGTGGGTAAAAGTAACAACAAAGAGAAAAAAAAAAAGGGAAAAGAAGGACCTCCTATACTATGAATGTAAAAAACCTAGACATATTAAGTATGAATGCCCAATTCTCACAAAAACGAATAGAGAAGAACAAGAAGAAAAAGAAACAATTAGTTATAATTGCTTCGAGTGATCTAAACGAATGGAAAATTGGAATCGAAGCATTCAAAAAGGAAGATGAAGAAGCTAATCTCTATTTAATGGCAAACTTTAAGGTAAATTCTAATTCCAATTTTGATTCATACCTAATGATATATATGTTAAGATAAGTAGCAAATCTAGAAAATAAAAATAAAATTCTAAAAAAGAGAAAAAAATTATAACAAATAAATAAACAATACAAAAATTGAAAATAAAATACTATAGGTAACCATAACCACGAACCAAGACCCAATCAACGGACATGCTACCATGAACCACGGGCAAACTCCTCATGCCAATAACCCCACCAGTTCCCTGCCCTGTCCTAGAGACTGATCATGGTGCATTAATAATTGGAATGTTATTTGCTTGACATCCTGCTGATTTATCATGTGAAGAAGCTGGCAACTCCATCGTAATTCTCTCTATGAGATAACCCAAAAAAAAACAAAAGCCAATTCGTATGATTATATCATATTCCTTTCCGATTAGTTCTAATTCGTTCAACATGTATAAGTCCTAAATCCGAGTGTATATATATACATTACTCGATGAAATTATATAATTGTGTCAATTCATATTTGTTTGTAAGACATTATACGTGATGTCCCAGTAGTTGTCATTTGTTGTGATCTCGTGACAGTAGTATTTGCCGGCATGTGTGGTGATTGTTTCGTGCGTTGTGGCGCCGTGGCCGGTGATATGTTCTCTGTTCTGTTCTGCTTATTGTTCATGGAGTTTTGCAATGACTGATTAGATTAAGCCTGCGACTAGGCTATATGGTTTCCTCTATTATATATATATATATATATATTTCTTTTCTCAAATATATTTGTTTCGAGTATATTTCCACTATTTATCGAACAAATTTATATATTAACTATTTATTCATATGTATACTTATAATTAGTATAAGTATATTTGAGATTATTATGCAATATAGCATTGACCATATAATTGGCCTAACTCATAGATATACTTTGATATCATTAATGAATGCTTCAAAATTCTTTTACTCGATCTCTTGGGTTTTTGGCATTTTAGACTCCTTTATTAATTTTAAAATCCTCTAAACCTAAGTAGAACCCATGCTACCTGCGGTTATTAATTTACAATATGTTTATTAATAAAAATAATATATTTACGTAAAGGATTATATGGTAATAATATATATTTGAAAGTACTATAAATATTTGATAAATATTATTTTTCAATTAAAGTTTTATGTGACTATATGATATTTTTTAATAAAATGACACTTCATTTATAAAGAGTTGTAATCTTTTAAAAATATAGGAATGAAACATTAGGAATATGAAAAGTTATCTCACTTGTATTACTAAAATGATACATCTCTTGAATAAAATATTCTAAAATTATATAAAGGATTTTAAAACAAAGGTTGGTTTTTGATAAAATACTAATGATCAAAATTTGACATTGAAGAGGTACTATTAAAGAAAAGATAATATCAAAAAAGGTATAATATTAAAATATTCCAAAATTATAGAAATATAATAGTTCTATTATAACTTCATTCTACTATCACTACTTTTTCTTTCTTTCTTTCTTTCTTTCTTTTTTAATTGAAATTCTGTATTCACTTCAATCATCTATAAATCAAGTTAGTATCAAGTCTCAATTTGGTTATATATAGCTTTATTCATTTGAAAATTAAAATTAAAAAAGTTAAGCTTTCCAATATCAGTTATTTCTTTTCTTCTTTTTTTTTTTTGGTTTTATATTTACTTTGTTAAGCATCAAGCAAGTGCAAGTTAATTATGGTAAATATAGTTAACCATATGGATTTAGAGGATCCATTTCCTAAAAATATAGAAATAATAATAATAATAATGCCATCACATGGTATTTCTTAGAGCAGTTGTTTTCAGGGAATGTTTTTAATTTCGACACTCATATTGATCTAAGCCCACTATCTAAGTCCAATAAAATAATGACGTAGGTCAATATATAATTTTGTCTAGTGTTCATCTCCCCTTTATACACCATATTAATTAAGAATTAGTCTAAATATGGTAATATCAAGGATTATCATGTAGGTAATTGAAATGTTGAAATTTAACCGCTAGAAAAAACACATATAATAAATAAAATAATAGATATCGTATTTATCAATAAAGATGCTTACACATACAAATTAAGATATCTAGGCATCCATGCATAAACTGACAGTTGAAAGGTCAAAATGATACAACCCACATTATTTCACAAGAGAAAAAAAGAACAAACCAAACACGATCTCTCTCTCTATATATATATATTTAGAACAGATGGCCGATACATTTTTGCAACCTATCAACCTTAGAAGTAGATTACAACAAAGAGCAAAAGCTAAACAAAGTTTATGTTGGGGCAAGATTAGCATATGAATTTTTATCCTCACACTAGATTAATGTTGGTATCTAACTCCACAAGTTGTCCACTTCAGGCCAAGTTCCGTAAGGGTTGTCGCAGTATTCCGCATAATAATTACTCGGAGCCATTGGGATGGCTTCAAGTGACTCCCAAAATTCCTCAGATGAATCCTAAAGTATTTGAATAAGGAACATAAGAATCTTTTTATAATATATCGAACTTCAACACACATAAAATCACTTCATATCTACAAGCTTGGTGCTCTAATCTAAAATAAGAACTTCTTACTCACTTGGGGCCATGCATTTTCAGGTAGTTGGTTGGCAGGTTCGATAGGAGTTGTAGTAAAGCCGACTGGTTCGTCGTCAAGTTCACTTTCAATGGTAATAGGAGCATTGTTTGTGTTAATTGTATGGTCATCTTGATGAAATGAAGAACTGGCCTTGGCTCCTCCTCTCCTATCCTTTTTACACTTTATGCGACAAACAACAAAAGGCATCTGTACATTGATGGCACAAAGAAGATCATTAAGTATATTACAATAGAAAAGTTTCGTACTTAAAATTAAAGCATAAACGTTGATTATGTACTAATTAAAGAGAATATTGCAATTAGTAAATGAAAATTCAACAACTTGACAAGAATGAAAGTATCAAATGAATATATAGAAGCGTGCGCACGTATTCATCCAAGTTATAAGAAATTGTTGAACTTTGCGCATTCGAGCCATTATGCTATCATGCTGCACTAGGCTATTTCTAAAAATGTTCATACTGGCAACGTTATTGTAAAGGGCAAATGTTAACTAGTATTATGGTGCACTTATTAAGAATCAAAAGAAGAAAATTTTACACATTTCCATATGATTGGTTTTTCATGAAAGGTATGTTCAACATTGAAATTGTGCAAACATTTTTCTTAGACCTTTTAGTCGATGCCTCGGGGATGCATAAAGTGAAAAGAATCATAGAGGAAAGTTTTAGATGATTGAAGAGTCAAATATCATATTTTTAATGTCATGGATGCAAGCCATCACACCGAATGGTATATAAAAAAGTATTTTACATTTAAAGATGTATAACTAAATCATTAGATGGCATAAGGATTGAAAACTATATTATAAAAGGTACATACCGCGTCTTTGTAATTGCAATCACCAAGGAAATCAGCATTTAAATGATACTCATGCATAACCCAACCGGTTTTTATACCATTGGGAACACGTCCTTTATGAAAAACTAACGTCTGTTTAAACCCCATAAGTTCATTATCATCACTTTTGATATCTCGTTTCTTGCCTGTTGATTTCCAGTAACCTGAAATGGTTGTCCGATCACAGCGTTTACTATTGTTGTACTTGCTTGTTTGATGATTGAAACAGTACCATTCTCGATTGTTAGACTTGAATTTCATCATTTCTACATTAAAGAAACATGCAAAGCATTCACTCCAATAATAGATAGAAAAATCAATGAAATGTGCCCATTAATGGCTTTGCATATACTTTGTTGAAATTTAAAGAGAAATATAATCTACACCTATAGTCGCACTTTTTTTTTTCCTTCGGTAAGCATGGATGCTACTTTTTCCATGTAGTTACCTTTTTATAAGAAGTACAATCGATGTTGAAAAGCATAACAGTGGATTGTTTCTAAAAAGCTTTCAATCATGCTTTTAAAGAAAAATCGTGTAAAAACTTGTTGATAGTTACTCATTACTTAGAAATACATATAGCATGTGAGTTTAATCATAAAGTGTGTAATGAACTGTAAAAGCAACTTCTACGTATATATCTACAAGTATAAGATTTCGAAAGTATATTTACCATTAATGAGATTTGCTAGTTCCCACGGTTCATGTTTGCAGACATCAAATTGGAATATGAAACCATGCTCGGTGTCGTAAATACCAAGTATCATTTGCTTTAAGGCAAGCATGAGCTCCTCATTTGTGGGATGGTACCTGAAACCTGGGATTGATTCTATATATTTGACTATTTGATCATCCATTTCAGGGCTACGCACTCTACTAGTAATGCAAGAGAAATTGATGAAGTAAACTAAATTGTGTTTTGGGATTGGGTTGGTGTGTGTGATCTCCAAGCGTGGCATATTTATACTCTTGGCGAGGGTTTAACTGTAGTTCTCCGTTCCTTCCAAGTCTTTGCTTAGTTAACGAGTGTCAAATGCGTTCTCCCGTCCAGCTAGTAAGTGTGTGCTATGATGTGGCTCCCACACTTCAGAGAGACACAAATTATAAAGTAATGAAGGTAAATTTAGAAACTTGGCCGGGGAGGAAACCAGCAACAAGGTGCAACATGAGTATGGCCTTTATAGTTACATTATAGGTGGCAATTCCTCCTACGGTCCAAATCTTATTAATACGTATATGAGTATGAATTCTACATCTAATAAGGTGAAATGTGCTTACTAGTACACGGACACGTGGAAAATTTTGGTCTTACCATTCTATCATTCCGTGTATTCTCAAGTGTCCAAGTTAACCTACCCAGGCGCATAATCCTTGACGACATTTAGGAAATGTCCAAAGTTTCCGGAATTCTTTATGGTTTTTCCCTTTTGTCTTTTATCATAGAATTTGTTTTAATAGCTAGTGGAAATTCTGGTGAAAATATCACACTTGTGGATAAAAAAGTTATGAACTTCTTGTCAAAGCTCGGACCACCCTTGCTCCCAAAGGGCTGCATATAATTCTTCGACCCCACAATAACAACTTTCACCTAAGAGTCCCCTCTTTCCCTATGAATGAAAACAATATTGGTTCCATTTTTTCGTACTCTCGCTTTTTTTTTTTTCACTAATAATCAATCATATTACATCAAACACAGTTAATTCCCGAGTTAATGGTGAATAATTAGCTAGATGATAATTACATATTCCAGAGTTTTAAGCCTAAAAAAAAAAAATCCACATATACTATGGAATCTCGATGTAGAAATCCCCACATATACAATAGCATCTTTTGAGCTAATATCAGGTTTAAAATATACCTTAAGAGTGTCATGAAGATAATAAAGTTTGGGTGAGTTTCAGTATATATCATGTTTCATTGAATTCAATTAAAATTATAGTGTATTTAGTATGTAAAAATGGACATAAAATAGAAATACGATTTCAAGTTCCATTTTATTTATAATGTTTGGCAGCTACTTCACTTTTTGGTTCTCTTTTCTTATCTTTTTATTTTTTTTCCCCACTATTTTCAATTCGTGTGTTTGCACACTATAAAGATGAAAGTTCAAGTTACATATATACACCTATTATGAAATTTGATACCTAATAGATACTTGCAAATTTTGATTATTTCAACAGTCGACACCTTAACATCTATAAATGTGAAGTTGAAGCAAAGTAGAAGATAAAACATAACAAGAAGAATAATAATAAGAATAAAAATGAGACAAGAGACAAACAAACATAATTTTTGAGAAAATTTTATTTTGAGCTAATTTTATAAGGGATTACTATTTATTAATCCTCATAGCTGGATAACTTCATTTCAAAGTTCTATTTGTTTTTGTTTTATTTGTATTTTTTGTGGCTTAGCTTGTTTACAAAGCTAATTGAGACAAAGTAGAGGAAGTGACTAAAAATTATATCAAAGTAACTATAGAATAGCAAACTATTGTAACATTTACTAAGTTTTATTCTTTGATATAATAGAAAGAACTAGTAAAGTCAACCAAGATCCTTGCCTTTATAGTACTTTTGAAAAGGAGAGAAAATCCAAATCCTAAAATAGAATTTTTAAAGATAGAAGGATCTTGATTCATTTTGGTATTCAATTAAAGAAATCAAAGAAGGTAGGAGACATGACTATGAGATAAGATGGTGACCAAGGAATTCTCACATTACTATTATGTTCACTTTGAGGTAAGAGATCTAGATCCAATCCAATTTCATTTTATCTTATAAAATTAGGTAAAACTATTCTTTAGATTATAATTATAAATTGGAGAATTATAACCTTAAAAATTAACAATCAAAACCATTGTTGTTGAAGTGATAATAGTGATGTAAAACTTGTGGAGATTTTAGAAAATTAGGATGAATCATAAATATCATGATAGTCATAGAAAGTGTAAATTATAGTCCATTCTTTTCTTGTAGTTTTCTTTTCTTGCATTTAATGATTACTTTTGGTGGTTATAAGATTTATAACAATTAAAGAAAGAATTTTAGAGTTTAAAATTTCCTTGGAATGTCTTAGATCAAGTTTCTAAGAAAGAAAACCAAAGAAGGTAAGAATAAGGTAAAACTAGTCAACTAAATTGAAGTATGGTTGACATCATAAACTCAGCTAACTAGTTAGTGGTTAAGTCAACTGAGCTAAGCAAAGGAGAGAAATGATTAACCATGTTGGAATTTAGGTCAATAGTGTTAGGTGCCCCAGAAACACGATAAACCAAGTTGTCTCATTAGGGAACCTAGTCAATTACCTATATTCTTAACCAATTGATGTAACTCAAAACCTAGAATCTAAATCCAAAATCATGTTGTGGAGTTAAAGCATGTTGGAAGAAATGTTTTGAAGAGTGGAAAGGCATATATTGAAGATTATATTAAAGAAAATTCACATTCTACAAGGGAAAACTATAATTTATCAAAAGATTCAAACCTTTTATTAAATGATCTAGAACTTCCATGCCAAAAAGTAATTCTCTATAGGAAAACGCCAAAATGTGTAGGCCTCTTATAAAAGGTCTGAAGTATTTGTGTGTAGAATTTTACAGTACACACCAATTTAACCTCTAATTGTTGTTTTTGATGTCTTCATTTTTTATTCATTCTATAAGACTTTAATGTGTAAATTTAGTATAGTTTTAGTTGTTTAATGTTAATGAAAAGCCTTGGGAGATATGTTAGAATGATGATTTGTTGCAATTTCTTAAGAGTTGTGATTATTTTTCATGGAATTCTAAATATCTCGGTTTATGTTATAATAATTATTGCAAGATGAATATAAATAACCTTATTTTACCGAAAAATTCATGTGAAAGATAGAGAGTCACTCTTGAATGATTTTTAACATAGAACACTTTTCTTATTACTATTTCATCGGTGTAGCAACTAGTGGATACATTCTCATTACTTTAAATTAGTCTAATGGATTGTGGCAAGTTTTCCAAGTTAGTCTATAGTTGAGGAGTCTTCAACCAACTTGTTCCAAGAGCTATGATTCTTATCAATTCCAGCTATTCTAGCAAATAAAAAAAAAATCAAATGGGTAGGTCTTTGACTATTGTTAGTTTCCTATTGAGGCTAAACATTCGAAATAAAGTGGTTGGTGGATGTGGCATTAATTGAACCACTATAAGGCGGACTGCTATTATAGTTAACTACTTTGGCACATATTAGGTCTTATAGAAAGAAGTTATAAATGGATCATCCTTATACTATCATGGACAGATTTAGGGGGTCTAAGTGGGCATACCCCCACCTAAGTTTCCTAAAAAAAAAAAATTATAATTACATTTATTTGGAAAAGAAAAAGATGTATTGTTATTCGAGAAGCAATAAATTACATAATAGAATGGATGTTGTTGTGGATGATTGTAGCAGACAAGTTATTCAATGGTTAAACACAAGCAATAGACCTTAAATTGGACGATTTGACTCTCAAACTCTACAGATCCATACTTATGACTCTCGGATTGTAGGAATCTAAGTATCTAGCTTTCAAATGCACATAGTGTGTGTTTGTTATCTTACTTAAATAAGATAAATGAATCAAACCTATGTATGTTGTTTATTATTATAACAAATTAGTATATTTGTTAAGGTACATGTGTATTATGTGTGAAAAAAGGAAAGGTTGACAATTTTATGAGATATCTAAAAACTAGAATCCCTCTATTTTTCAAATCTAGCTCTTCCACTACTGTAAACCTCATGTAGATTAAGGCATGATGCACTTTTTTTGTTATTTGGAAAAGCCTAGTACCCTCTTTCAAATCCAAGAAAGAGCTTCAAGAGTTCTTGTTTATTTTTCCTACTTTAAGAAGATATAAGAGTAAATCAATCAACTTATTGATATTAAAAGATTCAAAAGGTTCCTCTATCGTATCATTTTTTACTTTGATGGAACTCATAGGTGTTTAGAGAAACCCTACCATATAGACATTTTTCTTTCAACCCTATTTTGGTTCTTCACGCAGTGCCAACATATGTAAAATTATAGATATGATCGACAAAGGAAATTAATTTATGGTAAAGACAAGATAAAGCTAAATTTGGACAAAAAAACCAATGACCAAAACAAAAATATACATGAACATGATTCATTTTCAATGCGGTATTTTGTTGATATGAACAAAGTACTCAACATGTATCTATTTTATGGAACCAATTTAGTAGGCTAGAACCACACTTCGAGTTATTTCATGTTAGAAATAAAATTGAACACTAAAATAATCGATTAAATAATCAGATTCAAATCTCTTAAAATCGGCATGGTTCTCGATACTTGGAGGCTAAAAAAATATGCGACATACATCTAAGCCATTCCTTTTGAGGCCTGCCTATTCATAAGTTGAAGAATAAAAAATTGAAAAAAAATAAAAATTCATTCCTAAACTTTAACCTACATATGTATATACTTTTTTAACTTTTTAATGGTGTAAATAATCTCTTTAAGGTTTGATAAATTAAAATATAACCTTTAAAGATTATAGTAATTCTATAAATTTGGTTTTAGTATAACACTTTTTCAAACTTATTAAAAATGTGCTTTAAGACTTTAACACCCTCTAAAGTTTTACTTTAATTCTTTCTATAATTAAAAAAAGCAAACATCTTTCATTCTATTCATCTATCAAAATTTACAAGATGATTTGTAATATTTAAAATTAAAAACATAACCATATTAAAATTTAAAAAGTTATTTATAATTTTCCTAAAAATTGACGCATCGTGTTTGCACTTATTTTTAACCTTAATGTGTCGTCAAAGAAGTAGTCCATCTCTGTGTTCAAAGTTGAAGACCAAACGCGGAGAAGGCTCTAATTGTATGGTTTTTTTTTTTTTTTTTTACTTTTCTTAGCAAGAGAAGATTCTGGAATTTGATTGTTCCCTTAATTTTATTAAATATGAAGAGCAATATCTTACTAGCATTTAGATAAATACTAATACTTTATGAAAATGAGGACAAGTTGAGACCCTATTGGACAGTGAACTATGGCGTCATCAGAGAATAAAGACAACGCACTTGGTTGGGAAGCTCAATCCCTGGACACCTAGGCATTTTGATTTTGATATTCCCTAAACCTACCAACATCATCTTTCACTTTCTATCAATATCATAATTAGATATAGCATAATTCAGCTTAAATTAGCTCACTGATTAATAAATTATGAACCGACCAATTAAAGACTAAAAAAAAAAAATTAAATCGATTCATGAATCTAATCAACCGAAAATCGAGAGATTTCGAATCAATTCTAATTTATATATTTATAACTCAAAAACCAATTAATCCAAGCCAATTCAAGCCCATATCAATGACTAATTATAATCATACCTCTTATATATTTATCTTAATGTACGTTTGTTTTTTAACTAAGAAAGTAAATATATTTTATGTTATCAATTTTTGAAGAACATTTATTGGACCAAAAGAAAGAAAAAAATGATTTGTAATATTTTAAAATTCACGGGTATATAATCAAATCAAAATTTAGGTATTATTTATATTTTTCTCTAAAAATTAAAAAAAAAATAAAAAAGTAGGGATACGCGTCATAATTTCACTTATCTTTATCCCTGGCGTGTTGCTAATAGTGGTCCCTTGTCTCCCCGTACGAAGTAAAAGAGCACACCCGGAGAAGGCTCTACTTTGATTGGTTGTCGACCGTCGAGCTTTGTTACCAAGCTTCAGTTATTTTAAATTTCCAAAAAAGTGTGCATTATCCACTTTATTTCTTTAAATGGTACTCCTAACAAGAAATGTGAGTTTATCCATTTGGACAAACTATTTTTTAAGAAACGATTTTAAAAGGAGTATACAAGTTGATATTATGATTTCTTTAAATTCAAAAATCATAATTTTAATCAATAATTTTTAGATAATTGCATGTTCAATATGTTATTTCCATGTAGTTGGGTGAAATCTATTATTTACCTATTTTTTAGAGTTCGGATTTAGTAAAACAAGTTCTTTGGAAAATGAATGATCTAACTTTGAAAATATTTTAAACTCATAACATCATGTAGTGGTAAAAAAAAGTCCTTAATAATTTTTGTAGTCCATGACAAATATCAAAATCTATATAACATTACAAATTTGTCAAAAAGATAAATCTATGACAATTCTAAAGTTCATAACATAAATCAATTGGAGAAACAAAATAATTTCATCAATTTGTTCAACCTATATAAGCATAATTACATAGTTAAGGCAAAGAAAAATTAGAAATACATATACATTTCAAGAAAATAAAAAAAGTAGTGTATAATTACATAGTCAAATATATATTTAATCCATTCTTTGGCATCGTCTCTCATAATGTCCTTGCTCATATCATGCCAAACTCTCTCTAATTTGGAAAGAGCTACTAGGTTTTCTAATGTCGAGATAGGTTTGGGTATGAAATGGTGGCTCATCCCACAAAATATATCGATGATCTATTTACATGAGTCCCTCCCCCATTTCTTGTGTACTTGAAAGTCTTTCTTTCTAAGGAGACGATGGAGTAACCATAGATGTATATGGTATATCGACATGAAGCATGTAAAAATCCATTAGATCAACAGTGAATGTTGGGTCATCGTAATATAGGGAAAGATGAGCCATCGATGAGTAGTGAGTGGGTGGTGCATTTGCAAGAGGACAAGGAGATCGATCTTGCACTATCTACTAATGATGACCCCTAGCACGAGCTCATCCCCTCCCTTAGGTGGCATGAGTTGGAGGCATCTCCTAATGGTACTCTTAATGATCCAAAGGGAATAATGTAACACTACTATGATTCCAAAAGAGATGCCTCCCAATAGCTACAATGGCCCAAGTTTCTTTTAAGGAATCCACTACCACAATGCAAGTGAAGCAATCTAATTACATGGAAAGTCAAGTATGTTAATAATACAATGCAGAAAATATAAAAAGTATAATGATATAATTAAAGAGACTTATTAGAGCACTAAGTATGACTCTAATGTAGCTAATGTACTATCGTGTGACACTATGGTACCAAGGGTAACACTTAGTATCTATCTCACTAGGCAATGTGTTGTCGAGCTTTAACTGAATGATAGAGAATTGCCACTCCTCCCATTGCTAGATGTGTATCCTCCTTCAATCGTCATCAATTTTCCCTTTAAGATTGATTATATGGAAGGAAAGAGATGTGTCACACTACTATGATATCATATGGATCCTACTAAATGGTCGCATTACCCAATCAGGATGGTGCCACTCTATAATATGAAAGCAAATCAAATGCACCCAAGTATGACAAATATCACTTCCTTCCTAACAAGAAAGGGGAAGCTACTCCAAGATCCCATACATATATGGCATCCAACAAATCTATAAGAAATAAAATTATTTAGTGAATAGTAGATAAGTAAAGTAAACAATATTAAATCAACTAATGTATTATATTTGCTAAGGCGTTTGTCAATCCAAAGTGTCTCAACATTGTGCAAAAACATGAGTGGTGATTTGCGTGATGTCAAACACGGCATGCCAACAACATGCTAAAAGAGTATCATGGGGAATGTAGACCTAGTGCCAACTCGAAGTGATGTGTGGAAATCTATCCCAAGCCTAGATCTACAAAAGAATCACAAATCCTCCAGTCTCTTACATGGATGCATCAGTAGCACAGTACAGTAATCTATATAACTAGGCTAAGCATGTTGCCCCCAGTTATATGACCTTGCCATTTGAAAATCCTCAAAAAGTGTGAGAAATATCAAGTGGACTAAGTTAGATGATTTATCTGCAAAGATAATTCCACCAATTAGCTAGATGATATATGCATGCGCATATCGCATGATAGATAAATTGTCTGTGTCATCCGGTAGCCTCCTAAAAGAATTCTTCAACCAAGACATCTTAAGCTATCCCCCAGAGATATCACAAGGGCCAAGCTTAACGCCAAATAAGCACTCACAGTCATTTGCTTAATGTAAGCTAGTGCCATCAGTGACTACATGCCCAATAATGGGCAAATGGAATTGTATTGCCACATCCTTTAAGGTCACCGCTAGCTCCTCACATGGCATATGAAACATGTGCATTTCCTGTCTCCACCTCTCCACAAGAGCTATAATGAGATGCTAGTCCAACTGTATGAATGCAAGCTAAGACACCCCACAAAAGCTAGCTTGCTGCAAATAAGGCGTAAGATGCTAATTGAAGTGCAATCTCTCCTCTAGGATCTTTAAAGAGATCTCCTACTGACGCAGCGCGGAAAGCGAAATGAAACAAATCCGATTATGGATTAGTTTCACACAACAAAGAAACACTCTTTGATGCAAACTTTGGTTGCGCATAACCCGAAAATGGAGAGACTCTCTCACAAAATGTATTTCAATATAAAATAAGACGTAACCCTAACATGGTTGACAAAAGGGTATATATACTCCCCCTTAAAATATCAAACGAAAAGGAAAATCTACGCGTACACGGTCGAAGGCACGGCCGTGCTTCAGACCGTGTTGGATTCTGTGAAGATTTCCTGTTCGATACCCTACATCAAGACACGGCCGTGCTTCAGGACATGCTGGATTCTATGAAGATTTTCTCTATTCAATCCCCTGCTCGAGACACGACCGTGCTTTAAGCCGTGTATGCTTCTGTGAGTTCCTTCCAATCACTACACGGTCGTGTGACAAACCGTGTGTCATCCCGTGTCTCTTGTATCTCCATCAGTCTCTCCCACCAATGGAGAACTCGACCCCGAGTTCTCGTCAGGATATAAAGGCGTATCATCAGCATAAAAAGGTGATAAATCCGCAACATTAAAAGTACAAGAAATATTCATATCTTCCAGAAGTTGTACGACATATGCGTTGTCGTTTATCTTATGCACAACTTCATAGGGTTCGTACTTCTTGGGTTGGAGTTTCCCATACTTACCTACAGGAAAACGCTCTCTTCAGAGGTAAACCATTACCCGATCGCTCACGGCAAAGAGTTTCTTCCGTCTATGCTTATCTGCAGCCCCTTTGTATCGGGTATTGGATTCCTCTATTTTTCGTTTAACTTCCTCGGCGGTGGCTTGGTGTTGTTCCGCCATATGTTTAGTAGCCACATCACCCACCATATCCTTGGGTAATTTGATCAAGTCCAGCGCATGTCGTGGTGTTTTGGTGTATACCACCGAGAACGGTGACCTCCCAATAGTTCGGTGGACGGAACTATTGTAAGCGAATTCAGCCTGAGCTAATGCTTGATCCCACTGTCCCGGCTTCTCACAGCAGATACTTCTGATGAGGTTTCCGAGGGTCCTGTTAGTCACCTCGGTTTGACCGTCGGTTTGAGGATGAGCGGTACTGCTGTAATTTAGGGACGAATCAAACATATACTAGAGAGTCTTCCAAAAGTGACTAAGGAATTTGCTATCCCTGTCGGAAGTAATGGACCTTGGGACTCCATGCAACCGCACCACTTCCTTGAAGAACAACCGCGCAATAGCCTGTGCATCGCCGGTCTTCCTGCAGGGAATAAAATGAGCCATTTTGGAAAACCTGTTAACCACAACAAACACAGAGTCAGCACCTCGTTGGGTACGAGGCAAACCAAGTATAAAGTCCATTGACAAGTCCTCCCAAGTGTTTGCTGGCACAGGAAGAGGAGTATATAGGCCAGTGTTTTGGGATTGCCCCTTAGACACCTGATAAATGTAGCACATTTCCACAATCCGATACACATCCCTCCTTAACCGAGGCCAAAAGTATCTTTCAGTAACTGTGGCTAGGGTCTTATCTCTACCCATATGTCCCGCCAGTCCTCCACCATGCAGATCTCGGATAAGTTTTTCCCGTAAGGAAAATTCAGGAATGCACAGTTGATTCCCTTTCATCAAGTACCCCTCATGGATATGATAGTCGTCACGCGATTCTCTGTTGGCACACTTAATCCAAGTGTCCTTAAAGTCACTATCATTTTCATATAGTTCCTTTAACCTCTCAAAACCGACAATGTCTGCACTTAAAGTAAGTAGGACATTCGCTCTTCTACTCAGGGCGTCCGCGACCTTGTTTTGCACACTCGACTTGTGCATTAGCCTGAAAGGAAACCTCTGCAAGAACTCAATCCATCTGGCGTGCATGTCCTTACTAATCCAGGTCTGACTACTCAAGTGTTTAAGAGCCCCGCAGTCCGAGTACAAAATGAACTCTTTCCCAATCAAATAGTGCTCCCATACTTTAAGGGCCCTCACCACAGCGTAGAACTCCTTGTCATATGTAGACCAAGTCCTCCTTGCTTCGCACAATTTTTCACTGTAAAAGGCTATTGGTCTTCTTTCCCGTGATAATACTACACCAACTCCAACCCCACTAGCGTCGCAATCTACCTCGAATAACTTCTCAAAGTTTGGTAGCGCTAGTACAGGAGCGCTACACAATCTTTGCTTCAAATTCATGAAGCTCGTTTCAGATTCTTTGCCCCATTGGAACTTTCCCTTCTTCAAACATTCAGTCAAGGGGGCAGCGATGGTACTAAAGTGCCTAATGAACCTTCTGTAGAAACTAGCTAGGCCAAGAAAGCTTCTCAACTCCGTAACAGTTCTCGGAACAGGCCATTCTCTAATCGCCTTCACCTTTTCGTCATCCACCATTACCCCTTCACTACTGACCACAAATCCTAGGAACAACAGTCGCCTTGACATGAACGTGCACTTTTTAAGATTAGTGAACAGTTTGTTTGCCTTTAGTGCAGATAACACCCACTTCAGATGTTTTAAATGTTCTTCTTCAGACTTACTGAATATTAGAATATCATCGAAGTACACAACAAGGAAACGACCATTGAAAGGTTTTAATACCTGGTTCATTACCCTCATGAAGATGCTCGGCGTGTTACTCAACCTAAATGGCATCACTAGCCACTCATACAGCCCCTCCTTGGTCTTAAACGTCGTCTTCCATTCATCTCCAGGACGGATCCGAATTTGGTGGTACCTACTCCGCAAATCTATCTTGGAGAAGATAGTAGCGCCACTCAACCGATCCAACATATCCTCGATGCGTGGGATAGGGAATTTATACCCTATGGTAATCTTATTGATAGCTCGGCTATCAACACACATCCTCCAGCTCCCATCTTTCTTGGGGGCTAGCAAGGCTGGAACCGCACAAGGACTTAAGCTGTCCTAGATAAACCCTTTGTCCAAAAGCTCTTGGACCTTCTCTTGTAGAATCCCGGCTTCCTTGGGACTCATCCTGTAATGCGGGAGGTTTAGGAGACTAACTCCGAGCACCAGGTCTATCTGGTGTTGAATGTCTCTCAGAGGGGGTAGCCCCTCGGGTAGATCGTCTGGAACCACCTCCTTAAATTCCTCAAGTAGATTCTTCACTGCCTCTGGTACTTCTCTATCAACCTCCTCCTCTCCTTCTGTCACACCTTTCACGATGAGGGCGTGTACCACCCGCGACTCCTTCAAATCTTCCATCACTTCCTTCTCAGATTGAGTGATGGTTAGGAACGAACGACTCTCAACCTTCTTTTCCTTCGTGCATCCTTCCCTCTTCAATGGTAACAAGGTGTATCTTACACCTTCCTTCTCCAATCTATAGACATTCTCCTTGCCCGCATGTTGCGCGTCCACATCAAATTGCCATGGCCTCCCGAACAAGATGTGGCAAGCATCCATGTCTACAATGTCGCAGAATATTTCATCGCGGTACTTCCCTATTGAGAAAGGTACCCTGCATCTCTCCTTGACCTCAATCTTTTCAGCTGCCTTAATCCAACCAATGGTGTACGGATTCGGGTGCTTCTCTATGGGCAACTGCAGTTGTTTCACAACCTCCCTTCCTATGATGTTTTCGCAACTACCGCTGTCTACTATTAACTTAAACAACCTCCCCATAATAGTGCACCGTATGCGAAACAACTGGTGTCTCTACGTGATCTCTTCTTGCTTTGGGGTTAGCATCATGCGTCGAATTACATAAGTTGGTTCTGCTACTTCTTCTTCTTCCTCATAATACTCTCCCTCTCCGTCAGGCTCACAGCAAATCTCCTCATCATCTTCCCTATCAAGGTAGTTTACGCTTTTCCTCGCTGGACACTCGTTTGACCGATGACCCGGTTGAATGCATCGGAAACATTTGCCTAATATAGGTTTGGCATAGGGGTTATGCTGCTTCTAAGCTCCCTTCTGCTCCACCGGCTTCTTCCTTTCACTCTTCTCTTCCCTCTTGGCCATGTCCTCAGTTGGTTTGTATGGTGTGGTTTTATTTTTCTCAAATGCCGATCTACTACCACTACCCACAGCTTCTCCTACATATCACTTCCGTCCTCCTCCATATCTACTCCCTTGTTCTTGCAACACTAGTTCAGCTCGGAAAGCCAAATTCTTTGCCTCTACTAGAGTCCTCACCATCGTAACCCCAATTTTTTCTTTAATTTGGAGCTTCAGTCCTTCCACATATCTTGCAACTTGTTGGCCTTCACTTTCCCTCAAATCATTTCGCTCAGCCAAACTCATGAACTCCGCCGTATACTCATGCACAGAACGTTGTCCCTGGCGGCACCGCTGATATTGTTGGAACAATATCTGCTCGTAGTCCGGTGGGAGGAAATCATGTTGCAGCAACTGCTTCATGCGATACCATGATCTCACCGGGTGTTTTCCTTCCCTTTGCCTCCTACTTTGTAGCCTCTCCCACCATGCCGAGGCACCACTCTTTAACCTGCATGCCACTAATCTTACACGACGGTCTTCGGGAATTTCCATGTAGTTCAAGAATCGGTCTACTTCCGCAATCCAATCGAGGAAGCCCTCGATGTTGAGGCTACCATCGAACCATGGAATGTCAACCTTCAAACGGTAGTCTCCGCCGTCCCCTTGATCATAGCCTCCACGGTTCCTCCTATACTCGCCGTCTCTAGGGTGGTTTCCATGATGAGCCATCCGATAACCACCACCTCTTCCACCACATCCTCGCCGTAGCCTACTCCCATACGTATCATCACTCTCTTCGCTGGATTCCTCACTCTCCACACGACCCCACCTGTTCTCAACGACAGGTTAGATTACACGTCCCCTGAATTCCTCCACCACACGTGGTGGATTCCTGCCAACGCCCCCAACCCTATTGGGGTCTACCACTAGAGCATCAAAACGCTCGATCAGTTCATCCAAGCGCCGTTCCATACGCCCGACCTTCTGATGCATTGTGTCAAACTCTGCCCTTGGAACCCATTGATGGTTCCCTTGTAACCTCGCATCTTGAACACTGTCAAGAACACGACCACTATCATCGCCTTGATGAGTTGACATCTCCATAGGAATTTTCCTTGCTCTAATACCAACTGACGCAGCGCGGAAAGCGAAACGAAACAAATCCGATTATGGATTGGTTTCACACAACAAAGAAACACTCTTTGATGCAAACTTTGGTTACGCACAACTCAGAAATGGAGAGACTCTCTCACAAAATGTATTTCAATATAAAATAAGACGTAACCCTAACATGGTTGACAAAAGGGTATATATACTCCCCCTTAAAATATCAAATGAAAAGGAAAATCTACGCGTACACGGTCGAAGGCACGACCGTGCTTCAGACCGTGTTGGATTCTATGAAGATTTCCTGTTCGATACCCTGCATCGAGACACGGCCGTGCTTCAGGACGTGCTGGATTCTGTGAAGATTTTCTCTATTCGATCCCCTGCTCGAGACATGGCCGTGCTTCAAGCCGTGTATGCTTCTGTGAGTTCCTTCCAATCACTACACGGCCGTGTGACAAACCGTGTGTCATCTCGTGTCTCTTGTATCTCCATCACCTACCAACAACATATGGACCAAGCATCCTTTTGAAAAAAAAAAAATATATATATATATATATATGGATAATGTGACTCATGAGTATGCAATGTAATGAAAGTGGAAACCAATTGTTAAACTTGATTTTAGATTTTTCCTTAATTAAGTCATATTAAGTCCAGCTCACTTAATATAAGTTACTCAATAGTAAAAATTAAGGAAAAACTACATTTTTAATTATTTTAAGAAATATTGGAGTTGCCACCAACCTAAGTTGGAAAATAAGATAAGTTAAAGTTAGTGAGGTGTATTAACCTTAACTAGTTACTGGTCTATAAATTTTTCTAAAAAATTTTTGAAAAAATATTAACTAGAAAATCTAGACTTGGGGCTATCTTATCAAAACCTAAATGATTACCACTTGTTACCTTTTTCAAAAAAAAAAAAAAGAATTAAAAGCTTCTTATGAATTTCTTTCATCATCACATGTGCAATGCATAATATTTTTCATATAAAGTATGAAATAAATCAAATTAGCATGAAAAATTTTAATCATTTTCCATTACAAATGGATTTTCTATTCTTATTTAAAATAAAAGAGAATAAGGCTTTTTCATTTTTTTTCTTTAATTGAAAAACATTTTTTTTTTCTTATTTCACTCAGCCAACCTCATGAACTCCGCCGTATACTCATGCACAGAACGTTGTCCCTGGCGGCACCGCTGATATTGTTGGAACAATATCTGCTCGTAGTCCGGCGGGAGGAAATCATGTTGCAGCAACTACTTCATGCGATACCATGATCTCACCGGTGTTTTCCTTCCCTTTGCCTCCTACTTTGTAGCCTCTCCCACCATGCCGAGGCACCACTCTTTAACCTGCATGCCACTAATCTTACACGACGGTCTTCGGGAATTTCCATGTAGTTCAAGAATCGGTCTACTTCCGCAATCTAATCGAGGAAGCCCTCGATGTTGAGGCTGCCATCGAACCATGGAATGTCAACCTTCAAACGGTAGTCTCCGCCATTCCCTTGATCATAGCCTCCACGGTTCCTCCTATACTCGCCGTCTCTAGGGTGGTTTCCATGATGAGCCATCCGATAACCACCACCTCTTCCACCACATCCTCGCCATGGCCTACTCCCGTACGTATCATCACTCTCTTCGCTGGATTCCTCACTCTCCACACGTCCCCACCTGTTCTCAACGACAGGTTGGATTACGCGTCCCCCGAATTCCTCCACCGCACGTGGTGGATTCCTGCCAACGCCCCCATCCCTATTGGGGTCTACCACTAGAGCATCAAAACGCTCGATCAGTTCATCCAAGCGCCGTTCCATACGCCCGACCTTCTGATGCATTGTGTCAATTTCTGCCCTTGGAACCCATTGATGGTTCCCTTGTAACCTCGCATCTTGAACACTGTCAAGAACACGACCACTATCATCGCCTTGATGAGTTGACATCTCCATAGGAATTTTCCTTGCTCTAATACCAACTGACGCAGCGCGGAAAGCGAAACGAAACAAATCCGATTATGGATTGGTTTCACACAACAAAGAAACACTCTTTGATGCAAACTTTGGTTACGCACAACTCGGAAATGGAGAGACTCTCTCACAAAATGTATTTCAATATAAAATAAGACGTAACCCTAACATGGTTGACAAAAGGGTATATATACTCCCCCTTAAAATATCAAATGAAAAGGAAAATCTACGCGTACACGGTCGAAGGCACGACCGTGCTTCAGACCGTGTTGGATTCTATGAAGATTTCCTGTTCGATACCCTACATCGAGACACGGCCGTGCTTCAGGACGTGCTGGATTCTGTGAAGATTTTCTCTATTCGATCCCCTGCTCGATACATGGCTGTGCTTCAAGCCGTGTATGCTTCTATGAGTTCCTTCCAATCACTACACGGCCGTGTGACAAACCGTGTGTCATCTCGTGTCTCTTGTATCTCCATCACCTACCAACAACATATGGACCAAGCATCCTTTTGAAAATAAATTATATGGATAATGTGACTCATGAGTATGCAATGTAATGAAAGTGGAAACCAATTGTTAAACTTGATTTTAGATTTTTCCTTAATTAAGTCATATTAAGTCCAGCTCACTTAATATAAGTTACTCAATAGTAAAAATTAAGGAAAAACTACATTTTTAATTATTTTAAGAAACATTGGAGTTGCCACCAACCTAAGTTGGAAAATAAGATAAGTTAAAGTTAGTGAGGTGTATTAACCTTAACTAGTTACTGGTCTATAAATTTTTCTAAAAAATTTTTGAAAAAATATTAACTAGAAAATCTAGACTTGAGACTATCTTATCAAAACCTAAATGATTACCACTTGTTACCTTTTTCAAAAAAAAAAAAGAATTAAAAGCTTCTTATGAATTTCTTTCATCATCACATGTGCAATGCATAATATTTTTCATATAAAGTATGAAATAAATCAAATTAGCATGAAAAATTTTAATCATTTTCTATTACAAATGGATTTTCTATTCTTATTTAAAATAAAAGAGAATAAGGCTTTTTCATTTTTTTTTTCTTTAATTGAAATTGAACAAAAAAATAGGATAAAATATTTTTATATTTTTATACTATAAATTGAAATTTTAGAAAGATAAAATATTTTTTGTAATTTTTTATATGGTGAATTGAAACTGGAAAGGAATGAAATGTTTTTTTTTTTTTAATTTTATATGTAGTTGCCTCGTAGTTGCCTACGTATATGCTAATCAGGATCAAATCAACGTAGTTCTACTTTTCATAAAACTTTAGTGGATTGATTAATTTTAATTATGAAAATAGGTTGGATTTACGTTTATTATCATTTTAATTTTTTTAATGAAAAATTTTAAACCTGAACTTTTATTCCTTGATTTTGAAAGACTAAAGACCTAACTTTTGAAAACACTAATTGGAGTTTTTTTATTTCATGAAAATCATTTTTCTATGTGAGAAAACATTTTTTTTATTTTTCAGAATAATACCATATCCGAGATAATAAACCATTTTTAATTTTTTTTCAATTTTTATATCTTTATATTTATAAACTAAGTATTACTAATTATTTAAAAAAACTAATTGGAAACCTAATCATCCTTAGGTAACAATTACATTACAACACCTAAGGCCTACACAATGGTTCCCTCCTAATTACTTATTTTATTAAGTCATTAATTTTCCTAACATATCCTAAGTTAACTAAATTAAATAAATTAAGCTAAGATCATTAAACTAATCATATTTATATTATTAATCTTAATATAAAACCTACTCTAATTTCTACTAACAACTTAATTAAATAAACTAAGCAAACTAAATTAATAATGATGACACACTTACTAGGACGTGGGTCGGATTTGTAGGTCTAGTGCGTAGGTTGGTTTGGGTTGGCTCTAGATCAAACACGAGTTAAATTTACAAGCTTGAACACAGGTCTAATCCCATGTTCGATCATGATGGGCATGGTAGTTGTGGACATTAAGGAATGAAGACATAGTAAACGATAACCATAGATGGTGGTGTTCCAATAACCAACGAGGTTCTTAACAATGTCGGATAACTTCAAGAAACACTCCAATAGCAATAATTTGGTCTATGGATCATCAGAAACCCATCGATGCTATTACTTTACTTCAAGGTTGTATGTGGTGCTCTAAATCCTAAAGAGAAAATGAGTCACAAGTATAAGGTTTTAGAGAGAGAAGATGTTATGTTGAAGCTTCTAGAAGTGTTTGGACCCACAGGACCCATCTCTAGGGCAAGAGCCAAAGGGTTACAAAATTTGGCATTAGATCCCGAAGATATTTGTTTAGTATCTTCTGTTTCATTGTATAATTATTATGTATTTCAGTTGGTACATTTGTGGGTTTTTACAGGATGGCAAGTAAATTCACTAAGGCTCAATTTGTGGATTATTCATGGACCTACATAAATCAAAGAAGAACCGATCCAATATTGTTCCATGGAGGTGCAAGAAGTCGGCTACTTATAAGGGTTTTACCTATAGTTTTCAAAACCAGCCACACTTGTTACTTTTCACTTATAATTTTCTTTATTAAATTTTCCCTATTTAGAGCAAGTCTAAATACTTGCAAAGTAGGGTTAGAGGGAGCTTTTTGAACAATATACACTTGACTTGTTGTCGTGGAGTGTTCTCTTCACACCTCTTACTCTTATCAATTTTTCTTGAAAATTGTGGCGATTTGGCTTAGGAATTCTTGTGAGTCATATCAAGATTTTCTAAGTTGCATCCAATTATTGCTAGTGAGTAATATCTAGTTGTAATTGGTTAATCTTCTATGTGTTCCTTTCATGCCAAATTAGGGTTCATGTATTGCTAGGGTTACAAGCCAATTGTAAGGACTGGAATTGCATTATTCCTTTATAATTGATTGGTATTAGAATTTCCTTGTAGTACTTTCAATTTGGTTCACGCCATTTGAGATTGTTAATCCTTGAATTCACGCCAATTGGGGATTTTATCTTCATTTTGTTCATGCCTATTTTAATTAGAATGTAAATCAATTATGTGTGTTCTTGTTAATTGATGTTGAGATCCCTTAAGCACATCATCATTTTGGTATTAGATCTAGGGTTTTGAGAAAGAATTACATGATTTTCAATTTAGGAATTAGGGTTCTTGATATTCCATTTCTTAATTGAAGTAATTATAAGTGATTGTATTGTGATATACCTTTATTGTTGCAGAATTGGAAGTGGAAATTTCATAATTGATCTTTCTATTCTTCATCTTGCCATGAGTTTCTTGTTTGAGGAAGAAGGGAATTGCATTGTCTTGAGAATTTAGGAATTATAGTACATTTTCATTCCCAGATTAGCTTTCATTGCATAGAAGATTAAGAAACAATTTGAAATTAAAAAACAATCATTAAATTGAGGGAGTTATTGTGTATTGATCATCATAATACACTTTAACTAGTTTGAATTATTTACTTACCATTTGGAGAAGTAATTGTTTCCATTTTGTTTAGCTGTCGTGATTGGAAGTGGATTATGAAGTGTGTGTGTTGCACCGTGAATGAGGAGTGTGTGTGTGGTGTAATGAGTGTGTTGTGGTTTAAAGGTTGTTGAATCGTGGGTGAGGTGTGTGTGTGTGTGGCATAGTGAGTGTGTTGTGGTTTGAAGGTTGTTGCACCATAGGTGAGGTGTGTGTGTGTGTGTGTTGTGGTTCATTTTTTAATTTCAAAATCAATCATTGAGTGTAGGAGTTATTGTGTATTGATCATTTAAATGCACTTTGACTAGTTGGGATCATTAGCTTACCATTTAGAGAAGTGTCCATAATTACTTCCATTTGCATTTATTGCCGTGATTGTAAAGTGTGCCATGGGTGTGTGAAGTTTAGGTAGAGTGCACTTTATGTTTTAAAGTGAGTGAAGATGTGGAGTAGGGTGCTGCACCATGAGTGTGTGTGCGTGGCGTAGAGTGTATGTTGTGATTGAAGCTTGTACCGTGAAGTGAGTGTTGTGCGTTGAAGTGTGGAAGTGTGTGTGAATTGTGGAGTGGAGAGCTGCATTGTAAATGTGTGTGTGTACCGTAGAGTGAGTGTTGTGTGTTAGGTATATAGTAGTGGTTGCGTGTTGAAGCATGGAAGTGTGTGTGGAGCCGTGGTGTGTGTGTTATTTTAGTGTTATGTTGAACTGTGGAAGTGTGTGTGTGTGCGAAGTATTTTTATAAGGTTAAAAAGGGGTATTGTGTGTGTTATATTTGACATGAAGTGTATTATAGTTGTATTGATTTGTTTAGTGTGTTAAAAGATAAATTCATCAGCCATGTTAAATGATATTATGAATGGGAGATTTAACAATGAGGCTAATGGTTAGGAGGGAGGTGATCTGTATTTATCTATTAATGTACTGCGTTGAACTTTGACTTTGTTTCCTACTATTAATGATGAGCAGAGGGAAAATTTGTTCCACACCTCTTGTAGAGTACAAGGTAATCTATGTGCTATTTTTTTATGGTGGTAGTTGTACTAATGTAGTGGCCGTATCATTAGTATCGAAATTGAAACTTATAACTACCCTACATCTAAAACCTTATAAATTACATTGGCTGAGTGAACAAGGTAGTCTGCATGTTACCCAGAGGGCTAGGGTACCTTTCAATATAGGGGATAAATATCATGATGAGATTGTATGTGACATCCTTCCCATGTGTGCATCCCATATATTGCTTGGTAGGCCTTGGTTGTATGACATGAGGGTTTTGCATGATGGCTTTAGAAATACTTATATGTTCCAGAAAGAGAGTAAACGTATAGTGTTGAACCCAATGTCACCTTCAGAGGTCCAAGAGGTTCAGAGGCAGATAAGTAGTAAACCTTTAGAGGTCCAAGAGGTTTAGAGGCAAATAAGTAAAAATGAGAAGAAAAAGACCTTATTGGTGGGACAGTATGAGTTAGAGAAGGCCATAGCAGATGAGAGACCAGTATATTTATTGCAAATGAAGTATACCCTAAAGATGGGGGGCATGAGCATCCACCCCCTATGGTATCTCAAGTACTAGATGACTACAGTGACCTTTTATAGATAAATTGCCAAGAAGATATGACGTCTCTGCTACATTTGTTGTTGCAGATCTGTCACCCTATTTACTTGATGATGTTCATTAAGACCTATCAAATTTGAGGTCAAATCTTCTACAGGCTCGAGGAGATGATAGGAATCATATGCCCACAGGAACCATCCCTAGAGCAAGAGCTAAAGGGTTACAAATTTTGGTATTAGACCCCGAAGATATTTGTTTAGTATAACAACTTGGAGTAAGCTCCGGATATGGATTGCAATATAATATCACTCACAAGTAAGAGTAATACTTGATCAGAACTTGACTCCCATAGGGATATGAGTAGACTTAATTCCTGCCAGGATCCCTCCCTCTCTCTCTCTCTCTTCCTAACAAACTTTGTTATCAAAATAACTGCTTGACTTTTCCCCCCAAAACTTCCTTTTATATATTGCCAGCTTGGTCCCCCCCTTTTCCATGTCAACACTCTTTCCCTTCCTTTTTATTTTTGCCACATCAGCATGTTCCACTTCAGCCATTCTTCCACTCATTCCTACCCTTACTCCTCCTTACGTACATACCCTCAATACAATATTACTACATACAAACACCTCCATACTACATACTACATAATATACCCCCATCATACCCTACACATTATTACTATACTATACTACTACTATTACTTCTATACTACGTATGCTTATTTATTTCTTCCTCTTCTCCTTTGATAGACATTCATCGGAGGAGTAACTAACATTCTTTCTCTTGGGACCGTATCAATTACCTCCCCCAAAATAATGTCCTTGTCCTCAAGGACAAAATTTGAAAAGAGCGAGGCAAATTCGGAGGTATCCATCCACGAAGCTTGTTCGGGCATTTGATCTTGCCATTGCACCAAGACTTGGGGAATTTCCAAGAGACCCTCACATTTAAATCGTCACCTCAAGATGGCTATCGGGAGATGAACTAAGGCTTCTGATTCATCATATACGTCTAATGGGATATCCACCATTGAAGAGAATGAACCTACTACTTTCTTGAGGAGAGAAATATTAAAAACTAGGTGGATGCGACAGTACGTAGGGAGTTGTAGTTTATATGCCACTTTACCAATCCATTCAATAATTTGGAATGGTCCAAAAAAACGTGGAGCTAACTTTGAAGTGGATGTTTTTATCTGTGGATGAAAAGAGGAACGATGCTTCCAGAGTACCCAATCTCCCACCTCAAACTCCACATGATGTTGATGCTTATCCACATTATTGCAATAAAGAGATTGTGCATGAGCCAAGTTTTGTTGTAATTGTTGAAGGATTGTATCTCTGTCACATAAGGCAGTACATAGCTCTAGGTGCCGGATCGCCTTATCAACAAAGGATCTCAAGATGGGAGGAGGACGGCTATAGACTATTTCAAAAGGAGATAACTTAGATGCCGTATGGTAAGCCGTATTATAGTGAAAACAAAACAATGAAGGTAACATTCAAGACAACGGTTTAAGAGTTCAATTTACCCATCCATTTCAGGGTGGTAGGCAGTACTGAAGTGGAGAAGAGTGCCTTGCAATCTGAACAATTCCATCCAAATGTTGCTAAAAAATGTTGGGTCGCAATCACTCACAATAGTTTTTGGGTTTCCATGGAGGTGCACAATCTCTTTGACAAACAATTTCGCCACACTCTTAGCTATGTAAGGATGTTTGATAGGGATAAAATGTCCATACTTTGATAGGTGATCCACTACCACCAAAACCACATTAAACCCCTTTGATTTCAATAGTCCCCTAACGAAATCCATGGAAATATCCTCCTATATGGCCTCCAGAATAGGTAACAGACTCATTTCCTGGCAATGGAACCAAATTGTAACAACCCGAAGTAAGCTCCGGATATGGATTGCAATATAATATCACTCACAAGTAGGAGTAATACCTAATCAGAACTTAACTCCCACAGAGATCTGAGTAGACTTGATTCTCGCTAGGATCATTCCCTCTCTCTCTCTTCCTAACAAACTTTGTTATCAAAATAATTGCCTGACTTTTCCCCCTAAAACTTCCTTGCCAGCTTGGTCCCCCCCTTTTCCACGTCAGCACTCCTTCCCTTCCCTTTTATTTTTGCCACATCAGCATGTTCCACCTCAGCTATTCTTCCACTCATTCCTACCATTACTCCTCCTTACATACATACCCTCAATACAACTACATATAAACACCTCCATACTACATACTACATAATACACCCCCATCATACCCTACACATTATTACTATAATATACTACTACTATTACTTCTATACTGCATATACTTATTTATTTCTTCCTCTTCTCCTCTGATAGACATTCATCGGAGGGGTAACTAATTTTTTTCTCTTGGGACCGTATCATTCAGTATCTTCTGTTTCATTATATAATTGTTATGTATTTCAGCAGGTACATTTGTAGGTTTTTATAGGACAGTAGGTAAATTTACTAAGGCTCAGTTTGTGGGTTATTCATGGATCTACATAAATCAAAGAAAAACCGGTCCAATATTGTTCCATAGAGGTGCAAGAAGTCAGCTACTTATGAGGGTTTTACTTGTAATTTTCAAAACCAGCCACACTTATTGCTTTTCACTTGTAATTTTCTTTGTTAAATTTACCCTATTTAGAGCGAGTATAAATACTTGCAAAGTACGGTTAGAAGGAGCTTTTTGAACAATATACACTTGACTTGTTGCCGTGGAGTGTCCTCTTCATGCCTCTTACTCTTATCAATTTCCTTTAGAAATTGTGGTGAGTTGGCTTGGGAATTCTTGTGAGTCATATCAAGATTTTCTAAGTTGGATCCAATTATTGCTAGTAAGTAATATCTAGTTGTAATTAGTTGATCTTTTATGTGTTCCTTTCACGACAAATTAGGGTTCATATATTGCTAGGGTTACAAGTCAATTGTAAGGATTTGAATTGCATTATTCCTTTATAATTGATTGGTATTAGAATTTCCTTATAGTACTTCCAATTTGGTTCATGCCATTTAAGATTATTAATCCTTGAATTCACGCCAATTGGGGATTTTATCTTCATTTTGTTCATGCCTATTTTAATTGAAATGTGAATCAATTGTGTGTGTTCTTGTTAATTAGTGTTGAGATCCCTTGAGGACATCATGCTATTTCTTTACTTTAAGGTTATGTGTGGTGCTCTAAATCCTAGAGAGAAGATGCGTCATAGGTATAAGGTTTTAGAGAGAGAAGATGTTACGTTGAAGCTTCTAGATGTGTTTAGAGTGCTTATAATTTTTTTCTTAGCCCCCTCCCGCTTTTGGAGATCCCATGGTATTTATAGGTACCATTAACAAGCTTAAAGGACACTAGATTGACATGAATCATATCTTTAACTGAAAATCCATTTTCATCCTATCTTTGATTCAGTGTAGATTTAACATAATCCTTTGTTTGAATTGAATTTTTTGTTGAAATATGATAAGATTATATCAGTTTGTGATGGGGATTGAAGTGGTTTTAGCTTGATTGGTACAGTGGAATTCTTCTCTCTTTTTTTTCCTATTTTTTCGACTGTTGTCCGAAACTAGGAGATGATCATGTGGCTTGCACATGACTCGCCCCAGCTAATCAGATGATGCTGCGTGGCAATAGTAAGGAAAAAATAAAAAATGGCGTAAAGAGACCATTGTGGGATTCTAACCTAACACAAACCAGCTAAGCTAGCTTATTTTTCGGATTTTTATCGTAACCAATTTATTTTAACCAACTGTCTTGATTGATTTTTTTTTTTGTTTTGAGGTTCCTGAGTTTAATTTTGAAACCCATATTTTCTTATTTTTATTGAAAATATTAACATTTTATACTAATTTTTGTTATTTTTCATTTTTACATAAAAAATTATTATTATTTTTTCTTTTTCTTTTTTATTTTTTTGTTATATTTTTTTTTCGTAAACTAGGCTTTTTATTATTGAGAAAAAATCTAGATGGGAGGCAAAAATAGGATGTCTACATCGATCATATACTTGTCCCCCTTAAGCAGCCTCTACGCGATGGGTATACTACAGTGTGAGAAGTGATCTATCTACTAAGCTTGGATCTATCTATATAAGAGACAATAAAAAGTTAAGTCATTTTCAAAATTATAAAACAATTTTTTCTTTCTCTTTTCAATTACCAAATAAAGAGTTGTGCATTAATTGTTAGTAAATATTACGATGGTTAGCAAACATAAACCTAGTCTTGCCTTTCGTTTAAGGCAACTCCTTCTATTGTGCCCCTCCTTTTGATAGAAACCACACACATTCTTTGATGATGACTCCCTAAGATCCATTTCATTGTGGTACCACTTGGATCAAGGCTTGCTCTTACCTCAAGTAAGATTAACATTTAGATGAATGAATAGAGTTTGTATGTCTGGCCACCTACTACTATCCCCAAGAGGATTGAAGCTAGTATGGTATATAAGGGTTTGATGTATCTAATAATACTATCCCCAAGAGGCTGAAGCTAGTATGATATATAGGGCTTTGATGTGTCCAATAATACCACTAGGCCACACACTGCATATCATCTACATGAACATATGACATAGCAGTAAAAGTATGTGAACAAAGAATTCTATAGGTTTGCCATTTGTTATATATGCATTAATCTCTCATTAAGCTCACGATATGACTATTACTGCCTGTAATCCCATATCCCATTCTTCTTGCACCCATGATAACCTCAAAAATTCCATTCACTCTATGAAAATTGATGATCTTATGGCAACAAGCAACTTGGCCCTATTTTTTAATTTTCTCAACAGTTCACGATGTAAACACTTCCCCTTTTGTAAAGCCTTTACTAGCTTTGTCACATCGTTGTTCTTAATACCTAACACAATTATAAAAGATTTTCATAACTAAAAGCCAATATAGGTAAACATTTTGCATCATTCAACATCGCATTGTAGCTCTCATAGAGGTTAGTGGTCACAAACCCATATCTGAAGTTCCTGTCATAAACTTAATTCGATCTTTCTTTAAGGATGTGAGTGAAATAGTTAGGTGCAACTTCATTTCTTTTTCTCAATTCCTCCATATAAAATTCAAACTTCTTTTCCTACACCTTCAAACCTACTACAATGATAAGCTTTTTAAGTGGGGCACTTTTGTACTTTATATTAAGTTATTAGTCACATGTCGAATACATAACTGCCAATGCACAAAGGGGGGCCACAATTTAACATCATGATGCTTAACTACCTAGACTATCCTTGCATGTCGATTAGATATGGGACATATCGTTTCTTGATCACAGTGACAACCAACAACATATTCTTTCAACAACACTAAAAACCATGATTAGGATGCAAACAATTTTTTATCCACCAATGCAAATGCCAATGGAACTATATGGTTAGCATCGTCTATGCCGCATGCAATTAGAAGTTTGTGGTCATATTTCCAATAACAAAAGGTTCCATTGATACTGACAACTGATCTACAGTACTGGAATGACTCAATGCATGGACCAAATGTCTAAAACACTTTCCGAAAGATCACTTCACCTTCTTTCATGATTGGCTAACCACTCCACTTAACATGTGAACCTGAGTTACTCATTTGGATGGCATTTAACAATTAAGGCAACTTTATGTATAATTTATCCTAATTGCCAGATACAACTTCAATCACCCTCGTTTTACCATCCCATGCCCATCTCTTTGTCATTAGGTACCCAAATTTGTTGTAGATATTTTGTTTTAGCACAAAAACCTTTATATCGGGTTCATTCCTAACTTGACCCAATTAACAGCATGCCATAAAGCTTGAGTCTAACTGTTGATGGTCTTGATTTAAGAAGAGATTAATACATGTGTGTAGCCCTTTAACAATGGTAATAACAAAATCTCTATCCATCCATTTTCAACATGCAAGAAGTCTCCATTTGCATCCCTTATCTCTCTATGAGTAAACAACATGCCACACCTTCCTGTCAGACTTGTTGACACGATAATTATGGTGATGCTTTATATGATATGCTTTCATGGTGTATATCAAACAGACCTTATGGCAAACTGCAATCCTTTCTTCAACTCACCACCAAAGCTCAAATTATTTAAAGATATAACACTCTCCTCAAATGTTACATATCCATTACCACCACCCCTCCTATTAAAAGAATGGAATATGATACTTGAAGGATGGAGTTATGGGATCTACCATTAGAGAGCTAAGCACAACAATGTGTGTGATGGCAACCTCTAAGGACACTAGAGGTAAAGGATCATTGGATGTATTAAACTCAAGGTTTATGTAAGGCCCACTAGTTTCATCATCATCATTTATAGCTTTTTCTAAATCAACAAATATATCCATATGAACCTCTTCAATCAACCTCCCAAGAAAATCTCTGATAGGTAAATCCATGTCATTGTCTTCTATATAACTCATAATTCCCGTGAAAATTATCATTTTGTTCAAATGTAGCCACTACATTTATGCATTCTTAACCTTACATGCACAAGCTGGGTGGGGGTGGTTAAGGGAGGCATTGGAGTCTCATAACCTAAGGTTTCACCTTAAGTGAGGACATGGTTACTTTCTAATTTAACAAACAACTCCTCAATGAATTGAGCCACAAATTAAGCAAATTCAACAAGAGGCTCTACATCATTGTTACCTATGACTAAGATTAAAGAATATTGTTGTTGAACAAAACTTGTGTTAAAAATTGTCGGTTGCCTATGGAGCACCCCCACTTGATGGGAGGTAAGATCAAATTTAATGGCTATACACATTTGATCAACAATTCTATATACCCCATATCTATCTATTTTAATTTTCTTAAGAGGCCTTCTATCATAATATGCTTCATCTTCACCATGTACGATGTTTCCATGAACAAATATTGCAAATTTCACAAAATATGCCATCTCCACTGCTAACCAATAGCAGCATCAAACAATAATATATAAGCCAAAACCAACTTCGCATGATATGAACTTCCTTTACCTCATTTTTATACCAAATATCACATGAACTTATAAGTCTTTAGTGTAAACCTACTAATACCTCCACATGAATAACATCAACTTTATAAAATTCCAATTGCACAATCTAATTACTATAAATTAGAGCAAAATCTATAAATTAGGGCAAGACCTATAAATTAGGGTAATCCATAAAATTGGGCTAAATTTTTCAAATTAGGGGAAAATTCACAAATTTAGGGCAAAATTTACATAGTGGGACAAGATCCATGAAATTAGGACAAATTTTACAAATTATGGAAAATTTAATAAAATTGGGACAAATCCTACAAATTAGGACAAAATTCACAAAATTAAGATGAATTTTACAAATTAGGACAAATTACATAAAATTTAGGCAAATACAACGAATTAGCGTAAAATCCTTAAAATTGAAACAAATCCTACAAATTAGAGTAAAGACCTCAAAATTGGCCCAAATTGTACAAATTATGGCTAAATTCACAAAATTAAAGCAACTCTTACAAATTATGATAAAAATCTACAAAATTACCATAAATACTACAAATTGGAGCAAATTCCAACAATTATGAAAAATTTTACAAATTGAGATAATCTAAAATTGATCTCAATGGTGTAAATTCTCCACTAATTGGTATGGAACAATGTACTTTCAAGTATGCTTTCAAGAACACTTTCAAGCATGCTTTCAAGAACACTTTCAAGCTTAACTTTTACCTATTATGAAATCAACAATAACACCATGTATGTTCAAAGAGAGAAACAATAATGGAGTGTAAAAATATTACATTAAAGTGAATAAATTTACAATAAAATTTTAAAGGAAATAAATAATACTTACCTAATGTAGACCAAAATCATGAATTAAAATTGCGAAACTATAATTTCCAAGCCAAAAACTATGCTTTGTAGCCAAGTTTTAGAGAGAGTGAAGAAAATCAAGAGAAAGTAACATTCTATCCACAAGTGAGAGTTATAAAAGGGCTGATTGAATTACAAATTAAGACTACGATTTCAACCTAGTGTGCAATTTACCCAAAATGCACCATATCATTTAAATATAAATCGCAGTTCTAACCTATAATTTCAAAATGATATTAAGAAAAATACTTTTCCCAAAACCCTTTTTTTAAAACTAATCAAGGCAAACTCACACATTTCTTTGCTTCTAACCCTCTTTGCTCTCATTCCTTGGATTGTGGGAGTGAGAAAGAAACCATGTTACCCGTGAGAAATATGCCGAAGGGAGACCGCTAATAATAGATCATGACGTTTCATTACTAAGAATTCAGTCATCCGAATGTCAAATGCTGTGGTTATAATTATACATGTAATGGAAAAGGATCGTTAAGTGGTAGTATAAGGAACTGTTCATACGTATTGCATGATTTTTTGTGGTGATGAGGATAACAAATATTGAAATAATTATAACAATATTCTTTTTTATTATTATATACACCAAATTTGAGTTTCTTGCGAAAATCCAAAAGACAATTGCTGAAAAATCACGATTGTATTTGCAATGCAATAGAACATGTACGGGACAAAAAATGACTCAAATAAATGGCAGAGCGGAGAGAACTAAAAATGAAACCGGTCTCGGTATTTCATTCAAACAAAATGCACCCCATCTTTGAGTAGTAGCCCAGTAGATTCCATTATCTTATTTAAGTCACATTGAACTTAAATAAGTGATGAAGCTAACTTAGTTAAACACATTAATTTTCACTTAAGAAAGAAAATACCATTTTTGGACTGTATGTAAAACTTTCCAGCTGGCTTAGCTCACGGTGTCAAAATATGGCAAGGGTTAAAAAGATTCACCATCAAACTGAGTCCACAAACTGCTTTCTAGCCTGGGAGGGAAGGAATTTAAGTATCATGAAGCTTCATCAGTACACGCACTCACTCTTCTATAAATGCGATTCCCTAGCCACACTTCCATGCAAAAGAAAACCTAGCAATCCTTTTCTCCCTCATCTGTCTGTAAGCTACACGATGAAACCAAGTCCTGTTTTAAAAAATGTCAATACTGCCTCCACGACTCACTTTCAAACCCGCTGATGAACTCGTCAATCATTACATTAAACGAAAGCTTTGTGGATACTTACCAGTTGAAAGTAATATATAAAATGGTTTAGTCATTCCTGATCACTTCATCAATCCATATATATATATATATATATATATATATATACACTATGATCCTCGGAACCCACAAGAATTATTTAGGGGTAAGCATTAGCCATTTCAACTTAAGAAAGAAACAGAATATCATAAGACCCTTTTCCCATTTCGTCATGACAATACTTCCATGCGTTGATGCAGTCATAAAGCAATCACTGGCATAGCTGGACAATGGCAAGTGTTACTTCTTTTGTCCTCAGTGCAACAAGTATCGCAGAGACCATGAAGAAAATAGGGAAACTAAGTCAGGATATTGGAAATCCAGAGGTAATAAAATAACAATTAGAACATCATAAATAACGGCTGAAAAGATTGGGCTGACCTTGTATCGGGGTCGGCAATGGAATGGTATCCTTACCAAGTATAAAATGCACCAATACAGACTAGTTTCCAACAACATATATGACGAGAATTGTCCAAAGGAGGTTAGTAATAGTTAAACATTTTCCCTGTCCACTTGACTATCAATCACATATGTCAAGTTTAAATTCTTGATACAATTCTCCTTCATCAGCTTTTTCATGTGAATATTTTCATTTTTGCAGTTGGCAATGCAGTAATTGTCTAGTTCAGCATATATTTTTCATGTGTAGATGTCTTATGATCTTTGACATATTGTTTTAAGAAAGCTAAAGGATGGCCAAGGTGACAATGCTGCAATGGAAGGCAATTCAAGCACCTCCATAATTAGTACATGTAATGATTCAGAAATCTGATCATCAAGGGGTGGGATAATTGCTATATATATTCCAGAAGCTAATTATTGTTGTCTTTGTTATATGCTTAACTTAAAAATAATGCATATACACACATTAAGGATTGGAACAGAACTAGAGGAATTACAACTCACAACCCACTATTTACTATGACACCGACAAAATTTAATTGTGATGTGGACAGAGTTAGCATTCCCTTCCACTAATTATGCATATGCAGAGAGCTACCAACTCCTAAATTCCAGGTGATCGTGTAAAGTAGTAAGACTATGTTACCTATTCTAGCATTTAACTATTGGCTTTCACTTTATGTGCTTTCAGCTTATAAAGGATACAAACACTCACTTGTCAGAATCAATCAATGAATTGGAAGAAATTTATTGCTCATTGCCACCACTCCCTAACAACTTCAACATGTTTTATCCTCAAAAACTTATACATGACATGAGCTGAGAATAAATGCAGGAATGAGTATCCGATGGAGATCAACTAGTAAAGGAAGAATAAGATAACACTCATGTAGAGTTATCACTTATCAACCTCTCATAAAATGGAAATGGTTTTTTCTTTTTTTGACCGACTATATACTTTATAAAGAATAGCACAGAGAGAATTGAACCTATACCATTGATAGGAGTGAATGGAGTTTATCCTATGGCGCATGATGCCTTCGTACAGTCTTGTATTGTTTAATAGATTAAATTTGTCAAATATGTATGTCATGTAAGCATGACGTTCGCCATAACCTAGTGGGTATGTACAACACTCTCATGCTGTTGAAGTACATCCCCACATTCATTATAATATAAGGTAAGTTTGAGTATGTGATTCCAATCACCAAGGTTCTCTTTGTTATATTGCAATAAATATATATACACATATTGTTAGTTTGAAGTTAATTTAAAGATTTAGACTGTAAATAAGTTTGCCTTTTAAACTTTACAAAACAGATATTACAGTTGAATTGCTTAACATGGAAAAATAAAAGCTTTTAGAGGAAAAAACTAATTGAATAATGAATAGCTTTGACACTATTTATACTTCTAGGGTTCGATTGCTATAGAGCCCTATCACTTCCTACTCCAAAGAAAACCATAGGTCAGTCTTCCTCAAACTTCACAAAACAAGTGACTTCACTCACCAGAACTGGAGATCTCCACTATCAAGTGAGAGAGTATGCTTTGCATGTACAAAATGAACTGCTTAACATAAAATTTTTGCACAACAAAATAAACCAAGGAAGATAAAACAACAACACTACTTTAATTTAGTCAATGCTTTAGGTCCATATAAGCTCATAGCTTGATGCCATGTTGAACTTTGGTCTGTAGCTGCAAATATCCTAACACAGTTGTACCACACTGTCAATCAGTTGAGAATAAATTTATGTGCAGGACTTAGAATCAGTTACCATGGATCTTGCATATGAGGTTTATCTAAGAGTATACCTGCATAATTCATGTTTATGTATGTCACACACCCTCTCCCAATGGCCATCTCCATTATATCATTTGTCCTTATTTTCAACACATCCAACATCTAGATTATTAGTGGAATGTCAATGAAGGTATTGTACCCACTTCACCTTTCAGAATTTGATGAAGAGGGATAGTCTTTGCATTCTGCATTAAAGGACCACAAAAATGCATATACCCATATTGTCCATGCACAATATAAGTGTGTATCCTGACATTTGTAGATGGCACAAACAGAATATAGCTGCAAAGAATTCCTATTAGTTGTTGCCCAGACAAGACAGATTTTAATGTTTTCCATGAAATCATACCTATCTTAGCTGACAGTTCAGAGATTCCAACTAAAAAGTTTCAAAAATGGATATCTTTCTTCCTGCCAAATGACCCATATTAGAAATAAAGAGCACTCTGGATTTGCTTTTTACATTATCACTAGCTACAAAAAGTACACTACATAAGCATCACCTCTTTCGTGATGATATGTCATCCTTCCAAGAAACTCATGGGTAAAGTACTACCATTGCCAAGCGAGTAAATGATGAGAAGCCAAATCCTTTTCGAGAGCCCTCTTCAATAAAAGCTATCCTATATGTCAAGAGAACACCAAATCAAAATATATGAGGGATTTTGATTTGATAAGAAGCATAGTGAGGAAGGACCTAATCGATTCATAATAAAAAGGAATCATTTCCTCCTAAATCCTTCACCATTATATAAAGCCATATTTTAAGATGAAGAAAACAGTTTCATTACTTAATTACTTTACTTCTTACCAATAGGCTTTCAAATTAGCACAAGGAATATTCAATTCGAATTATGTATTACAGATGAATTAGGACAACAAAACAACATGAGTCAAGTTAGGGATTTGAAATTAAAAAGAAGAAGGAGAAGAAAAACAAAAAAATTCAGCAAACACAATCGCGCAAGATTTTTACCTGTAACTTGATTGAAAGCACGAAAATGAAAACTCTGGCATTTAGAGATCTGGAAATAATACGATCCATGAAGAACTCGTCAATCATTACTTGAAATCTTCGAAATGAAATGGAAATTGAATACGAATTTCAAGTAATGATGACGAGTCCTCCAAAGATTGTATCGAAATTGAGAACTGAAGCATCAGGTACGTAATGGTGTCGGCGCTTCCACAGCCACACTTGGAAGGAGAACAAGAAGCTAGCTAGGGTTTCTTAGTTAACCCCAGGCACCAAATTCATTCAATAAATATAGGCATGCCGTGACTTCGAGAATAACTCGACTCTTTTTCCTTTTTTTATTCTTTAATAGAGGAGGTGTTATTGCTTTTTCTGCCAACCGCAAAAGTTCGGCACAACACTTTTAAATATTATTTTTTTATATAAATTTTATATTTAAAAAATTATTTTAAAAATAAATTATAAAGACATAAACACGATCTATACCTTAATAAATTTATACTAAAAATACAAAAGATGCTTACACGTTAAGTAGATTTGTACTAAAGTATGGACGTCACTTATACTTTTAAAAAATGCTTAAAAACACATATACGATCTATACATTTATTGAAGGCGTGAGTATTATTTATGTCTTTATAACTTATTTTTAAAATAATTTTTTTAGTATAATATTTACAATTTAAAAAAAATCATAATATTTAAAAGTGTTGTTCCCAAAGTTCATGCATTTATAGAATTTAGGAAATTGATCATCTTAATTAATTTATTTAAAATTTTATTACATATAATCAATTATTAACATTAAAAGAAGTAAATGATATTATAATAATATAATATAATATTTGAAAATTTTAGATAATTTCAATCATTAGCTTATAAATTCAGAAAAATTAAGAAAAAAAATTGAAATGATCCAAATCCTAAAATTTATATTATTTTCATATTGCTTTTACAATTTATTGTGTAGCAAGCTGTATTTTTTAGCTGTATTTTTTATACAAAATAAATACAGTTTGATTTTCATCGAGGCTTTCATGTATGGAATTTTAACAAGTGCTTAAAAAAGTAGTTAAGACTTAAAAGTCTGAAAAAAAAAAATTCACCTTCTAAAATTAATTACATATTTCATAAAAAAGTTATTAAATTTAATACTAAATGAAGTAAGTGCATTAACAACAGACATTTATTATGCTAGTAATGTATATCACATAACTATATTTAAGTTATCATTTTGGAGTTAATTAGAAAATAGTTAGGACCATCTATTTTTTAAATAAAACTTTATTTGGCTGTATTACATAATGGAACTTTGCTCTTGGATACCCATTAGCTATTGCAATAAGTATTAGAGCCTAATCACATGAAGCAAAGATTCCAAATATATGTGTGGATTAATTGATGATAGTTACGAATTTGGTGGATAATTATGGGGTAGGAGATTCATGGAAGCAACCTCCTAGTAAGGGTATTCACTAAACCGTAAATCCCAATTGAACAGCGAAGGCGACTCCTTTAGGATGAAGTTAGACCCTTCGAACCTTCAAGTGAACCGAAAGGCATTGCTAAGAAGATTCCTCTTTCTTTTTTTTCTTTTTATTTTTTTCAATAAAAATGAATCTTATTCAATGAGAAAAAGTCACATCAATCATACAGAATGCATAAAGAAAAAGTCATGCATGTCCCACATAAGGAACATTATGGTTTCTCCTGAACAAATAAACCTCACCTAACCTCCAAAAATAGAATAACTTCAATAATAATAATCCCACATGAGGAAGGACAACACAGAAGGAAGGAAAAATAAGAAACACATGAAATAAAAGTTCTTATTATCGACGGGCAATACTACAGTTGTTATTATCTTTATTTCTATTGAGTCTAAAATATTTTGATATTAAAAACTCTAATATTTATACATAATAATGTATAATTTTTTTTTCTAAGTAATCATAGAAACATTTTATTTGTGTATAATAAAAAAAGATTGATAAGTAAAAATTTAATTTAAATACAAATAAATATACAGTTTATTCGAATAGAGCCACCCTTTATTCAAATTAACCAAATCTATAGAGGTAGACTTGTGATGGCAAATATATAATGTGATTGATTAGTAATGGTGGAAGTGGTAGAAAAATGGCAAAGTCTAAAACTTTTACTTAATGAAAAAGTGGGACTCCATGGGGAATAATAATAGAGAGGGTTTCAATAGCTGCCCCAATAGCTAGAGACTGTCAAATAGCTTATGTGCGTGTGCATATGTGCGAATGAGTGAGAGAGAGAGTATTGCTTCGTACCCATCTTAATAAAAAGAAAAGAAGACTAAATTCTAACAAGCATGTGAGTCTCCATGCAACTTTCATATTCTTAATCATTTAGATATTTGTTTAACTTTTATTTCCATTGAATCTAAATAATTATGACTTTAAAAACCCTAAGATTTGTACATATTAATGTATAGTTTTTTTTTTTTTGTCCTTCAATGATCTAGAAACATTTTATTTATCTATAACAGAGAAAGAATGGTTGATAAAAGTTTAATGTAAATGTAAATAAAGATAACGATTACCAAAATTGAGACTTGAAAAGAATCATGAAGAAAACTATTGCGGATTGAAGCAAACCAAAAAATGATAATAAAATAGAGCATTTGAAACAACTTTAGGTGGCTAAATCCGTCCTATTCCCTTGACCTCTCCTCTGCTTTTTTGAGTGTAGGATACTTGGATGATCGGGTGGAAAAAAGAATCGTTTAGTTTTGCCTTTAGGAAGCGCTACGGTGCCTTGCTACAGTTTGCCAAGCTTTGCTTTTTAGTACTTAGATGATGATGGAGTCCTTTGTTTTTAAGTTTCTTTCAACATCTATAAAATATTTGCAATCCCGCTTTAGGGTTTTTTACTTTTCTAAAATATTTTGGATAGAATGTCCTTATTTTAAAAAATATTGCCTTGATTCACGATTTAAGGATAGAATCTTCAATTTAGCAGACTTAGAATTGGAGAATATATGCTTTTGTTGCTTAAGACAGCCTACTATTAGAAGATGAAATCAATCGATGGATATTGAACAATTATGAGGACAAAATATAGCATTAACATGAATTTATCAACTCCTAAGAGCTAGCTATGTTAACCGTCATGCATATTTCTATTTCTTCTCCAATATGCTAAACCGAGTTAACATGTGCTGTGCCTATAAGGTGTTTCATCCTTTTAAATCAAATCAAATCATAAAAAATTGTTAAACTTTTTACTATTCTAAACCAAAATAAATAAATAAAAGAAAAAAAGAAAAAAAAAAGCAATTCAATTTAGTTTATGGTTTAAAGAATAATCGGTTGTTAAAGTAGCATGTTTTTGAAAAAATTACAATATACTCCTTTATATTTGTTCCATATGCATTTAACTCCATATCTTTGGAATTAAGTATTTAGAACTAGATCCTTGTAAAATGTGCTTCAATACTTTATTTATTATTTTACCCTTGGATAAAATAATTAAAAATTAAAACTAGAAAAAAAAATACATTAAATTAGAAAAAAGAGAGAGCTCCTAATTTTTATTTATTTTTTCTTAGTTTTTTAAGATTTTGACATATGTAATGTGTATTAATTTTTGAAGGGCAAAATAATCATATAAAAATCTAAAAAGTGTTTTTTTTGAAGGTTCAAGGTATAAATGTTTATTTTTACCCGTAAGAAGAGTAAGTATATATGGAATATATTTACAACTTATCTTACACTTTTGAAATATGTGAGATAATTGAAAAAGGCCATGCTTACTATAGAAATATCAAGTGATGGATAGCTGTTCGATAATTATTGTTGCTGGGGTTCATAACTACTCTTTTTACTACTGGACAATTATTTCACCAATATTTCGAGAATGCAACTTGAAGGAGATGAAGTGGAAGAAAAAAACATATCTCATCCATTTATGATGGTACTATATGCATGGAAAAGAGATAGAAGCTTCAAGTTGGAGAAAAAAAAAATGTTATAACTACAATCAACTATAAATTTTCAAATTCAATTCAATTTGGAACTTTTTTAAACCGAAATGAAAAAAAAAAAAAAAAAACCATGACAAGGTCCTTGTGTTTGTTTAGTGTTATTTTTAGGGTTGGATTCAAAATTGAGCCAACAGTGCCTACTCTTCGGCCCTGCTATGTCAGATTGAATTAACATTTTACATATTCAGAAAATCAAACAGCGACCCAACGATTTTGCAGAACAGAAATATATCTTTAATCTAAAATTGACAAGGCCATAAAGGCTGGATTCACTCCAACCTGAAACCCCAATTTAACTCTTAACATAGAGGCGATTGTAGATCATCTACTCTTCCACCAGTATTAGTCACTATTCAATTAGTATATATATCTTGCCATATCCCCTATGGAGACATTATCATTCTCTTCATGAGTATTTTCAACCCTCTAAGTTCACAATGCAATTGTTCGCGGAGAAAATGTTTAATGGTTAAATACCAATCATTACACAAAGCCACATCTCAAGACATGAACTGAATTTTTTTTATTCCTGTCAATAATTGAAAGCGTCAAGAAAATATAATAAGTTATTACATACCGGGAGAAAATAAAAAGTAAAAAAATAAAGAAAAAAGAAAAGATATAATGGAAATTTAATTGAAAAGTTAGTAACTGTCTTTTTAGTTGATGAGTTTGAAGATTTAAAATAAAATTATAAGTACAAATAGGAATTTTATTCCATAATTTTGATATTCAATTTCATAATAAAGAAATAATATGTCTTCTTCATGAAATCTCTATAAAAACTCTTTATCTTAAATTGTGAAAAATATTAGTAATGAGATATCATTATTGATATTAACATAAGTGCATGAAAACAACTTTTTCTCCATTTTAATGCAAGAGTATTCACTTTAATTTACTAACAGTGAAAACATCATTTAATTTTCGCTTGGATTATCACTTCTCACCTATGATTTCGACCGTTAGCACGATACCTGTGCATTATATATATTCGATAGTAATGAATACTAACAAAGATTTTAATATATTTTTTTCCTACGTGGAAAAATCTTGGAAATTATCATACATCATTTCTTTTGTTCCACACTCATAACTTTCCACGAAAAAAATTCTTCCTCATAGTCTAATCTTTGATACGTATACTATTTGCAGTTAATCACATATTACCATATATAATATAAAGATATTTAATACAAATATCAATTTATAACTCTTTCACAGTTCTTAAAACTGTCATATACTAGGGATACCTTAGTTATAACAACCCACCATGTACTATATTCAAATAAGTTAATAACTCTTCTCAAGCTTATTCATTAACCTCAAAATAATACATAAAGCATCTTTTACCACTAGTTACTCCTTGAAATATTTAGTTCTATGCAACATTCATTAGAATGCTAAAATTCCAACCATTATTCTAATTTTATAATAGGATCTAATTGCCACTTTAGTAGTGGGCTTTATAATATTATAGACCAACAAATTGAATGAAGTCTTCAAATTATTACGATTATTTATCAAATTCTAAAAATATCTACGAAACTCTATGGAAATAAAATTTAAAGCTTTTTCTTCTAATCTCTTCATTTTCCTCAATTCCCAAGCCCATGCCTTTTGAACATATTGGCTCACCATGGGTTCGGTTCTACATGGATATGATCAGGATGGTTCTTACAAAAACATAAAACTATAGGGGTAGGGGGGTTAGTTATATCCAACTTAATGAGATATCAACTCATATCACCTTTCAAGCAAAACAAGCAAGTTATTCAAATATATGTCATACATGAATTAACCATATGAATGAATACATTACATATGATCTTCTAGTAATCAACATGAAGTTTAGGATATAATTCCCTCATATGACCTTAGGTTAAGGGCTTCTTCTTGGTACCATTAGTGTCTAGGCAACCAAATATTCTATTACTCACTTGGCAATTGTGGTTTTTACAATTTCTTTTCTCAAGAGTGTCATATTCTTAATTTAAATATGCCAGAAGAAGGATCTTCTATGCATGGGTCCAAAAAAAAAAAAAACAAATGGAATAATTTTTCCCTTAAATTATTTTTTAGTTTTATATTTATAATTTATTTAATTATGTGTAACTATGTAAGAATCGAGTATGAATGACTCGCTAACTTAAACCTGAGCTAATTGCTAAGGAGAAGGTGAAGGAGGAGGAGGTTTCATCCACATCAATTCAATTGAAGGTATGGATTAGCAACGATAGGTAAGCATGAAGCTTGATTTGGCTATGTTTCCATGATAATGTCTTCGTGAACGTAACCTCTGAGAAGACAGTGAAGGATCTCCGGATTAAGTTAGGAAGCCTTTATCAAAGCAAATCGCTCGTGAACAAGTTGTTTCTACATAAGTGACTGTACAACCTTCGGATGAGTGAAGGTGATTCTTTTTCTACACACTTAAACGAGTTTAATACTATTTGTGGGCAGCTTGTGTCTATTGATGTTAATCTAGATGAGGAGGATAAAGCATGTACTTTACTGTGTTCGTTACCTAATTCATGGGAGCATATAATTGTTCGATTGACATTGGTGTTAGTGTGTTGTCATTTGAGAATATCGTATCTGCTTTATTGTTTAAGGAGATGAGAAGAGTAGGTTCTGATAATGCAACGAATGATGCTCTTTTCGTAAGAGGAAGGAATAATGAATGATCCAAATCTAGATTTGTTAGCAGAAATAAATCCAGAGGAAGATCTAAAAGTTGCAATCGATCCAAAATAAAGTGTTGGAAGTGTGGAAAAATTGGACACTTAAAGAAGGATTGTAGAAGCAAAAGAGTGGGTCTAGGGAAGCAAGATGATGTACAATCGTCTAGTACAAAGAAAGATGATTACAGTAGTGTGGGAGACATGTATCTCATCTGCAACTCATCTCAGGTTGACCGCAGTGTGTGGATAATTGATATTGGAGCGTCTTTTCACATGATGCCTCATAGAGATTAGTTCTATTATTATGAGCCATATCAAGGAGGTACAGTGTGAATAGGAGATGATTCGATGCTTGATATTATCGGTCATGGAAAGGTGAAGCTAAAGATGAAGGATGGGATAGTCAATAATCTTCCAAATATGATGCATATTCCTGGTCTTACTAGGAATCTTATTTCTGTGGGAATTATGGCAGATGCTGGTATTACTTTCATCAGCGATAAGTATTCATGCAAGCTAACTCATGAATCTATGGTGATTGCTAAAGGTGAACGGTGTGGAAAGCTATGGAAATTGCTAGGAAGCATAGTAATCGGTGGTGAAAGTTATATCATGAAGTAGGTGAAAGAAGATCCTGCAATGTTGTGGCATCAAAGATTGGGTCATATTGGTTAGAAAGGTTTGGTGACCCTTACTTCAAAGAAGATGGTAGATGGAATCCTGATCACTCGTGAAATGTATAAGTGAAACCGCTAGCAAGTATATTAGGTCGCAATCAAGTAATATATGATGAGTAAAGTATCGTTCCCTCGAGGACTAAAAAGATTACCAAACCTATAATAACTTATACTGATATTTAGGTAATTCAAACAGGAATCTTTTTTTTTTTTTTATATCTAACTAAAGAGATTAAATCAAGTTCTATGCTAATGGGAATTATAAGATTCTTATAAATACTTCTAATTAAACAGTGGGAATTTAGAATTCACCCTAGTCATGCTAATCAAACTACCGTTAAGTTATTGAAATCAACTTATATGTGGTTATTCACGTGAGTTCAACATTTTAAACCTCAAATCAATTAGTCCACTTTCGTATCTCTAATTAACAGAGGATTCTAATATACTCTCATACATTTTTCAATGCTATGATCGCCTTATGCCCTAATACAATTATCCCTAATCTCTTAGTGAATAATTAATTAGAACATAGCTTTAATCTCTCTATGAACCCTAATTAAACCAATTAACGCCGCTTTTGCATTGACTCATTAGTCTAATTAAGAATTCCTAACAAATCCTATCTCCACTTTCATATTGATTGGATTTCTAACAATCTAATCTTATCACAATTAAATTGGAATTATAGGAATTCACAACATGAATACTCCACATATATGTCAATTTCATAACCAAACTACACTGATCATTTTAGCAAACTAGGGCTTCATCCACTATTCCCACAAACAAAATTAGCCAGCCATACAATAGATAATAACAAGACAAAATTCAATGAAAAATGTTAAAGAATCCATTAAAGACATAAAAACCAATTCACAGAAATGCAAAATATGATTAGGATAAGAAGTCACCAATATGTAGCAAATCTGGAAATAAGATCCTCAAACAACTCTTCAGAGATTTCTGACTTGATCTCAATTGATGGAAGTACAATTGAATTCAATCTTCAATTCCCTTGTAAAAAACTAAAGTTTCTTAAAACAAAGTTCTCAAATCTAAAATCTACTCTCCTCTCCCCGGTCGTTCTTTTCTTTTCTTTTCTTTCCCCTGCTTTTATGCTCTGCAGAAACGTACAAAGTGCACAAGAATATGAAAAGTCGGCAGTCCACCACATGAGGCACGGCCATGTATAATGTGGTGGTTACTGCCACCACATAAACCACGACCGTGGGATAACTCCATAAGCGTCTCGGCATTTTCTTCTTTCGTTCTTCTTTTAGGCACGACCGTGTCTTAGGGGGTAAACACACCACCTACATGAAGCACGGCCATGGGCTATCCTCTTAAGCCTCTCATCCTTTATTTTTTTTTAATAATTGTGGAAAGGAAAAACACTACATAAAGCACGGCCGTGTCTCATCTCTTGCTTGTGATTTCTTCATGTTTTGCATCATGTACATCTTCAAGTCCATTAATCCCTAAGATATTAACATAAATGCAATTTAAGTATCTTTTTATTGGAAATTTCTAATAATTGACAATAATATATATACCAATCACAAGATACAACATGATAAAATATGCCTTTATCAACTCCCCCATACTTGAACTTCTGCTTGTCCTCAAGCAATTAATAAACTGTCAAATGAAAATACAAAATTTTCTTTCCTCATAATTGATTTGAAAAGATGGTGCCTACCACTCTAACTAACTGAAAACATGTAACTGGTATACTTAGAAAAAATTGAGTAGTTAATCTGGAAAGACTAACTTTTATTCCTAATGTTTAACCACCGAACTCCTATTTCAAAAGATAAATTCTCAGTCCAATAAAGCAAAACACTCATTTAAACTTCAAAAGCAACTAGCAAGTATAAAATCTCTTTAATTACTTATCTGAATAAGATAACACAAAGTTAAAGCATATGGTATCCACTCTTCCCCTAGATTTTTTTTTCCTTTTTATAATAGTCTTATTTCATTTTTTTTTTTTTTTCATATTGACAGTAGAGTCTGACTTCACTCTTCTAAGGGACTAAAGCCTGCCCATATCAACTGGCTTTTATTAATATATTAAAATTTTGCCTTTCCGCCCTTCACGTTATTATGAGTTCATTGAGTCGGCACATCCCGGGCTCATCACCCAAGTGACCAGGTTTTAAAGGGACCCCTACGAACTCTTCCTCACACTAACATTTAAGTTAGGATACTCTTAACTCACTTACCTGAGTCATTGGAATAAAGGCTCTAATTTTTTATTTTTTTTTGGACTATTTTTATAAGGAATCACCAAGTAAAAAGTTTCCTCTACCTCTTTTTCTAAGAGTTAAAATATTCTCAAAGCACTTCAAAAGAAAAAATACAAGCTTAATTCACTTAGAAGTAAACTTGCTTGTTTTGCACTAAAGGACTCGACCTACTTCCGAACTTTAAATTCAAGAGTCTAAACAAAAGGTCAAAATTTTCCTTAAAGATTCCACTACTAAATTTAAACTAAGTAAACCAATTACAACAGCTAATGAGTAAGGCACCAAATCAAATCAATTAGATAAAAGAAAATTTATACCACATTTCCAGATCATATTAGACTTTTCCAATACAACAATTCAAGATAATGGTGAAGTTCCACACAAATTAACATCAACAGACATCAAAATTATCATAAATAACGGCCTATTTTATTTTTCCTTCCCCCACACTTAATTCAGACAATGTCCCTATTGTCTTTCCTAATTGCAAAAGAAAATTGATTAAACCATAAAAGTACTTTGGGAATAACGAAACTTCCCTGAGATGAAAGTGGAGCAAAGTCTCTGGAATATTTCATCATGAAAGTGCCATCACTTTTCCATATGAACTGCACATTTTTCCTTTAGTTCCTGAAGTTAGAACAAAGAAACACAAAGAGATAAAATAGATCAAGAATATTCACAGTCTAACATCACCTATAGTGTTTTAAGGAATTATTAAAGTTCCAACAGAAAATAAAATAAAAGTAATCGACAAGTTTTTTTTTTTTTTTTTTTACATATGGCCGTGGTGTAAGGGGTGAATCAATCCGTAATTTGCACATTACCGTGGCACGGCCGTATGACATGTGGTGGATTTAGGGCCACCACACGAACCACGGCCGTATCTCATCCCCTTAAAATCCTCAGCCGATTTTTTTTTTTTTTTTTTGTAACGAAATTAAAACACTAGTATATATACTTATTGAGCATGGGCTGCCTCCCATGAAGCGCTTGTTTTATAGTCATCAGCCTGACTATCAGGGTTAGCTTACAACAAGGAGTTTAAACAACTCCTCCAACACCATCGTTTTCAGATTAGGATTCCAAGCTTCCTTCCATAGTATGGTGCCCTTCTTTTCAGCTTCCACCAATGTTTTGTAGGTGGATATCAATAAACTTACCTGTTGGATGTCTGCTCTTGACCATCCCAAGATTTCCCTATGTTTATCCAACTGGCCTTGAATTTGCTACTGCAATTCTCTTGTCATAGGCGCTGGATTAATGTGAGGCCATGGATTTCCTAAATTCAGACACTCATAATCAAACAATTGATTACAAAAGACATTAGGTTCAAGTGTCTGCATGGGCATTAGTGTCGACACTGGTGGCTTCTCATAGTGGTCTGTCTTCTCAAAAGCAACAACATTTTTAGTCTGGGGTACTTGCTCACAGCCTTTGTTTTCTTGCTCATCCTCATCCCCCCAATCATCTATCTCATTCAAAACAGCTTCAAGAGTGGTTTGCCCTACATCTTCCTCCACATCATTGTTAGTAATTTCACCCTCAGCAGATATATCAGAATACCTTGCTTTCTCATTAGACAAAAACATAGGATCATACATATCAAATGTTACTTGGTCATCTAGTGCTCTAAGGGTGAGCTTACCTTGTCCTACATCAATTAGAGCTTGACATGTAGCTAGGAATGGTCTACCCAGAATGAGTAGAATGTCATCATCTTCTTCCACATCCAGTATGACAAAATCTACTGGAAATATGAATTTATCGACCTTGACTAAGACATCCTCCACTGTACCTTTGGAAAACCTTAAGCTCTTATCAGCTAGCTGCACAATGATTGGTCTCCTCTTGCACTTTTGTGGCTCTATTCCGAGCTTCCTAAAAACTGAAAGTGGCATTAAATTAATACTTGCACCAGAATCAATCAAAACATTCTTAAAATCAATATTACCAATGGTGCAAGGGATACTGAAACTTCCCTGATCTTTCAACTTTCTAGGTAGCTGAGCAGATTTCTTCTCTATGATAGCTGAACTCTCGCCAAGAAGCATTACTTTCTCAACACTCTCCATGGATCTTTTGTTAGAGAGCAGCTCTTTCATAAATTTAGTATAGGATGGAATTTGCTTCAAGGCCTCTAAGAGAGGTATATTGATTTGAAGCCCTTTAAATATGTCACAAAACCTAGCAAACTGGGCTTCCAACTCCCTCTACTTGAGTCTTCCTAGGAAGGGGATAGGTGGAACATAAGGCTGCAACACTGGTGCTTTGGATGTGAGTTCCTCCTCCTTCTGCTTACCTTTCTCAGGATCTTTCTCTTGAATTTTCACCGACCTTTCAGCTTTCTTCACTTCCTTACCACTCCTTAGCATGATGGCATTGACATGATGGGTGTTCTCCTCAGTTTTGCTAGGCAAAGATCCTGAGGATCTAGTACTTAGCTGCTGTGCAATTTGACTGAGCTGACCCTCCAAGTTTCTGATAGAAGCTTGTTGGTTTTGCAAGAGGGTGTCAGTCTTTTGCATGTAGGTCCTCATGAGCTCTTCCATCTGAGTGGGTTGCTGTTGAGAATTGGCATTCTGAGCAAAGGTTTGTCTGGGAAATCCAGGGGGTGGGTTAAGTGCTTGATTCTCATTCCTCCATGAGAAGTTTGGATGATTTCGCCAGCCCGGATTGTAAGTGTTGGAATAAGGCCCTTGATTAGCTCTTTGAAAATTGTTGGCATAGTTGACTTGCTCTCTATTGGATGATGCTGGAAAGTTTCCCAATGGACATTCCAAAGAGGGGTGTGGTCCTAAACACAAGTCACAACCAGCAAGCAAGTTAGCATTAACTGATTGAGAAGAAGAAAGTTTGCTTACCTGAGTAGTGAGAGCTGCCAACTGAGCTGAAATAGAATTGATATCACTAACTGATGCAGCTCTTGATTTCCCTCTCTCATGTTGCCAATTATGTGCACTAGATGCCATTTCTTCAATTAAAGCACTAGCTTCAGTGTATGTTTTACTCATCAATGCACCTCCAGCTGCAGCATCTACCAACGACCTCAAAGTGTCATCCAAACTAAGATAAAATACTTCAATCAGGAGATTATCAGGTAGGCCATGGTGTGGACACTTCCGGATTGTTTCCTTAAATCGTTCCTATGCCTCATATAATGATTCACCACTGAACTTGGAAAAGTTGGTGATATCATTTCTTAATTTGGCAGTACGTGATGGTGGGAAAAATCTTCTAAGAAATATTGATTGAAGTTCAGCCCATGTGGTAACAGAATCTTGGGGTAAGGAATTATACCAAGCTCTTGCCTTATCCTTCAATGAGAAAGGAAAAAGTTGCAGTCTTATGGCATCATCAGAAACACCATTCATCTTTATCAAGTTAGAATACTGAAGGAATCCTGCTATGTGTTCATCAGGGCTCTCATGCGTATATCCACCAAACTGATTGGATTGCACCATCTGTATAAGTGCCGGCTTCAACTCAAAAGTGTTGGCCTGAACAGCTGGCCTTCTAATTGGTGGTCCTTGAACAGTTGGGACTGAAAAATCGTGAAGTGCTCGCTGGGCAGCTTGAATAGGAAGATTGTTATTGTCATCTGCCATGATTTCCTTTTGATTCTCTCTTCTCTGTCTATTCTCTCTTCTCAAACGATGTATAGTACGCTCTATCTCAGGATCTAGGGGCAGAAGTTCAAGATTCCTACTCCTTTGCATGCGCACCCGCAGAAAAGACAGAAAAGTAAAGACACACTAACAACAAAATAAAATGCACCTAAATTACCAACAAAGCTACAAAGTCTAATATCTTATAGTCCCCGGCAACGGTGCCAAAAACTTGATCACTCGTGCAATGTATAAGTGAAACCGCTAGCAAGTATACTAGGTCGCAATCAAGTAATATATGATGAGTAAAGTATCGTTCCCTCGAGGACTAAAAAGATTAGCAAACCTATAATAACTTATACTGATATTTAGGTAATTCAAATAGGAATTTTTTTTTTTTATATCTAACTAAAGAGATTAAATCAAGTTCTATGCTAATGGGAATTATAAGATTCTTATAAATACTTCTAATTAAACAGTGGGAATTTAGAATTCACCCTAGTCATGCTAATCAAACTACCGTTAAGTTATTGAAATCAACTTATATGTGGTTATTCACGTGAGTTCAACATTTTAAACCTCAAATCAATTAGTCCACTTTCGTATCTCTAATTAACAGAGGATTCTAATATACTCTCATACATTTTTCAATGCTATGATCGCCTTATGCCTTAATACAATTATCCCTGATCTCTTAGTGAATAATTAATTAGAACATAGCTTTAATCTCTCTATGAACCCTAATTAAACCAATACTCCACATATATGTCAATCTCATAACCAAACTACACTGATCATTTTAGCAAACTAAGGCTTCATCCACTATTCCCACAAACGAAATTAGCCAGCCATACAATAGATAACAACAAGATAAAATTCAATGAAAAATGTTAAAGAATCCATTAAAGACATAAAAACCAATTCACAGAAATGCAAAATATGATTAGGATAAGAAGTCACCAATATGTAGCAAATTTGGAAATAAGATCCTCAAACAACTCTTCAGAGATTTCTGACTTGATCCCAATTGATGGAAGTACAATTGAATTCAATCTTCAATTCCCTTGTAAGAAACTAAAGTTTCTCAAAACAAAGTTCTCAAATCTAAAATCTACTCTCCTCTCCAAGGTCGTTCTTTTCTTTTCTTTTCTTTCCCCTGCTTTTATGCTATGCAGAAACGTACAAAGTGCACAAGAATATGAAAAGTCGGCAGTCCACCACATGAGGCACGGCCATGTGTAATGTGGTGGTTACTGCCACCACATAAACCACGGCCGTGGGATAACTCCATAAGCGTCTCGGCATTTTCTTCTTTCGTTCTTCTTTTAGGCACGGCCGTGTCTTAGGGGGTAAACATACCCACCACATGAAGCACGGTCGTGGGCTATCCCCTTAAGCCTCTCGTCCTTTATTTTTCTTTAATAATTGTGGAAAGGAAAAACACTACATAAGGCATGGCCGTGTCTCATCTCTTGCTTGTGATTTCTTCATGTTTTGCATCATGTACATCTTCAAGTCCATTAATCCCTAAGATATTATCCTAAATGCAATTTAAGTATCTTTTATTGGAAATTTCTAATAATTGACAATAATATATATACCAATCACAAGATACAACATGATAAAATATGCCTTTATCAAATCCCAGGCTGTTTTATGGGTTTTAGATTTTGTGAATATTGTCTACATGGAAAATAGAATCAGGTATCTTTTGAATCCATAGGAGGGGGAACAAAAGGGATTTTGGATTTAATCTATAGTGACGTTTTTAGTCTTACACCTATAGCATCATTTGGAAAATCAAGGTATTATATTTCTTTTACCAATGATTATTTTAGATATGTGTGGATATATTTCTTGTAGAGAAAGGATGATGTTTTAGAAAAATTTTGTGAATTCAAAGCTTTCATAGAAAATCAATTTGATAGAAAGATTAAAGTGTTGCAGACTGACAACAGAGGAGAATTCTGTTTAGTGAAATTTGATCAATTCTGTGTGACTAGTGGCATAGCAAGGTAGAAAACCACGCCATATTCACCTCAGCAGAATGGGGTAGCAGAGAGACTTAATCGATTTCTCATGGAGAAAGCAAGGAGTATATTAAGTGGTGCAAACTTAGCAACTGAATTTTAGGTAGAAGTAGTGGCTACTGTGTGTTATCTAAAGAATAGGTCTCCCACATCAACTTTAAAGGATTAGACACTGTTTGAGGTGCTATTCAAGAAGAAGCCAAACATATCTCATGTTAGAGTATTTGGATGCGAAGCATATGTGCATTTGCCTAAGGAAAAGAGGAATAAGCTTGAAAGCAAGTTAGAGAAGTGCATCTTCATTGGGTATAAAGATGGTATTATAGGGTATAAGCTGTGTAATCTTGATACTAAACATATTATTTATAGCAAAGATATGGTATTTAGAGAATCTACGATAAATTAAATTATTTCATAGGCTCCTGAAGAACTATAGATGGTTGAGTTAGATGTTAGTTTGCAAGAAAAGACAAAGGCTACACAAGTTAAAATAGAAATTTCAAATTCTGAAGTTAATGAGCCTGATGTGGAGGATGATATTGTAGATTTTGATATTGAGTTTAAAGTTGAAGCACCACCTGCACTGGCTTTAAGGAGGTCCATACGGCAGAAAAGACCACCTGAGAGGTATACTTCATTTGCTAGTAATGAAAATTGTGCTTTGACTATTACAGGTGATGATCCAAATAATGTTAAGGAAGCAAGAAGTGCCGAAGATGCTAAATAGTGGGAGAAAGCCATGACAGATGAGATGGACTCATTGGGTAAAATCAAAATGTGGAATTTGGTAAAATTACCTACAAATTGGAAGGCAATTGGTTGTAAAAGGGTATTCAAGAAGAAGATATCCACAGATAGAGATATAGAACAATATAAAGCTTGTCTAGTTATGAAGGGATATTCGTAGATAGAGGGAGTCAATTATGGTGAGATTTTTTCTCCTATTGCTAAATTAAATTCTATAAGACTTGTTTTATTAGTAGTAATTGCATAAAATCTAGAGATAGAGCAGTTCAATGTAAAAACAACTTTCCTACATCGTGACTTGAAGGAGGATATTTACATGAAGCAACCAGATGGGTTTGTGCTCAAGGAAAAGAAGATTCTATTTGCAAACTGAATAAGTCTTTATATGGCTTGAAACAATCTCCAAGAATGTGGTATCGGAAGTTTGACTCCTATGCCTTGAAGCTTGGCTTTGTTCGTTGTGATGCTAATCATTGTGTCTATGTGAAGAGGTTAGATGATGATTTTGTTATTTTAACCTTATATGTTGATGATATGCTGCTAGTTGGGAATAGTATAAGTACGATCAGTGCTGTGAAGGGACTATTGGCAAAAGAGTTTGAGATGAAAGATCTAGGCCTAGCAAACTTTATCTTAGGCATGCAGATAAAAAGTGAGTGAGAGAATGGAAAGTTATGGTTAAGTTAGAAGAAATATGTTGAAGATGTGTTGAAAAAATTCAATATGATAGATTATATGCTAGTGAAGACCCCTATGTCCACAAGTTCTAAGTTATCAGTGTTCCAGTATCCCATGATTGAAGAGGAAATTGAAGAGATGGCAGCAGTTCCATATGTAAGTGCAGTATGGAGCATGATTGATGTGCTCAAGGGATCTTAATACCAATTAACAAGAACATACACATAATTGATTTAACTCCAATTAAAAATGGTGTGAACAAGATAGAAGATATAACCCCAAATGGCATGACAACAAGTACCAATAACCTCAAATGGAATGAACTAAATTAGAAGTACTATAAGTGGATTCCAATACCAATCAAATACAAAGGAACAATTCAATTCCAATCCTTACAATTGGCGTGAAAACCTAACAATACATTAACCCTAATTTAGCATGAAAGGAACACACAAAAATCAACCAATTATAACTAGATATTACTCACTAGCAATAGTCGGATGCAACTTAAGAAAATCTTGATATGACTCACAAGAATTCCTAAGCTAACTCGCCACAATTTTACAAGTGAAATTGATAAGAGTAAGTGGCATGAAGAGAGCAGTCCTACAGCAACAAAAGTCAAGTGTATAATGTTCAAAAAGTTTCCTTCTAACCCCACTTTGTAAGTATTTATACTTACTTTAAATATGGCAAATTTAACAAAGAAAATTACAAGTGAAAAACAATGAGTGTGTCTAGTTTTTGTCACTAAAGGAAATTACAAGTAAATCCTCATAAGTAGCTAACTTCTCGCACCTCCATAAAAAAATATTTGACTAGTTCTTCTTTGATTTACGTAAGTCCATGAATGACCCACAAACTGAGCATTAGTGAATTTACCTATCGTCCTATAAAAACTGATAAATTTACCTGCCGGAATGCACAACTAATATACAATAGAAAAGAAGATACTAATTAAATATCCTTTGGGTCTAATTGTTTAAAGAGGACCCTTATCGCCAAATTTTGTAATCCTTTGGCTCTTATCCTGGTGATGGGTCTTGTAGGTATATGATTCCTATCATTTCCTCGAGCCTGTGGAAGATTTTCCCTCAAATCTGATAGGCCTTCATGAATATCATTAGGTAAATAAGGTGATAGATCTACAACATTAAATGTAGCAGGGGTGCTATATCCTCCTGGCAATTTATCTGTCAAAAGATCACTGTAGTCATCCAATACCTGAGATACTATAAGGGGTAGATGCTCACTCACCTCTATCTTTAGAGTATACCTCATCTGCAATAAATATATTGGTCCCTCATTTGCTATGGCCTTCTCTAACTCATACTGTCTTAATAATAAGGTCTTCCTCTTCCCGAATTTACTTATCTACCTCTAAACCTTTAGGACCTCTAAAGGTTTACTTATCTGGCTCTGAACCTCTTGGTCCTCTGAAGGTTTACTTATTTGCCGCTGAACCTCTTAGACCTCTGAAGGTGACTTTGGGTTCAACACTATATGTCTACTCTCTTTTTGGAACATATAAGTGTTTCTGAAGCCATCATGCAAAACCCTCCTATCATACAACCAAGGCTTGCTAAGCAATATATAGGATGCACACATGAGAAGGATGTCACATATAATCTCATCATGATATTTATCCCCTATAATGAAAGGTACCTTAGCCCTCTAAGTAACATGTAGATTACCTTACTCACTCAGCCAATGCAATTTATAGGGTTTTTGATGTAGGGTAGTTACAAATTTCAATTTCGATACTAATGATGCAACTACTACATTAGTATAACTACCACTATCAATAATAATAGCACATAGATTACCTTGTACTCTACAAGAGGTGTGGAACAAATTTTCCCTTTACTCATCATCATTAGTAGGAAACGAAGTCAAAGTTCGACGCAGTACATTAATAGATAAATACATATCACCTCCATCCTAACTATTGGCCTCATTGCCAAGTCCCCCATTCATACTATCATTCGACATGGCTGGTGAATTCATCTTTTGACACACTAAACAAATCAATATAACTACAATACACTTTACGTCAAATACAACACACACAACACCCCTTTTCAACCTTATAACAATACTTCACACACACACACACTTCCACGATTCAACAAAACACTAAAATCACTCACACACCACGGCTCCATACACACTTCCTGATGAGATCCATGATGAGAGCTAAGCTGGAAGAAGAAATGTGGATCCTCTTGAAGTGCCACCTGGACCGATCACAAGAAATCAAGCGAAACGATTCGAGGAAGCACTTAACAGGTTGATAAAGGTTGTCCATGAAGCCGGAAAGGATTGGAGCAATCATGAAGTTGGAATGGATTGGAACAACCATGGGAAGACCCTTACTTTTGTACAAGTCACATCGGACACGGGATGAAGAGGGCGTGTATTTTCAAGGCACGGCCGTGTATGGAGTCAAGCAAATCCACAGAAAGATACACGTCTAGAAGTATACGGCCGTGTATCTCTTCAAGGCCGGCTCAAGGCCACCGACCTTCATTCCAACGTCGCCGGCTTTCTTGTTCTGTTTTCGTGTTTTTACGCAACTTATCTAAGTTTTGTCATTTTGGGCTTTAATGTTACGCATTGTAAACCCTAATATAAGCTCTTAGGGTTAGAATACAAATATAGAACATACATCTTAGAACATTAAACATCTTTTGAGAGGCTCCTCTCTTGGTTCTTCAAGAACTAACTAGAACTTATCGGATTAATTTCCGTGGCGTTCATCCCGACTTATCAATCGGTCTTTCATCCCGATTGTGGCGTCTTCACATTATACCAAGGTTCTTGTCTCGCTTATAGACAACGGGTCGCGGTTTCCACTTTAGGTGTTTGGGCGTCTTAGGTAACGAATTTCCGAACGTATTGGTATTGGGTTTCGTCACGGGTTGGCGTGGTTCGTATCAGTTTGGTATCAGAGCTTAGGTTTGTCAAAACATCAAGTTCGATTGAGGAAGGTAACATCAAAACCCTAACTCCAATCGTTCATATCCATTGTTAGCATTCAATTTCGTAATATTAATTGTCTTTTAATAGTGTAGTATCTACTAGTCGATTGTTACAAAAAAAAAAAGAGTAAAAATCACGACAAAAAAAAAGAAGAGAAGAGAAAAGAAAGACAAGAGAAACGTGATCAAAGACAAAAAAAAAAAAAATTCGGATAGAAAAAAGAATAGAGGAAAATTTACGAACCCTAGATTTGTTTTTGAATTCTACAGAAGGGAATTGGTGTAGTTTGGGTTAGTTCCAAGAGAATTGAGAAGAGGAATTGGCGAGTTGATATCATCATTGTTTGTGAGAATACACGAGTGACTGTGTGATATCATTATTTGAGCGAAACACGTAAGGGAGTGTATCATGAGGTTTAATTATATATATATATTTGTGTTAGTACTAATCTTTTCTGCAGGGACAATGTCGAGACAACATTCTCCTGAAGGTGAGAGGGGAAGGTTTGATGCTAGGTTAGTAATTGAGGCGTTGAGGGGTGAGATGAAGAGGATGTTCCAAGAGGGAATGGAACAAATTCATGAGACGGTAGAGCAAAGATTAGAGCAATCCACAAATGTATTCTAAGGGCGTAAGAGGGAGAGTCGTTCTAGGAGAGTACCGAGGGGTAGAGATGAAATGTCGGATGATGACTTTGATGAGCCTTCTTTCGGGAGTTATAGAGGATATAGTGGTTGGAATAGAGGAACTAGGGATTGGGAAGATAGAGGAGATAGGAATAGAGAGGATGATCAATTGAGTAGCATAAAGATGAAGATTCCTCCTTTCCAAGGGAAGAATGATCCCGAGGCGTACTTAGAGTGGGAGAAAAAGGTGGAGATGGTGTTTGATTGTCACAACTATAGTGGGAGAAAGAAAGTAAAACTTACTACCATTGAGTTTTCGAATTATGCTATAGTGTGGTGGGATCAATTAATGTTGAATAGAAGAAGGAATGGCGAGCCACCTACTGAGTCTTGGGAAGAGATGAAAAGAGCGATGAAGAAGCGGTTTGTGCCTGCGTATTACTATCGTGAATTGCACAACAAGTTGCAAACTCTGAGGCAGGGAAGCCGAAGTGTAGATGAGTATTTCAAGGAGATGGAAGTCACTATGATTAGGGCGAATGTAGAGGAGGATAGAGAGGCTACAATGGCTAGATTTCTTGCTGGGTTGAATAGAGAAATCCAAAATGTGGTTGAATTGCAGCATTATGTAGAATTGGAGGATATGGTTCACATGGCTATAAAGGTTGAGAACCAGTATAAGAGGAAAGGTAGTAGTAATGCACGGTTTCCACAGAGTAATGGTTCATCCACTTGGAAGACCAACCAATGGAAGAAAGAAGAAAAGCCTTTACCCACCAAACCAAAAGGGGAGCTGAGGCAAGCGGGTTCTACTCCTGGTAACCAAGGTAACCCTGATTCTTCTACTTCTAGAAATCGTGACATTAGATGCTTTAAATGCCAAGGTAGAGGCCATATTGCTAGTCAATGTCCAAATAGGCGTGTGATGATTTTGCGTGATGATGGAGAGTATGAGACTGAGGGGGATAATGAAGAAGATGATATGCCTCCATTAGAGGATGCTAGTGATGATGAGGAGCCTGCAATGGGAAGGCTAGTGGCAGTAGTGAAGCGAGCGTTAAATGTGCAGGTGAAGGAAGAAGAGGAGGTGCAAAGAGAGAATATATTTCATACTAGATGCTATCTAGGAGATCACATCTGTAGTTTGATCATTGATGGAGGGAGTTGCACCAATGTAGTGAGTAATTTTATCGTTGAGAGGTTGGGGTTCAAAACTGTTAGACACCCTAGTCCATATAAATTGCAGTGGTTGAATGATAGTGGAGAGACTAAGGTGAGTAAGCAAGCATTGATTGGTTTCCGCATTGGTAGGTATGAGGATGAGGTGTTATGTGATGTAGTGCCAATGCAAGCATGTCATGTGTTGTTGGGGAAGCCGTGGCAATTTGATAGGAAGGTTGTTCATGATGGCTTTTCTAACAAGTATACGCTTGTTCACCAGGGGAACAACTTTAATCTTAAACCGTTAACACCTAAGCAGGTATATGAGGACCAGTTGCAGCTACAACAGTCTTTTGCAAAACATAAGGTGAGTGAAAAGCAGAGGGAGAGTGAGAGAGCAAAAGGCAATGAGAAAGAAAAGGAATATAAAAGTCAAGATCAAAAGGAAAAAGAGAGGAAGGCTGGAAAGAGTGTGAGAGGCCAAGTTGAAGGGGGATCAACTTTGGTGGTGAGTGAAAAGGAGAGGGCAGCCTTGCAAAAAGAGAGTTGTGTGGCAAGAGCGAGTGTAGTATGGAGAGCGCTAGTGATGAGGCAACCTATGTTGTTGCTGGTTTTTAAAGAAACATGTTTAGCTACTAACGAACTATCTAACTCTTTGCCTAGTGTGGTTGTGTCTCTTGTGCAGGACTTTGAAGATGTCTTCCTTGAGGAGATTCCAAAGGGATTACCACCTATTTGTGGTATTGAGCACTAGATTGACCTTGTACCCGGAGCATCGATTCCAAGCAAGCCAGCTTATAGGAGTAATTCAGAGGAGACAAAGGAACTCCAAAGGCAGGTCAATGAATTAATGGAGAAGGGGTACGTGAGAGAAAGCATGAGTCCATGTGCAGTGCTTGTGATTTTGGTGCCTAAGAAGGATGGGACATGGAGAATGTGTGTTGACTACTGCACCATCAACAACATCACGGTAAAGTATCGTCATCCCATGCCTCGCTTAGATGCCTTCTTAGAAGGGTTATATGAGTTTAGTGTCATTCCTCATGAGCCTTGGATAGACATTTCCATAGATTTTGTGTTATGATTACCAAGGTCTAGGCATGGTTGAGATTCTATTTTTGTGGTTGTGGATAGGATTCCTAAAATGGTTCATTTCATTCCTTGTCATAAAACTGATGATGCTATACACATTGTTGATTTGTTCTTTAGAGAGGTAGTGCATCCGCATGGTATACCTAGGAGCATTGTTAGTGATCGGGATGTAAAAATTTTGAGTCATTTTTGGAGAGTATTGTGGGAAAAATTAGGAACTAAGTTATTGTTTTCGACTATCTGTCACCTACAAACTGATGGGCAAACTGAGGTGGTTAACAGGACTTTAATTCAATTGTTGAGGGCAACCATAGAGAAGAATATTAGGACTTGGGAGGATTGCCTACCATTTGTGGAGTTTGCATATAATAGGGCTTTACATAGCATTACTCAATGTTCACCATTTGAGATTGTGTATGGTTTTAACCCACTAAATCCTAATTATTTATTGCTATTGCCACCTAACAAGTTTGTGAGTTTTGATGCTGATTCTAAGGAAGATTTCGTGAGAAAGCTACATGCACAGGTAAAGAGTAGGATTGAAAAAAAAAATGCCAGGGTCGCTTCAAGGGTGAACAAGGGCAGGAGACCCAAGATTTTTCAGCCTGGAGATTGGGTTTGGGTGCATTTTCGCAAGGAGAGGTTTCCATTGCAGAGGAGATCCAAGTTGAACCCTCGGGGAGACGGTCCATTTCCGATGCTTGAGAGAATCAATGATAATGCATACAAGAAAGATTTCCCAGGTGAGTCTCTAGTAAGTGTCACGTTTAATGTTACTGATCTGAGTCCATTTGATGCAGGCAATGATTTGAGGACAAATCCTTTTCCAGAGGAGGGGAATGATGAGAGCCAAGCCGGAAGAAGAAATGTGGATCCTCTTGAAGTGCCGCCAGGATCGATCACAAGAAATCAAGCGAAACGATTCGAGGAAGCACTTAACAGGTTGATAAAGGTTGTCCATGAAGCCGGAAAGGATTGGAGCAATCATGAAGTTGGAACGGATTGGAACAACCATGGGAAGACCCTTACTTTTGTACAAGTCACACTGGACACGGGATGAAGAGGGCGTGTATTTTCAAGGCATGGCCGTGTAGGAATCTCAAGATTGCACAAAATCATACACGGCCAGACACACGGCTAACAGGCACGGCCGTGTATGGAGTCAAGCAAATCCACAGAAAGATACACGTCTAGAAGTACACGGCCGTGTATCTCTTTAAGGCCGGTCAAGGCTTCCGGCCTTCATTCCAATGCCGCCGGCCTTCATGTTTACACCGCCGGCTTTCTTGTTCTGTTTTCGTGTTTTTACGCAACTTATCTAAGTTATGTCATTTTGGGCTTTAATGTTATGCATTGTAAACCCTAATATAAGCTCTTAGGGTTAGAATACAGATATAGAACATACATCTTAGAACATTAAACATCTTTTGAGAGGCTCCTCTCTTGGTTCTTCAAGAACTAACTAGAACTTATCGGATTAATTTCTGTGGCATTCATCCCGACTTATCAATCGGTCTTTCATCCCGATTGTGGCGTCATCACATTATATCAAGGTTCTTGTCTCGCTTATAGACAACGGGTCGCGGTTTTCACTTTAGGTGTTTGGGTGTCTTAGGTAACGAATTTCTGAACGTATTGGTATTGGGTTTCGTCACGGGTTGGCGTGGTTCGTATCACTTCCACGCTTTAACACACAACCACTACTACATACCCAACACATAACACTCACTCTACGATACACATAGACACTCATGGTGCAGCTCTCCACTCTACGGTTCACACACACTTCCACACTTCAACACACAACACTCACTTTACAGTACAAACTTTAATCACAACATACACCTCACACACAACACTAACACTCACGGTGCAGCACTCCACTCCACGGTCCACACACACACACTTACGGTGTAACACCCTTCAAACCACAACACTCTACGCTACATACACACACATACCTCACTCACAGTGCAACAACCTTCAAACCACAACACTCTGCGCCACATACACACACACCTTACTCATGGTGCAGCACACACTCCACGTCACGTCTCCACTGCTAATCACTGCAATGAAATAAAATGGAAACAATTAAAGAAACTTCTCCAAATGGTAAGTAAATAATTCCAACTAGTTAAAGTGTATTATGATGATCAATACACAATAACTCCCTCAACTTAATGATTGATTTTGAAATTCAAAATGTTTCCTAATCTTCCACATAAGAAGAGAAAATCTAGAAATGAAAATACACTCTAATTCCGAAATCCTCAAGAAAATGCACTTCCCCTTCTTCCACAAACAAGCAACTCACGGCAAGATGAAGATTACAAAGATCAATTTTGAAATTCCACTTTCAATTCTACAATAATAAGGTATATCATATTATAATCATATATAATTACTTCCATTAAGAAATGGATGAATAAGAACCCTAAATCCCAAATTGAAGATCACAGAAATCCCTTCTCAAAACCCTTTCTCTGATATAAAAAATTATGATGTGCTCAAGGGATCTCAATACCAATCAATAAGAACACACACACAATTGATTTAATTTCAATTAAAATTGGCGTGAACACAATAGAAGATATAACCCCAAATGGCATGACAACAAGTACCAACAACGTCAAATCGCATAAACCAAATTAGAAGTACTACAAGTGGATTCTAATACCAATCAAATATAAAAGAACAATTCAATTCCAATCCTTACAATTGGCATAAAAACCTAGCAATATATGAACCTTAATTTGGCGTGAAAGGAACACACAAAAATCAACCAATTATAACTAGATATTACTCACTAGTAATAATCAGATGCAACTTAAGAAAATCTTGATATGACTCAAAAGAATTCCTAAGCCAACTCGCCACAATTTCATAAGTGAAATTGATAAGAGTAAGTGGCGTGAAGAGAGCATTCCCATGGTAACAAAAGTCAAGTGTATAATGTTAAAAAAGTTTCCTTCTAACCCTACTTTGCAAGTATTTATACTTGCTCTAAATATGGAAAATTTAACAAAGAAAATTACAAGTGTGATCGTTTTTTCTCACTAAAGGAAATTACAAGTAAATCCTCATAAGTAGCTAGCTTCTTGCACCTCCATGGAACAATATTGGACTGGTTCTTCTTTGATTTATGTAGGTCCATGAATGACCCACAAATTGACCATTAGTGAATTTACCTACCGTCTTGCAAAAACCGATAAATGTACCTGTTGGAATGCACAACAAATATACAATAGAAAAGAAGATACTAATTAAATATCCTTGGGGTCTAACTGTTTAAAGAGGACCCTCATCGCCAAATTTGATAATCCTTTGGCTCTTATCCTAGTGATGGGTCCTGTAGGTATATGATTCCTATCATCTCCTTGAGCTTGTGGAAGATTTGCCCTCAAATCTGATAGGTCTTCATGAACATCATTAGGTAAATAAGGTGATAGATCTACAACATTAATGTAGTAAGGGCGTTGTATCCTCCTGGAAATTTATCTATTAAAAGATCACTGTAGTCATCTAATACTTTAGATACTATAAGGGGTAGATGCTCACTCTCCTCTATCTCTAGAGTATACCTCATCTGCAATAATATTGGTCCCTCATCTGCTATGGCCTTCTCTAACTCATACTGTCCCAATAATAAGGTCTTCTTCTTCCCGGTTTTACTTATTTGCCTCTGAACCTCTTGGACCTCTGAAGGTTTACTTATCTGCCTCTGAACCTCTTGGTCCTCTGAAGGTTTACTTATCTGCCCTTGAACCTCTTGGACCTCTAAAGGTTTACTTATCTGCCTCTGAACCTCTTAGACCTCTGAAGGTAACATTGGGTTCAACACTATATGTTTACCCTCTTTTTGGAACATATAAGTGTTTTTGAAGCCATCATGCAAAACCCTCCTGTCATACAACCAAGGCTTGCCAAACAATATATAGGATACACACATGAGAAGGATGTCACATACAATCTCATCATGATATTTATCCCCTATAATGAAAGGTACCCTAGCCCTCTAGGTAACATGTAGACTACCCTACTCACTCAACCAATGCAATTTATAGGGTTTTGGATGTAGGGTAGTTATAAGTTTCAATTTTGATACTAATGATGCAACTACTACATTAATATAACTACCGCTATCAATAATAATAGCACATAGATTACCTTGTACTCTACAAGAGGTGTGGAACAAATTTTCCCTTTACTCATCATCATTAGTAGGAAACGAAGTCAAAGTTTGATGTAGTACATTAATAGATAAATACATATCACCTCTATCCTGACTATTGGCCTCATTGCCAAGTCCCCCATTCATACTATCATTCGACATGGCTAATGAATTCATCTTTTGACACACTAAACAAATCAATATAACTACAATACACTTTACATCAAATACAACACACACAATACCCCTTTTCAACCTTATAACAATACTTCACACACACACACACTTCCACGGTTCAACAAAACACTAAAATAACACACACACCACAGCTCCATACACACTTCCACGCTTCAACACACAACCACTAGTACATACCTAACACATAACACTCACGCTACAATACACACACACACTCACGATGCAGCTCTCCACTCCACGGTTCACACACACTTCCACACTTCAACACACAACACTCACTTTACAGTACAAGCTTCAATCACAACATACACCTCACATACAACACTAACACTCATGGTGCAGCACTCCACTCCACGGTTCACACACACACTTATGGTGCAACACCCTTCAAACCACAACACTCTACACCACACACACACACACACACACACCTCACTCACAGTGCAACAACCTTTAAACCACAACACTCTATGCCACATGCACACATACCTCACTCATAGTGTAGCACACACTCCACGTCTCCACTACCAATCACTGTAATAAAATAAAATGGAAACAATTAAAGAAACTTCTCCAAATGGTATGTAAATAATTCCAACTAGTTAAAGTGTATTATGATGATCAATACACAATAACTCCCTCAACTTAATGATTGATTTTGAAATTCAAAATGTTTCCTAATCCTCCACATAAGAAGAGAAAATCTAGAAAAGAAAATACACTATAATTCTGAAATCCTCAAGAAAATGCACTTCCTCTTCTTCCACAAACAAGCAACTCACGGCAAGATGAAGATTACAAAGATTAATTCTGAAATTCCACTTTCAATTCTACAACAATAAGGTATATCACAATATAATCACATATAATTACTTCAATTAAGAAATGGATGAATAAGAACCCTAAAGCCTGATTTGAAGATCACGAAAATCCCTTCTCAAAACCCTTACTTTGATACAAAAAATTATGATGTGCTCAAAGGATCTCAATACCAATCAATAAGAACACACACACAATTGATTTAATTCCAATTAAAATTGGCGTAAATAAGATAGAAGATATAACCCCAAATGGTATGACAACAAGTACCAACAACGTCAAATGGCACAAACTAAATTAGAAGTACTACAAGTGGATTCCAATACCAATCAAATATAAAGGAACAGTTCAATTCCAATCTTTACAATTGGCGTAAAAACCTAGCAATATATGAACCTTAGTTTGGAGTGAAAGGAACACACAAAAATCAACCAATTATAATTAGATATTACTCACTAGTAATAATTAGATGCAACTTAAGAAAATCTTGATATGACTCAAAAGAGTTCCTAAGCCAACTCACCACAATTTCATAAGTGAAATTAATAAGAGTAAGTGGCATGAAGAGAGCATTCCCATGGTAACAAAAGTCAAGTGTATAATGTTCAAAAAGTTTCCTTCTAACCCTACTTTGCAAGTATTTATACTTGCTCTAAATATGTCAAATTTAACAAAGAAAATTACATGTGAAAAACAACAAGTGTGGCCATTTTTTGTCACTAAAGGAAATTACAAGTAAATCCTCATAAGTAGCTAGCTTCTTGCACCTCCATGGAATAATATTAGACTAGTTCTTCTTTGATTTATGTAGGTCCATGAATGACCCACAAACTAAGCACTAGTGAATTTATCCACCGTCTTGTAAAAACCGACAAATGTACTTACTGGAATGCACGACAAATATATAAAGAAAAGAAGATACTAAAAAAATATCGCTAAGGTCTAATTGTTCAAAGAGGACCCTCATCGCCAAATTTTGTAATCCCTTGGCTCTTATCTTGGTGATGGGACCTTTAAGTATATGATTCCTATCATTGATGTATGGTATTGTGTGTACTCGCTTAGATATTACTCAAGCAGTGAGAGTATTGAGTAGATATATGTCTAATCCTAGAAAAGAGCATTGGATAGCTGCAAAGAGGGTGCTTCCTTATCTTCCCGGTACATTTAATTTTGAGTTATGTTATGAAGGCTTGAAAAGCTCGAAGGGACAGTAAGCATTAAAGCTAAAGTGTTTTGTTGATGTTGATTGAGGAGGTGGCATTGATAACAAAAGGTCGACCAGCGGTTACGTTATTTCCTTATTCAACGGAGCTGTGAGTTAGATGAGCGAGAGACAAAGCACAATTGCTTTATCTAATATTAAGGCATAATACATGGCTCTTACTCATTCTTCTAAGAAGGTGATCTAGATAAGTAGATTGTATAGAGAGCTTGGTTTTACACAAGGAAGAGTGAAGATTGGGTATGATAGCCAAAGTGTTATATTTTTGGCTAAAAATCCTAGTTTTCATGTAAGAACAAAGCACATTGATATACAATATCATTTCATTCAAGAGAAAGTAGAACAGAAAGTTATAGTTTATGCAAACCCTAGGTTGAGATCATCTTAGAACCTGATCGGATGGAAAAGTAGCCTTAGAATTGTCCTTCGAACCAAAGAACAACTTGACCCTAACCCGAATAATGAATTAAAACCAAAGTTATAAGGAAATTATGATCGAAACAAGATACCTTGATTAGATTAGAATGAGTTCTCGCTGAAGAACAATAGGGGGGGTTTTCCCTAGAGAAAATAATACATCCAAAAGTCCCAAATTTGAAACCCTAAAAGACTATTTATAGTGTTGGAAATTAAAGGAGCAAATGAGAAGAAATCATAAGACAGACAATTAAAAGCCGGCTCTCAAAGCCGACCCAAAGCCAGCAGCCTATGTCTATACTGGCTAAGTAAGCTGGTGGCTTACAATTGTCATGGCCAGCGACCTATATATAGGTCGACTCAAGTAAGCTAGCAGCTTATAAGGATAAAGCTAGCTATCTAAAATGCTAGGTCAACATCACAAAGCTAGCGGCCTTCTTCCACTTCCAAGCGATCTTCAATATCAATAGTGGAGATGCTTTCCTTTGTTGGCGCAAGTATTTGCAAAGCGTGGTCTAAGTGCTCTTAAATAAGTCCATTCAAAACTTGCTCCATGCATTTTGCTCTTACCTAAGCTGATTTCCATCATTCCCTCCTTCTTTGAAAGGATTCTTCCTCGAATCACTTAGGAATAGGATATCCATACTTTATGGTGATCTTGTTGATGGCTTGGCAATCTACACACATGCGCTATGTTACATCTTTCTTGGGAACCAATAGCATAGGAACTAAACATGGATTGAGACTCCCTCGCATGAATCCCTTTTATAAAAGTTCTTCTACTTGCCTTTATATCTCATTGGTCTCTTCTAGATTGGTTCTATACACGAGTTTGTTAGGAATAGATGACCTTGGAATAAAATCGATTTGGTGCTCAATACCCCTTAGAGGAGGCAATCCATCCGGAATGTCTTTGAGAAATAACTCTTTAAACTCCTGTAGCAAAGATACAATCACATTGGGCAAAGATGAGTTAAGATCATTAGTTGTAAAATAAACATCCTTGTATAGAAGTACAAGTAATGGTTGCCTCGCCAACATAGCTCTCTTAATCTCTCCTTTTGTAGCAAAAGCACTCATTCTTTTACTGCTCTCTTCACTACTTTCCCCAATCTTTCTTACATTCTCACTCTTTTTATCACTCCTTCCTTTTTCTGATGTACTCACTTTATTTTCTCTCACTTTACACTCTTTCACTATTTTAACTTAATCCTCATATGCCTCCAAAGGTTTGAAGGGTGTTAGCATAATGAGTCTATGATTCATTATAAGTTTGTATATGTTTTTGTACCCATCATGACTAACCTTCCTATTAAACTACCATAGATGCCCTAAAAGGAGATGTCTGACATGCATAGGTGCAACATCACAAAGTACCTTATCTTTATAGCTACCAATGGAAAATGCAACTACAACCTGTTTTGTTACTTTAACTTCTCTACACTCATTCAAGCATTGCAGCTTATATAGCCTAGGATGCTTCATTGTAGGTAGATACAATTTCTCAACTATAAAAGAACTTGCAACATTTATGCAACTACTACTATCAATGATCATGCTACATACTTTACCGCCCACATGGCACCTAGTATGGAAGATATGCTCACGCTGTTCCTCATCATCATCTTCTTTAGGTTGTATGTTTAGAGCACACCTAGTAACCAACATCTCTCCTTTCATAGGACCCTCTACATCAACATTGCCGCATTCCTCCAATGGTAGCATCTCTCCTTCATTTGAGCTTATCCTCTCTACATCACCATTATCTAGAACCACCATAACCCTCTTGTTTAGACATTGATAGTCAATGTGCTCCAATCCCTAATACCTCAAACATTTTATATCACGTGATCTAGTAGAGGGTTTAAGTTCAGTTTTACCTTTAGGATAGGTAGTGGGTTCCTTAGACTTTGCATCTTCCTTTTGTCTAGAGACATCCTTATTATTCCTCCAATTTATCTTCCCTGAAGAGCCAGAAGTAAAGTCATACCTAGAGGTACCCTTGGACTTTAACTGCCTCTCCACCTTAATAGCTTTATGCAATAGTTCCTCTATCTCCACATAATGATGTAACTCCACAATTTTAGTTATCTCTCTATTAAGGCCATTAACAAATCTATCCATTGTAGCTTCACGATCTTCTTCTATGTTAGCCCAAATCATAGCGACCTCCATCTCTTTATAATAATCCTTAACACTCATAGGACCTTGAGTCAACCCCTACAACTTTCTATACAAATCCCTGTAGTAATGACTAGGTATAAACCTTTTTTCTCATTAATACCTTCATCTCCTCCCATGATCTAATTGGTCTCTCTCCTGTCCTTTGCCTACTAACCATAAGTTGATCCCACCAAATACTAGCATAATCAGTGAACTCAACTGCTGCTAATTTAACCTTCTTTTCCTTAGCATAATTGTGATAATCAAATACATGTTCTACTTTTCTCTTCCACTCTAAATACAACTTAGGATCATTCTTCCCTTGAAAAGTAGGAATTGCCATCTTAATGCTCCCTAAATTATTATCTTGCCTCTGAACAACCCTTTTACCTCTCCTAGAACTATTCATATCAATATTAGAATACTTATCTTCCCTCCCCTTATCCATAGTCCTTCTGAAAGACCTATGCTTAGAAGGAGATTCAAGATCATCTAACCTTCTATTCAAAAGTTTAAATTGATCTTGGATTGACTTCATAAACGACCTCATATCATAATCTACATGTTCTCCTCCACTACTCATGTTTCCATGGCTTGCAATAAAATTTGTTAATAACATAAGAAAGAATAATTTTGTTTTCCTCTCAACTCTCTCTCACGTGTTTACACATAGAGATATGGATTCAATTCGCTTGTGTATCACTCAAGAATATGTGTATAATTTGGTATTCAATAAACGTCTCCCCATAAGTTCTTTAACAAGAACCCTATTAATGACCCTACTAGGTAGTAAATAATGACACGTAATTGCTAAGAACTAAGGAATTAATTCAATCCAATCTATCTAAGAGGAAAAATTTCATGACAACCTACTTTCTTTTTTTATATATATATATACGGATTTTCTCTTCTTCTTCTTCTTGCCTTTTTTTTTTTTAACTCTTGAGCACACTATCAATGAACAAACATAAGCAATATACCAAATCAATCAAAAAATTTCTAACACTTGTAGAATTAATTCAATGGAACACTATATATATATATATATATATTTTTTCACAAGAACAATATTGAACAACCAAAATTCAAAAGACTAAATTAACACAACAATTGTGATAATGCTAAATGATGGATAACACCTGATTTTCAAGAGCGAAAGCTTTGATACCAAATGATGAAAACCCTAAGTTGAGATCGTCCTAGAACCCGATCGAATGGAAAAGTAGCCCTAGAATCGTCTTTGGAACGAAGCAACAACTTGACCCTAACTCTAATAACGAATTAAAACCAAAGTTATAAGGAAATTACGATAGAAACAAGATACCTTGATTAGATCAGAATGAGTTCTCGATGAAGAACAATAGAGAGGTTTTTCCCTAGAGAAAATAATACATCCAAAAGTCCCAAATTTGAAACCCTAAAAGACTATATATAGTCTTGGAAATTAAAGGAGCAAAATGCAAGAAATCATAGGACAGGCAATTAAAAGCCTGCTCTCAAAGCTAGCCCAAAGCCGATGGCCTATGTCTACCCTAGCTAAGTAAGCCGACAACTTACAATCGTCATGGCCAATGGCTTATATATAGGCTAACTCAAGTAAGCCGGCAGCTTATAAGGACAAAACCAGCAACCTAAAGTGCTAAGCTGGATCACAAAGCCGATGGTTTTCTTCCACTTTCGAACGATCTTCAATATCAATAGTGGAGATGCTTGATAAATAGAAAATGATCTTTTCCTCTATTGGCACAAGTATCCACAAAGCGTGGTCTAGGTGTTCTTGAATAAGTCCATTCAAAGCTTGCTCCATGTGTTTTACTCTTACCCTTATAATCAGTCCTCCATTTCCTTCTAGTAGGTCATAGGAAAGAGTTGATGTAAGCTGATTTCCATCAATAATGTTGGAAAAAGTTAACACATAAGTGAATAGTGCATGGTTTTTTACCAAGGTAGTGAATGTAGAAAATTTTGAATGGTGTACAACTGTATTAGGCATAAAAAAGCATTAGAAGTATTCACCAAGTGGGAGAATGTTAGGGTATGGCTTGTATTCCCCTACGATAGGAAAGCACGTAGGTAGTATTCTAACCTATGTTAATTAAGGAGTATTTACATATTTTAGAGATTTAATCAAGCCTAAGAATAGAGAGAATCGAGTTTAGGAGAATTTGGAATGAAGAATTAGGAGTTCATGGAGATTGTTGAGGGTAACACGGTCTCCTAACACGGTTGTGTTTCGACTGTGTTGAATTCAAAGGTTATGCTAAAAGATACATGGCTTCCCAATACAGTCGTGTTTCGGCTGTATTAAATTGAGACAAACATGGTCCACCTACACAGTCATGTTTCGATTGTGTTGGATACAAAACTTGTACCGAGAGATACATAACCTCCTAACATGGTCGTGTTTTGACTATGTTGAATTCAAAGGTTATGTCGAGAGATACACGACCTCCCAACATAGTCATGTTTCGGCTATGTTGAACTGGGACAAAAACTATCCACCTACAAGGTCATATTTTGACCCTGTTGGATACAAAACTCGCATTGAGAGATACACGACCTCCTAATATGGTCGTGTTTCGACCGTACTGAATTAAGAGAAACACAGCCTCCCAACATGGCTATGTTCTAACTGTGTTAAAACAAAACTTTACATCGAAAGATATACGACACTTAACACGGTTATGCTCTAACTCGTGTTGAGTAACGCAGCATCCAACATGGCCATGTTGAATAAGACATAATGTAATTATATGTTCGTTTAACTTCAAATTAGACTAATTTCCATGTAACCTAAATAGTTAGTAAAGCCTTAGAGAAATTTAAATAAATAGGATTAAGAGAATTAAGAGATGATATTAATTTTAGATTAAGTACTATGAAGAGCTTGTCAATGTGTACAAATTCCAATTTAACTTAAGTCTAAGATCGGAAATGCTTAAGGCTAGGATTTAAGGTATGTGTAACTTATGTGTTGTTTTTTGCTTGTTAAGTAATATATGTGTTGAAATTGATTAAGTTAAATGATTTGGTTTAAGTGTTTAAGTTATATATTATATTTGCTTGGCTTAGCTAGGGGGCTTGTAGTGGTAGATCCTTAGGGAGCACCCCAATGATCCTCGTGTGACGTTATCCTTAGTGGAGTCATATTTGGAAATGATTTAGGTTGAATGTTGGTTAAGAGGTTTAATTTGACATGGGTGTGGGGCTCGTGGTAGTAGTTCCCATCACTAGGTTTAAGTGTATATAGATATGGGGCCCCTAGTGGCAGTTCCCATCACTGGGTTAAGTGTTTAAGTGGATATGAGTGTGAGACTCGTAGTAGTAGTTCCCATTACCAAGATTAAGTGTACCGTGGGTGTGGGGCTTGTGGTGACAGTTCCCATCACCAAGTTTAAGGATTAAGGGATCATGGGTGTGGGGCCCATAGTGGCAGTTCCCATCACCAAATCATGTTCCAATGTATTAAGTGTGTTAAGAGGGTCATGAGTATCTTGTCATTGCTTGTGGACATAAATTGTATTATGAAATGATTGTCTATGTTTAAATACTACATGACGTGTGTGATATTTATTCATGTTTGTTCATACGTGTGTGTCTATGTTATATATACTAGGCATTTGCTCTCCCTTCAAGGAATATTTTTAAATGCAGCTGTTGAGGGAGAAGATAACCTAAAAGATAACTTGGGTTTAAGTGAACCTAAGAGAGAGGAAGATGAAGATTACCATTACTACTATAGTGATTAAGATTTGAAAGAATTATGTTATTTGACTGTAATAGACATTATCTTTTGAAGAATGTTATTTTAGTGTTCAAAAACTTCTGCTACATTAGATGTTTAGTATGGATTTATGAAATTTATTTTGAAGTTGTGGGATATATGGAGTGTTTTTAGATAGGAATTACAGATTAAAATGTATTAGAGTTGATTTAGAGTCTTAACATGTTCTTATGGGAGAAGGACACGTGGCAAGCAGTAGCATGGCCTAAGGTTCTAGGGCGTTACAACTTAGGTAGTATCACAGCTTGGTTCTATGATCTTTAGGGACTTAAGCTTAACTATATAAACAATAGGTTGATGATCTTTATATCCTAAGTTTTTATCTATAAAGCATAAGTTGTTGATCTTGAAGAGATTAGATAATTATTCTTAGGATTAAGCGATGATTATTAGACATATGCTTTTAAATAATAGAGCTTAAGATATGATCTTTAGAGAAATTAAGCACTTGATCTGTAAGATAGTGAGACATGAAGAGTAGGTAAAATATGGGATGTTTACTTATTTATTTATTTATTTTCTTGTATTATTACTTTACTTGCATTCTTCTAACTGTTAAGTTATATATATGGGTAGACTCATGTGTTGTGATATATGTGTATGTACTTACGCACTATGACAGTGACCATGACTGATATTAACTTAAGTAGATTTGGTTGTCTCTTTTTAAATAGAATGCCTTCAAGAAGAATCAATGGACTGGGAGCTAGACGTGATAACCCCAAAGAGGAGGAAGTTTAGAATCTACAACCACAAGGGGAAAGAGGTCAGATAGCTAAAGAGACAGTTCAACTACTACAATTTGTGAACCACCTGGTGGGACTACTGGCACAACAACACCATGCTCCCAATGTTCTATAGCATAGGAATGCTAATGAACCCATTAGCTTTGATAGGTTTATATGAGTAGCTAAAGAATTTAACCCTAGAGTGGATGACCAAATTGCGGATGAGGATTGGGTACAGGAAATTTAGAAGACATTTGCTAGCTTCTAGATACCAGAAGATAGGAAAGTAAATTATGCTGCATTCATGTTAAAGGAAACTGTAGCAAAATGGTGGACTTTAGTTCCTAGACTTATAAGGGAATGCATGAATTGGGCTATGTTTAAGGAGCTATTTTATTAGAGATACTTCCCTAGCAGCTTTAGGGATAGAATGGAGAATTAATACTATAATTGTGAACAAGGGAACTAAACAGTTGAAGAATATAAGGTAGAGCTGAATCACCTCATCCAGTTCTTTTTAGAAAATGTGCATAATGATGATAGGTCTCGAGCTAGAAGATTCTTAAGAGGTTTGGAATTGAACCTACAACTTACAATAGGGGCTTTTTAGCTAAATACATATGCTGAAATGGTTGACAAAGTGAAATACCTCGAGCAAAATAAGAAGATTATTGAAGAATAGAGGAGCCGTAAAGCAGCAATAGCTTTAGGAAAAAGAGCTGCCTTTAGTGGAATGCTGCAAAGCAGAACATCGTATGTTGTAACCCCTCCTCTCCATATTAAACAAATGCCTTTGGCACTGACTACAATAGGCCTAAATGTTAAGTGTCTCAAATGTTATGGACTTCATGAGCTTAGAGAGTGTAGATGGCTAGATGGGGCATGTTTTGCTTGTGGAAAGACTAAGCACATTAGTAGGTATTGCATTGAGAGGTTAATCGCCCTAATCTTTTGTCATATATGCAACTAGAGGGAACACAAGGTAGTCAATTGTCCTCAGGGACGAATTAGAAATTAGACAGAGCCAATTCAACAAGCAACTAGACCTCTAATGAGAGGATAGGGAGGTAGACCATAGGCAGGAGGTCCTAGATAAAAAGTTCCTACTAGAGTGTTCGCCATTCACTAGTAGTGACACTAGGATATCCCTGATGTAGATAACATTACAAGTATGCATACACTATTGCAATGCATGTATGTTGTTCGATATTGGTGCATCTGTACCCTATGTGTTTGAGAATTTTGTATGTGCATGTGCTTTAAATGTTGAAAACATAAATGATTGTCTGGCTATTAGTACTCCTTTAGGAGTAGGAGGAAGAATAAGTAGGATATGTAGAGGAATGAGAATAAAAATACATGGTAAGGTGATGCTAGTAGATCTCCTAGTATTGGAGATGATAGAATTTGACATTATTTTAGTTGTCAACCGGCTATCAAAATATCATGCTACCATTGACTATCACAACATGGTGGTGCAATTTAATATACCAGGGGATGGACATCTTGAGTACAAGTTAGAAGTGTAAAGACCCACTAGATTGCCTACTTATGAGATGTAGGGAAAAAGTGTACTGGTAACTATTTCTATTGAGGCCAGTGAAGAAGTTAAGATAGAAGGAGTATTGATAGTGAGGGAATTTCTTGATGTGTTTCTAGAAGGTCTTCCTAGTTTACCCCTAGCTAGGGAAATAGAATTTAACATCAACTTGGTATAAGGTACAATATGCATATCAAAACCAGTCTATAAGATGGCATAAGTGGAGTTGGAAGAATTAAGGAAACAATTACAAGAGCTACAAGATAATGGTTTTATAAGACCTAGTATCTCTCTTTGGGGTGTACCAATCTTGTTTGTAAAGAAGAAGGATGGAAGCATGAGACTATATAGACTATAAGGAGTTAAACAAGGTTACAATAAAAGACAAATATCCTCTTCATAGGATAGATGACCTGTTTGACTAGTTGTAAGGAGCTTAGGTGTTTTCCAAAGTAGACTTGAGATTAAGCTACCATCAACTAAGAATTAAAGAAGAACACATCCGAAAAACAACATTCGAGCTTAGATATAGGCACTATAATTTTCTAATAATGCCCTTTGGATTAACGAATGCACTGGCTATATTCATGGATTTAATGAACAGAGTATTCAAGGATTTTCTAAATAAATTTGTAATCGTCTTTATAGATGATTTCTTGATATACTCTAAAAGTATTGAGGAGCATGAAGAACACTTGAGACTGGTATTAGGCAGGCTACAAGATGAGAAGTTGTATGCCAAATTTAGTAAATGTGAAATCTAGCTGGAACAATTAGTCTTCTTGGGCTATGTGGTTAATAGAGATGGGATATCTGTGGACCTAGAAAAGGTGAGAGCAATAGTAAACTAGCACAAACCAAAGACAGTTATAGAATTAAGAAGTTTCTTGGGTCTAGCAGGCTACTACAGGAGATTTGTAGAAAGGTTTTCCAAAATAATAACTCCTTTCACCAGATTGATAAAGAAGAATGTGAAATTAAATGGGATGATAGATGTGAAGCTAACTTTCAGATGCTTAAAGAGAAACTTTTGTCAGCCCTAATTTTGACTTTGGCCAAGAGTGGAGAAGAGTTTATAATATATAGTGATGCCTCGATTCAAGGGTTGGGGTGTGTATTAATGCAAGGTAGTCAAGTAATAGCTTATGCATTTCGAATATTAAAGCCATATGAAAAGAACTACCCAACTCATGACTTATAATTGGAAGCTGTAATACTAGCTTTGAAGCTATGGAGGCATTACTTGTATGGAGAAAGGTGTAAAATTTGTATTGACCACAAAAGCTTGAAATACATATTTACACAAAAAGAGTTGAATATGAAATAGAGGAGATGGTTGGAGTGATAGGAATCAAATTCCTACAGGACCTATCACCAGAGCAAGAGCTAAAGGACTACAAAATTTGGTGATGAGGGTCCTCTTTGAACAATTAGACCTTGAGGATGTTGGTTTAGTATCTTCTTTTCCATTATATAATTGTTGTGCATTCTAGCAAGTACATTTATCGATTTTACAAGATGGTGAATAAAATGCACTAAAGATTAATTGTAGCTCATTCATGGACTTAAATCAACTAGTCTACAAGTGTTTCATGGAAGAGAAGAACTGGCCATTTTAAGGGCTTATTTGTAATTGTATTTTGTTATTTGAGAACTGACCATTTGTTGGTTTAGTTTGTAATTTGGTTTTGTTGTTTTTTTTCCCTAATTGGAGCAAGTATAAATACTTTTTAAGTAGGTTTTAGAAGGGACATTTTGAACATTTAGAAATCTGCCTTCTTCTGCCGTGAGGGGAGTTCCATCTTCACACAATACACTCTTATCAATTTCAATTGAAATTGTGGTGAGTTGGCTTAAGGAGTATTGTGAATCATATCAATTCTTCTTAAGTTGCTTCCAATTATTTCTAGTGTGTCATATCTAGTTGTAATTGGTTGTGTTACTTTGTTCTTGTTCACATGAATTAGGGTTCCTAATTTTAGATTTTATTCAATTCCAATTTGATTGGAATTCAGTTCATTTTAGTGTTATCCTTTACGTATTATACAATTGTAATTGATCCTCATCATAATTTGGCATTAAAGTCATTTGATTCTTGCAATTTAGGGTTCACGTGATTGTTGGTGTCATGACATTTTATGGGTTTGGTTTGGTTGATTCTTCAATTGGCTTGGTGTTCTTGCAATTGGATTATAGGGCACATCATACTTTTTGGTATCAAAGCAAGGATTAGAGAAGGGAATTTCGTGATTCATAATTAGGATTTAGGTTTCTTGATCCTTTAATTCGAAATTGGATTGTGTGAAGAGAAATTTGAAGTCTTGTGTTGAATTGTTCCTTGAATTGCTTGCTTGATCTTTAATTGAAATATTGTGAAGCGTTGAAATTGGCTTGCATCCTTGATGTGATTGGGTTGTCATTGGAAGAAGGGGAAGTCTTTGAATTTAAATTCCATCATTTGAAGTAGTGTTGATTGTTGCCTTATTATTTCCTTACAAAAATTCAAAATTGGGAGTGCATTTTCAAAATTGCTATTATTTCCGTAAAGGATTTGGAAACCATTTGAATTCAAAAGCAAGCATTAAGTTTAAGGAGTTATTGTGTATTGTTAATCATAATACACTTAGACTATATTTGAATTGTTTTCTTACCATTTAGAGAAGTTTTCATTAATTGTTCCATTATTGTTGTTGCCATGAATTAAGAAGTGTAAGAGTGGCGTAGAAGTGTGTGTATTGTAGTTGAAGAAGTTCTGCACCATGGTTGTGTGTGTGTGTGTGTGGTGAAGTGTCTGTAGCATAGAAGAGTGTGTGTTGTGGTTCATTTTTGAATTTCAAAAGCAATCATTAAGTGTGAAAGTTATTGTGTATTGATCATTTAAATACACTTTGACTAGTTGGAATCGTTAGCTTGCCATTTGGAGAAGTGTTCATCATTGCTTCTAATTGCATTTGTTGTTGTGATTGTGGAGTGTGCCATGGGTGTGTGAAGCTTAGGTGGAGTATACTTTGTGTTTTAAAGTGAGTGAGGACGTGTAGTAGTGGTTGTGTGTTACACCCTGGAAGTGAGTGTGTGTACCGTGGTGTAGTGTTGTGATTGTTGTTGTTAGCATGAAAGTGTGATTGTGAGGCATATTACACTTACCTTGAATTGTCTTTATATTTCAACAAATCAATTCATCAACTATGTCAAATGTTATTATGAATGGAGGATTTGTCAATGAGGCCAATAATTAGGAGGGAGATGATTTGTATTTATCTATTAATGTACTACATTGAACTTTGACTTCATTTCCTACCAATGATGATGAGCAGAGAGAAAACTTGTTTCACACCTCTTGTAGAGTTCAAGGTAATCTATGTTCTATTATTATTGATGGTGGTAGTTGTACTAATGTTGTAGCTGCATCATTTGTATCGAAATTGAAACTTGTAACTACCCCACATCTAAAACCCTATAAATTGAATTGGCTAAGTGAGTAAGGGAGTCTCCATGTTACCCAGAGGGCTAAGCTACCTTTCAGTATAGGGGATAAATATCATGATGAAATTGTATGTGACATTCTTCCTATGTGTGCATCCCATATATTACTTAGTAAGCCTTAGTTATATGACAGGAGGGTTTTACATAATGGCTTTAGAAATACCTATGTGTTCCTAAAAGTGAGTAAATGTATCATATTGAACCTAATGTCACCTTCAGAGGTCCAAGAGGGTCAAAGATAGATCATTAAACCTTTAGAGGTCCAAGAGGTTCCAAGACAGGTCAATAAAACTGGGAAGAAAAAGGTCTTACTGATGGGACAGTATGAGTTAGAGGAGGCCATAATAGATGAGAGACCGATATATTTATTGCAGATGAGGTATGTCCTAAAGATGGAGGGGCGTTAGCATCTACCTCCTATGGTATCTTAGGTATTAGATGAGTACAGTGATCTTTTTACTGACGACTTGCCAAAGGGTTTACCACCTCTAAGAGGTATAAAGCATGCCATTGACTTCTTGCTTGGGTTAGTTTTACCAAACCGACCTATGTATCGCATGAATCTCGAAGAGGCTAAGGAATTAAAATGTTAGGCGGATAAGCTGGTAGAACGGGGTTTTGTCAGGGAGAGTCTTAGTCTTTATGCTATTCCAGCCCTTCTTGTCCTTGAGAAGGATGGTACTTGGAGGATGTGCATTAATAGCTGAGCCATCAACAAAATTACCATCAAATACATGTATACTACTCCTAGACTTGATGATATGTTAGATGAACTTTATAGTGCACAGGTGTTCTCCAAGGTGGACCTTAAAAGCGGATATCATCAAATTCGGATGAGAGAAGGAGACAAGTGGAAGACCACCTTTACGCCATGGACTATATGAATGGATGGTTATGCTATTTGGTTTGAATAATGCTCTTGGTACATTTATGAGATTAATGAATCATGTAATGAAGGAGTTTCTAGGTAAATTTGTCGTTGTTTAGTTTGATGACATTTTAATATATAGCAAAAGCTTAGAAAATCATGTAGAGCATCTTCAGGCGGTATTTTCAGTCTTAAGGGCATAGCAGTTATTTGCAAATCTCCAGAAGTGTTCCTTCTACCAAATTAAGGTAACATTTTTGGGATTTATTGTATCTAGTTCTGGTGCTAAGGTTGATGAGGAGAAAGTGAAGGCTGTTAGAGAATGGCCAACACCAAAATCAGTCATCGAGGTAAGAAGTTTCCATGGATTACCTTTGTTCTATAGACGCTTTATCTATAACTTCAATAGTATTGTCAGTTCATTAATTAAATTGACTAAGAAAAATGTTCCTTTTATTTGGGGTGAGAAGGCCTAAAAGTGTTTTGAGAAGATAAAGGTAAAACTTACTAGTGCTCCAGTATTGGCTTTACCTAATTTTGATAAAGTTTTTTATTTAGAGTATGATGCCTCTAGGATAAGAATTGGTGCTGTGTTGATGCAGGATAAGAGACCTATTGCCTATTTTAGTGAAAAGTTGAGTGGTGCAACTTTGAACTACTTGATATATGATAAGGAATTCTATTCCTTAGAGAGGGCATTGATGATATGGCAACATTATCTCCTTCTAAAAGAATTCATTATCTATATAGATCATGAATCATTAAAACATTTCAGGGATTAGCAAAATCTATCAAAATGCTAAGCCAAATGGGTAGAGTTTTTAGAGAGTTTTGCATGTGTGATTAAGTATAAGAGAGGTAACCAGAATATGGTAGTTGATGTTTTGTCATGCAGGTATGTACTTATCACTTCTCTACAATCGAAACTGCTTGGATTTAAATTGCTGAAGGAATAATATATGCATGATGATTATCTGAAAGCAGTTGTTGAGAAATGTTTTAAGGGAAAGATATTTGAGGGTTATTACATGGTTGATGGATTTTTATATAAAGCTGGAAAGTTGTGTATACCTTATGGGTCTGTGAGGCAATTATTGGTGTGGGAAGCACATGTAGGAGGATTGTCTGGTCACTTTGGTGAGAAGAGAACCCTAGCTTTGTTAAAAGAAAAATTTTATTGGAGGGGCATGATAAGGGATGTTCATAAGGTGCTAGAAAGGTGTGGAGTATGTAAAAGAGAAAAGGGGGAAGAAAGGGGTTTAGGGTGAATCTATGCCTTTGCTTATACTTACTAAACCCTGGACTGATATCAACATGGATTTTATTTTGGGTCTGCCTAAGACTTAAAGAAGAAAGGATTCTATTATGTTTGTTGTTGATAGATTTAGCAAAATGTCCCATTTTGTGCCTTGTCACAAAACAGATGATGCACTTTTTATAACTAACCTTTTTTGTGTAGGAGATTGAAAAATTACATGGTGTTCCATTCGGTATAGTGTCTATAGAGATACTAAGTTTCTTAGCTTCTTTTGGAAGACACTATGGAGAAGACTTGGTATTAAACTTATGTATAGTATCTTTTGCTACCCACAGGTTGATAGCTAGACCGAAGTTGTTAATCGTACTTTTGGCAAATTACTAAGAGCAACGGTTGGCAAGAATCTTACTGATTGGGACTTGTGTCTTCCTATTGTTGAGTTCGCTTATAATAGGTCTACTCATAGTTCAACCAGTAAGTCTCACTTTGAAGTCATGTATGGCTATAATCCTACTCTTCCATTGGATCTTATAGCTAGTTCGACAACAAAGGAAGAAAGCCTAAGTGGAGTTAAGAAAGCCAAGGAGATTCAGAAACTTCATTAGAAGACAGCTAAACATCTTCAAAAAACACAGGAGCAACAAAAACTTTAGGGAAACAAGAATATGAAAACTAGAATTTATAATCTAGGCGATCTAGTCTAGATTAATCTAAGCAAAGACAGGTTTACTTATAAGAAGTCATAGAAGCTATTACCTAGAGTAAATGGACCTATTAGAGTTGTTGGACGCATCAACAATAATGCATACAGAATAGAATTGCCAAGAGGGTACAACATCTCTACTACCTTTAATGTTATAGATCTGTTACCATATTTTCCAGATGATATTCATGAAGAACTATTAGATTTGAGGGCAAATCTTCCTAAGGCCTGAGGAGATGATAGGAATCAAATTCCTACAGTACCTATCACCAGAGTAAAAGCTAAGGGATTACAAAATTTAGCGATGAGGGTCCTCTTTGAATAATTAAACCCTAAGGATGTTAGTTTAGTATCTTTTTTTCTATTATATAATTGTTGTGCATTCCAGCAGGTACATTTATCAGTTTTATAGGATGGCGAATAAAATGCACTAAAGATCAATTGTAGGTCATTCATGGACTTACATCTACCATTCCACAAGTGTTCCATGGAAGAGAAGAACTGACCATTTTAAGGGCTTATTTGTAATTGTATTTTGTTGTTTGAGAACTGAACATTTGTTGGTTTAGTTTGTAATTTGGTTTTGTTGTTTTTTTTTCCCTAATTAGAGCAAGTATAAATACTTTTAAGTAGGTTTTAGAAGGGACATTTTGAACATTTAGAAATCTACCTTGTTCTACCGTGAGGGGAGTTCCATCTTCACACAATACACTCTTATCAATTTCAATTGAAATTGTGGTGACTTGGCTTAAGGAGTATTGTGAATCATATCAATTCTTCTTAAGTTGCTTCCAATTATTTCTAAAGCATCATATCTAGTTGTAATTAGTTGTGTTACTTTGTTCTTATTCACGTGAATTAGGATTCTTAATTTTAGATTTAATTCAATTCCAATTTGATTGGAATTTGGTTCATTTTAGTGTTATCCTTTACATATTATAAAATTGCAATTGCAATTGATCCTCATCATAATTTGGCATTATAGTCATTTGATTCTCGCAATTTAGGGTTTACGTGATTGTTGGTGTCACGTTATTTTATGGGTTTGGTTTGATTGATTCTTTAATTAGCTTGGTGTTTGTGCAATTGGATTGTAGGGCACATCATGGAGTTAATCAAGGATTATAACCTGGAGATACAATACCACTTAAGAAAAGCCAATGTGGTGGCAGATGCCCTTAGCAGAAAGAAACAGGGTAATGTAGCCACTTTCATCACTTCATAGAAGGAGTTATTAAAAGACATGCCTAAATTGGAGTTAGAAATTTTAACACAAGAAGTGGGAGAAAAAATGGCCACCTTAAGGATTTAGCCAACCATAATGCATAGGATTAAAGCTGGTTAGATGGAAGATAAGGACATTCAAGAGATTAAGAGCAAAATGGGACAAGATAAGGCATCAGAATTCAACTTAGATGTAGAGGGGACTTTAAAATACAAAATGAGACTATGTGTGCCAAATGATGTAGAATTGAAGAGGGAGCTATTGAAATAGGCTCATTACTCTACCTACATGATACATCCTAGAAGTGCCAAATTGTATAAGGACTTGAAGAGTTGTTATTAGTGGAGAAATATGAAGAAGGAAATAGCTAAATATGTAACCAGATGCCTCACATGCTAGCAGATTAGAATGGAACATTAGAGGCTAGTTGGAGAATTATAGCCTCTTCTAGTATTCGAGCAGAACTGGTAACATGTGACAATAGACTTTGTTACAGCTCTCCCAAACACCAAGGAGAATTAAGATGCAGTTTGGGCTATAGTGGACAGATTGACTAAGTTTGCTCATTTTATTCCTATCAGAGTAGGATACAAGTTAGAGAAACTGGCTCAGATATACATGCAGGAGATAATTAGACTGCATGGAGTGCTAGTGACAGTCACTTTTGATAGAGACATAAGATTTGTAAGCAGATTATGGAATAGCTTACACAAGGCATTGGGCACCAAACTACAATTCAGTACAACATTCCACCTATAGACAGATGGTCAGTTTGAAATGACTATACAAATATTAGAGGATTTTCTTAAGGCATGTGCACTAGATTTTGGAGGAAATTGGAATGAGCTTATACCTCTAGTGGAGTTTGCTTATATTAACAGTTATCAGGCAACCATCCAAATGGCTCCATATGAAGCTCTTTATGGAAGAAGGTGTAGATCACCACTACACTAGGATGAAGTGGGAGAAAGACAAATGATGGGGCTAGAGTTAGTACAAGAAGTGGTAGATAAGGTGAAACTAATCAGGCAGAGAATATAGAAGGGCTAGTCTCGACAAAAGAACTATGTAAACAAGGGAAGACAACCTTTGGAATTTCAAGTGGAAGATAAGGTAATATTGTGGATTTCTCCAAAAAAAAGAGTGATTAGATTCGAGTTGAGAGGAAAGCTAAACCTAATGTATATAGGCCCATTTGAGATCTTGGAGAGAATTGGTACAGTGGCTTATAGGTTAGCTTTTCCACCAAATTTGGCTAGAGTACATGATGTATTCCATGTATCCAAGCTAAGGAAGTATGTACCCAACTTAGATCAGATAGTGGCTTTGGAACCATTGAATGTGTAACTAAATCTGATGTTTTTAGAAAAGGACAATCAGAATTCTAGACATTAAGGAATGACTATTAAGATAGAAAAAAATCTCCTATGTTAAAGTGCAATAGACTAACCAAATAGAAAGAGAAGTGATGTGGGAACTATAAGCAGAAATGAGGAAGAAATATCTAGAACTCTTTCGTAATCAAGTACTTTCGAGGAGGAAAGTTTTTATAAGGGGGAGGGGGGGAAATGTAATATCTAATTTATTTATTTATTTTAATATGTATATATTGTTACAAAGAGCTAAGGACAAGGATGAGAATTTTATAAAATTCAAGGGGCGATTTAGACACTTCACACGAAGGGTGTAAATACCCCAAATAGTCTTAAAGAGCCTCCTTTTTTTTTTTTTATTTTGAGCAGTGAAACAAAAACCACAAAGGATAAACGCTCTCTATGAGAACCCTAAGGTGATTAAAGGGAATTCACTAACACTCGATCCGGTGGCATTGGGTAAGGATTTTAATAATTATGAGAAGGTTACTACTAAAGAATTGAGAGTAAATGACTATTTGTCACATGATGTTAATAGAATAGGATTGAAGAAGGAACGTTAAGGACAAAGGAATTCTTAGATTAAGGAATCAATACGCAAGATGTTTGATGTAAGTATTCTAACCTTTGTTAATTGAGGAGTATTTACATATTTTAGAGATTTAATCAAGCCTAAGAATAGAGAGAATCGAGTTTAGGAGAATTTGGAATGAAGAATTAAAAGTTCATGGAGATTGTCGAGGGTAACATGGTCTCCCAACACAGTCGTATTTTGACCGTGTTGACTTCAAAGGTTATGTTTAGAGATACACAACCTCTTAACATGATTGTGTTTTGACCGTGTTGAACTGAGAAAAACATGGTCTACCCACACGGTCATGTTTCGACCATGTTGGATATAACTCATACTGATAAATACACGACCTCTTAACATGGTCATGTTTCAACTATGTTGAATTCAAAGGTTATGCTGAAAGATACACAGCTTCCCAACATGGTTGTGTTTCAGCTGTGTTGAACTGAGACAAATACGGTCCACCCATATGATTGTGTTTTAACCATATTGGATACAAAACTCATACTGGGAGATACACGACCTCCTAACACAATCATGTTTCGACCTTGCTGAATCAAGAGAAACATGGCTTCTTAACATAGTCGTGTTCTAACCATGTTGAAACGAAACTTTACACCAAAAGATACACAGCCCTTAATACGGTCGTGCTCTAGCCTATGTTAAGTGACACAACATCTAACATGGCCGTGTTAAATAAGACATAATGTAATTATATATTCGTTTAACTTCAAATTAGACTAATTTCTACTTAACCTAGATAGCTAGTAAGGTATTAGAGAAATTTAAATAAATAAGATTAAGAGAATTAAGAGATCATATTAATCTTAGATTAAGTCCAAGACTGAAAGTGCTTATAGTTAGGATTCTTGGTACATGTAACTTGTGTGTTGTTCTGTGCTTGTGAAGTAGTATATAGGTTGAAATTGATTAAGTTAAATGATTTGGTTTAAGTGTTTAAGTTATATGTTGTATGTGCTTGGCTTGGCTTAGGGGCTAGTAGTGATAGATCCCTAGAGAGCATCCCAATGATCCTTGTGTAACATTGTCCCTAGAGGAGTCATGTTTAGAAATGATCTGAGTTGAATGTTGGTTAAGAGTTTTATGTGGACATGGGTATGGGGCTCGTAGTGGAAGTTCCCATCACCAAGTTTAAGTGTACATGGGTGTTGGGCCCGTAGTAGTAGTTCCCATCACTAAGTTAAGTGCTTAAGTAGACATGAGTGTAGAGCTTGTATTGGTAGTTCCTATCACCAAGTTTAAGGATTAAAGAATCTTGAATGTGGGGCCCGTAGTGGCAATCCCATCACCAAATCATGTTCTAGTGTGCTAAGTATGTTAAGCGGGTCATGAGTGCCCCATTGTTGCTTATGGACAGAAATTGTATTATGAAACGGTTATCTATCTTTACTTACTACATGATATGTGTGATACTTGTTCAAGTTTGTTCATGTGTATGTGTTTATGTTATACGTATTAGGTATTTGCTCACCTTTTGAGGAATATTTTTAGATGCGGGTGTTGAAGGAGAGGATAACCCAAAAGATAACTTGGGTTTAAGTGAACCTCGAAGAGAGGAAGATGAAGATTACCATTACTACTATGGTGATTAGGATTTGGAAGAATTATATTATTTGACTGTAATAGACATTATCTTTTGAAGAATGTTATTTAAGTGTTTAAATACTTCCATTGTGTTAGATGTTTAGTATGGATTTATGAAATTTATTTTGAAGTTGTGGGACGTATGGAATGTTTTTAGATAGGAGTTACATATTAAAATGTACCAAAGTTGATTTAGAGTATTAACGTATTCTTATGGGATAAGGATACGTGGCGAGTAGTAGCGTGACCTAAGGTTCAGGGGTATTACAATTACATTCAAATAACATAATTCTCCTAAAATCTAATTACTATAATAGTAATGGTAATCATCATCTTCCTCTCTCCACAGTTTACCCAAACCCAAGTTATCATTTGGGTTATTATCTCCCTCAACTCCTACATCTAAAAAAATATTCCCGTGAGCTAATGCCTAGTATGTATAACATAAACACATACACATGAATAGGTATCACACACTTCATGCAATATTAAAATATAGGCAACCGTTTTATGATACAATTTATGTCCACAAGCAACAACAGGGTATTCATAACTCCCTTAACACAATTAACACATTGGAACATGATTTGGTGATGGGAACTACCACTACGAGCCTCACACTCATGATTCCTTAATCTTTAAACTTGGTGATGGGAGCTACCACTATAAGCCCCACACTCATATCCACTTAATCCTCTTAAACCAAAATTCAACCGAGATCATTTTCAAGCATGACTCCACTAGGGATAACATCACACAAGGATCATTAAGGTGCTCCCTAAGGATTTGCCAATACAGGCCCCTAGGTCAAGCCAAGCACATACAATATAAAACTTAAACACTTAAGCCAATTCTTCTAATTAAATCAAGTTTAATACATAAACTAACTTAAACAAGCATAAATCAACATACAAGTTACACGTACCTTGAATGCTAACCTTAAGCACTTCCAATCTTGGACTTAAGCTAAATTGAAATCTATACAACATCGGCAATTCCTTTTTAGTGTTGATTCTAAGATTGATATCATCTTTTAATTCTGTTAATCTTAATAATTTAATTTCTCTTAGTTCTTACTAGCTATCTAGGTTATGTGAAAATTCACTTAATTAGAAGTTAAATGGATATATGATTAAATTATATTTTATTCAACATGGCCATGTTAGAGGCTATGTAGCTTAACATAGGCTGGTACACGACCGTGTTAAGGGTCATGTATCTTTCAATGAGTTTTGGCTTCAGCATGGTTAAAACATGGCCGTATTAGGAGGTCGTGTTTCTCTCAATTCAACATAGTCGAAACACGACCGTGTTGGGAGGCTATGTATCTTTAGGTATAAGCTTTATATTCAACACGGTCAAAACACGACTGTGTTGGGAGGTCATGTATCTCCCGGTGTAAGGTTCATATTCAACACGGTCAAAACATGACCGCGTTGGGAGGTTGTGTATCTTTCAACAATTTCCACAAACCTTATTTTCTTTACTCCAAATTCTCCTAAAGTTAATTCTCCCTACTCCTAGACTTAATTTAATCTCTAAAACATGTAATTACAAATAAATTACATGAATTTGATTACTTGCTTCAATAATTCCACAAGTCGTATCCTTGAGCTATTGATTCCCGTTTCTGTTTTGTCCTTCCTTAAATTTTGAGTTTTGGATGAACAAGGTGAAGTAACTAGTGTAAATCTTAAATTTGATATTCTCATTACCATTTGATATTAAAATCTTACCTCATGTGGTTGGATCGAACAAATTTCTCTTAATTGTCTTAGGGTTGTTCCGAGAGTACTTTTCCTTTAGTTAACTTAAGGTTCCTGTAAAGAGCAAATCTTCTTTTTGTTTATGATTTTATTGCACAAAATGATAAAGGAGGGTCTCTAGGTTAATTTAGGTTATTTATACCCTTCATGTGAAATGATCCATTCGCCTATAATTTAAGCATGTTTTTACATCCTTAGCTTTAGCTTTATGTTATAATGTTCTAACATATATGTGGATACATCATAAAAATTCAGGTATTACAAAACCTTTGAAAAATAAGTAGAAATTTAAGTCTTAATTGAATTAAAGTAGACTAATAGGCATCTAGAGTATAGATGATTCATTTTAAAACATGTCGAAAACTTAGAAATGAAAGAAACATTTGCCAATTCTCTTAGGATTAGCGTGTGGACAATGGAATTAAGGAAGTAAAAAATTGACCAATATGATGTGACCTAAACCTAATAAAATCTAATTAGATTCACATTAGATTCATATCACTATCAAAGTTAATATATTAAGGATTTTAGAAGTTGATAACGTAGAATAAAAAAATTAAGATATTAAAGGTCTGAATCAAGAAACCATAAGTACAAAAAGAAGTGTCTAATGTTTTCTAACTTTGTGATGATTAAGCTAATCTAAAGTATTTTAACTTAATTCCTTCTAAAAATTTAGTTCAAAAAAAGGAAGTAAATAGGACATGAAGACATCTTAAAGTTGGTCTGAGCTTAGAAGTGTACACATAAATGCACTAATAATCTAAATAGTAATCAAAAGGAGATTAAGGAGCTCATAAATTACCCTAAGTGTGTTAGCTACATTTCTTCCATTATTTTCCTTCACAAATTTTTAAATATGAAGATAAAATAATTCAAGTAGATTAAGTAATCGACTAAGAAAAGTAGAGGGTAATGAATCAAGCAATTGACTGAGAGAGTTAAGAAGTTAACTAAGATATAACCTAACTTATACCAAAAGTTTAAGCAATTTAAGGGTAAGATTAACCTAATTTAGAATATTTCTAAGTCAATTACCTAATATCATCAACAAAATCTTAAGAATATTAGACTTATGAACATTAGTATTAGCATAAATCCTAGGAATCCAAAACAAAATCCAGAACACTATAGTTTAGTCAAAGAGAGTTAAAATCCAACATAAAAATACCTAAGTGTTAGGCACCTAAGAGAAATTTTCACTTCATTATGGTCCTTAAAGTGATCAAATTATTCAAGAAATGACTTAAAGATATAGATGAAAAAAACATTTTCTCAAAAGACTTTTTTTCACAAGTGAATTGTGAAAATTGGGTGGGAAAAACTTGCAAGAAACCCCTTCTTCTTTCCTTTGCCATCCTTATCATCCTCCATCCATCATTTTCAAATTGATTTCTTTAAATAATGCCAATAGACCACATGACAATTACAACACCTAAATGATATCCACTTCCAATGCCACTCTCTCTCTCTCCATTTCCCTTTCACACACAACAAACCAAAAACATTCACAAGTCTTGAAGAATTTTAGGTAAACTCTTAACTAACTTCTTTTAGTTTAATATTACTTTATGAAAAAATCAATACTAACTTTTTCCAATCTTAGTCATGTGATTTAAGGCTAAAATTTGGAAAGAATCAATATTCTTAACCACAAACAAGTTAGTATAAATTTGGAGTGTTTGATTTAATTTGGCTAAATAATGAAAGAAATTGGGTCAAATCATAACAAGGTCAGGCTATTTAATTTCCTTTCTTAATTTATATTTTCATGAACTAGGGAGGAAGAAGAAGGTCGTGGTATTGTGTAACGCACGTGCCATACACCTCTCACATATGTATTAGAAAGTAAAACAAGCATGCATTGTACACTATAGAAATCAAACTTATGACCTTTGAATCTGACTATGCTAGCTTCACCAACTAAGCTGAGCTTAGCTTTGGTTATGGTATAGCTAAAATTTAATATAAAACATTTCTAAACTGATTTTTAATAGAAGGCCATATCATCTTTAGCCCCTAAAAATTAGCATGAACCTTTTAAGTATTGAAAAATAATTATTAAGTCTACAAGGCCAATGATTACAAAATTGGGCTTTAGGGGAATCAAATAATCTAAATTGAATCTAGGCAATCTAAAGGTAAGGAATTGTGCTCCAATGAGCAAGCAATCAAGTTCACAATAGATTGGATAACACTGCATTTAGTAAGCTATCTAAGGAGAAAAGATAATACCTTGATGATCAGGTTGTCTGATGATTTCTATAGAAAGGGAAAGCATTCTATTGAGCATAAGTTTTCTAAAGAGATGGGATAGCGTTGTAATGAACAAGCCATCTAGAGATAGTATAGTGCTTTAAAGAGCAAGTTATTTGAGAGTAGAATAGTGCTCTAATGAGCAACTATTTAAGGAAAGTAGAATAGCACTTTAAGGAGTAGGCCATTTAGAGATGGTATGGCACTCTAATGAGCAAGCTATTTGGAGATGGAATAGCACTCTAATGAGAAGGTTATTTGCAAAAAGTTGAATCGCGCTCTAATGAGTAGGCTATTAGGAAATGGTATAGCGCTCTAATGAGAAGATTATTTGGAGTCAAGATAGCACTCTAATGAGCAAGCTATTTACAGAAAGGAGAATAGTGCTATGAAAAGTTGAATAGCGCTTTAATGAGCAAGCTATTTAGAAATGGGATAACATGCTATTAGTAGAAAATAGAATAATGCTCTAATGAGCAGGCTATTTAAGGAATGACATGTAGAGTATGGCTTAAGCTTTAAAGGTGTTAGGGCATGGATAGGCTTAGACTTGATTGGTTAAGACAATTGATTGCTTAATTATTAGTTTTAAAAAAGTGAATCTAATTAATTTCTAAAGCTCTTTTGGTTTTAAGGCCTCTAAGAGCTTTTGATGGAAGAAAAGTTTTCAAAAGCTCTCATGTTTTATTAGTTAAGCTAGGGAATTTTATGGCAAAGCTTGGAAAGCTTTTCTTTTTCTCCTTTTTTTTTCTTTTATTTATTGTTAACAAGTAAGGGAGTAAGGAAACTCCATAGGCTCTAAAGATTTTTTATAAGTAGAGGGCTTGCCTATTGCTTAATAGTCACTTACTCTATGCAAATATCATATAAAATCTTAGGCTTATGCTTAGGGGTAGTGGTAATTAGGCTTGATTAGTATCTTAGCTTGTATCTTTCAAGAATTAAGGAAATCCTCTTGCTAAGTGTCTAAATTTTCCAAGCGCTTTTTCATGAGTTGTCTGATCTTCTTGTCTCAAAAGACTCTCTTGCTAGGCTTGTAATGTTTTTTAGATAATTAATTAGGCTTCTAATGTGATGTGCCTAAAATCCAAAGCACATGAACACCAATACAAATGTGTGAACAACCAAATTCCTCAATCAAAATGGCGTGTCAAAATCACTTTAAATTGGAATCCAAATTCACGAGTTGTACACTAAATTGATATATGGAACAAACAATTGTATCAATATCAATAGAAAACAATTAGAATTCAATCTTAAACAGACTTGAGGCAAATATGAAAATAAGAACCCTAATTCAAGTGTATATGGGTAAGTAACCAACAAATTGCATCTAGATATTACTTACTAATCACAATTTGTAAATCAACAAGAGATAATTGATATTACTCACAATCACTCTAGTTAGTTCGCGCCAGAATTTCACAAATGAAATTTATAAGTGATCAATTGCAATGTAAGGGAATTCCTCACAGAAACAAGTGTGTTTTTGCTCAAAATGTCAAAAAGCTTCATACAAAACCCTAGTTAGCAAGTATTTATACTTGCTCCTATTAGGGTAAAAACCACATGAAAATTACAAATAAGCCATTTAGGTGCCGGTTCCAAGAATAGAAATTACAAATGCTAAATGAAATAGCTGGTTCTAAAAAACAACAATTACAAGTACAAGGTTCTTCAAGTGGCTGGTTCTTCAATTCAATTGAGTAATTTGTTGAACCGGTTCTTCTTTTGTTTATGTCGATCCATGAATAACCCATAAGCTGAGTTTTAGTGAGTTTGTCCATTGCTTGTAAAACCTGACAAGTATGCCTACTGGAATGCACAACAAATAAGTAATAGAAAGGAAGTTAGTATATAAGTATTTTTTTAGGCCGGTTTGTTTAAAGAGGATCCTCATCACCAAATTTTGTAATCCTTTGGCTCTTGCCTTAGTGATAGGTCTTTTAGGATTTTGATTCCTATCATAATGTTACAAGGCCTTGATTTCAACTTAGGGCAAATGACCTCTTTTGACATAGGGAAACCTTTAAGCTTCTTCGAGTTTTCCTTCCTAGAAATAAGTATCTCACTTCTTGAATTATTTAGTCTAAGAACGCTTCCTCAGTCTCTTAAAGTTAGGATTCACTCTCGACTTTAGTTCTAAAAATTATGGTTCATTTTGTAAGTGATACAAGTCAATACGATGGGTTGTTCATTGGATTATAACACATGCTTTTAATTAACAGTTTAAAACAAAGGGAATATAATGTATAGGCTATTTTTTAAACAATTTATTTTCATTCCATCTCAGGTTTATAAGTCAAGAACCCTAAGAAAAAAAAAAACCAAAATGGGCTTGCCCTTATTTCATGAATAATTTTTACCAAAGATAATCCAATCCCTCTAATCGAAAAGAGATTCTTAAGGGTGGTTTCATTTGTGGCCCTATGGCATGGGTTTTGGGTTTTGAGTTGTAATTTTTAATTTTAGACTTTGACTTGATTTTCTTAATCACTAGGTTTAATTGCCTTATTTACTTGCTTATTAGCTAGCTTCTTCTTCTATTTCTATCTCTCTTTGGCCTTTTTCTTCTTTTCCTTTTCTTTTTCTTTTTAAATTTTTTGGATTTTTTCACTCTTTCCCTTTTTCTTGATCTTCTCTCTTAATTTTTTCTTTTTTTTGACTTTTCTCTCTCTCTCTCTTCTTTTCCTTTTTATATGTCTTCCTCTTACAAGCTTCTAGTGGAATGGTGGTTTGCCTCTTTTCATCTTGAACTTTCAAATAATGAGATAATGTAAACACCACTAAACTTCAACACCAATTTAAACTAAAACCTTGGAAATGTTAAGATGAGCAACTCGAAAACCCTAAACTAATATCTAAAACCCTAATTTAAGACGAAAACCCAAAGGTTAGAATCGAAACCCTAAATCAATTCATAAACCATAAAACCCTAACTTTGAAACTCTAAACCTTAAAATTGTCAAGAAAAACCTTAAATATGGTTCTAGAGCTTAAATCCAATAATCAAAACCTTAAATTAGGCTGTGAAACCTTAAAGGGATCATCAACCCGAAGATACACAATTTTGCTTTAAGACACAACATTTATGATCGATAGATATTGTATGCTATTGACTAACCAAATCAATAAACCTAAAGCCCTAAGACACTCACCCTAAATTAGTTCCAACCTTGGGACATTCATGTCTTATAAAATTCAAATTAGTTAAATTAATTCAATCAACCTCGAGCTAACTTAATTAGCTTAATTAACTAGGATACTCAGATTGATCAAAAGACAAAAGTGTACACCCAATAGATGAAAAGGGTAAACTATTGGCTACCCTTGATGACACATGTCATCTAATCAAATGGATGAGATTTAGCATTGAAAAGTGTTGATGTGATGAGTGACAAGTGATAAGATGTAAAATGGAAACTTCTATAGTTGGTAAGTTGGCATAACCTAAGAATTACCTTAAACCACTAAGTAAAGCGTTTGACTAACTATAAGGAATTATCCATTAAACAAATCAATCACATCAAGATAAAGTGGAATGTGGTGTTAGTTTTGATTGGTTAAGACCATAAATGGAAATTAACTAAACCTAGGATATTTCCTTTAACCACCTAAACCTAGGATTATTCAACTCACCCCTTTATCCAATGTACAATTCATACGTAACAAGAAAACAAATCCCCTCGTTCTTTAAAGCATCGTTGGTTCCATTCTTTCATTCCTATATCCTTTTCTTCTAAAATTTACCACCATACTATCCACCATTTCTTCCTCACAATAGACCTTACTCACCACCCTTATCAAGTTGACAAAGGGGGGACATGTTTAGTTACTTCTAGGTGAGTTGAAATCCTCTTCTTAAATATTAAATCTTGAGTTTGCTTCATATTAATAACAAATGCTACATTTTAGGACAAAGAGGAGAATGGATGGAGCTTAGAGTAGGGCACTGATGAGAATCTTTTTGGTGATCTAGATGGATAAGGAACTTGATTTGGATTATGATCTAAATCACTTATATTCATACTTGTTTTCTTCATCTAATAAATGTTTGAATGATAATCTAACATGTACAATGATATTTCTTCACAGGATGCCAAATGAATCTCACTATTAGTCAATTAGAGACATCATCGGATTCTCATCCAATGGTCTACTATGATCAACATTGTCCTGATGCATCGGCTCTTTGAAGATTATTAATTTTTGTACTTGTAATTATTTCTTTGGACTATTTATTTTGTAAATTTTTGGGACATTTTTATTTGGTTATAATTGGTGTTTTTAGAACCGGCCACCCTATAGTGGCATAGTTGTAATTTTGTGGACATTTTAACCTTAAAAGGAGCAAGTATAAATACTTGCTTAAGTAGGGTTTTTAAGGGGGAATACACTTGAAAATTGCAGCAAACATTTTCGTGAGAGATTAGGGTTTCCTAAGATTTCATAGGACTCTTATTAATTTCAATCCAATTGGAATTGTGGCAAGTTTGCAACCTAATGAATTGTGAATTATATCAATTCCCTAAGTTGATTTCCTTTTCATCACTAGTGTGTAATATCTAGGGTTGATTAAGGTGGGTTCTTATTGTTCTGATTTTGGCATCATTTGTGATCCCAAAATCCATTCATATTATGTTATCAAATTGATTGGTTTTATATCATTATATTGCCTTCATTTTGTCTTATATTGTTTTGTGTGGAATTCCATTGTGTTGAGGAGGAGTTCACGGTCTAATTTTGATACGAACCACGCCAACTCGTGACGAAACCCAATACCAATACGTTCGGAAATTCGTTGCCTAAGACGCCCAAACACCTAAAGTGGAAAACCGCAACCCGTTGTTTATAAGCGAGACAAGAACCTTGGTATAAAAGTGAAGACGCCACAATCGGGATGGAAAAGCGATTGATAAGTCGGGATGAACGCCACGGAAATCAATCCGATAAGTTAGAATTAAGTTCTTGAAGAACCAAGAGAGGTGCCTCTCAAAAGTGTTTAATGTTCAATGATGTCTAATCTCTAATGTTCTAAACCCTAGGAGCTTTTATACTAGGGTTACAATTCGTGTAAAAAACAAGTCCAAAACGACGTAGTTTAGTTAAGTGACATAAAAACGCGAAACAGAATAAGCTGGCCGACAGGGGATACACGGCCTGTGTACACGCCCGTGTACTTTGGCCGTGTACTTGTCTGTGCAACTTCTGGCAACATACACGCCCGTGTACTTTGACCGTGTATCTGTCTGTGCAACTTCTGGCAACATACACGCCCGTGTACTTTAGCCGTGTATCTTTCTGTGGATTTGCTTGACTCCATACACGGCCGTGCCTTTTAACCGTGTATCTAGCCGTGTATGATTCTAGGCAATCTTGAGAGTCCTACACGGCCGTGCCTTGAAAGTACACGCCCTCTTCAACCCGTGTCCGGTGTGACTTGTATAAGAGCAAGGGTCTTCCTATGGTTATTCCAATCCATTCCAACTTCATGATTGCCCCAATCCTTCCCGGCTTCATGGACATCCTTTATCAACCCGTTAAGTGCTTCCTTGAGTCGTTTCGCTCGACTTCTTGTGATCGGTCCAGGCGGCACTTCAAGAGGATCTACATTCCTTCTTCCGGCTTGACTCTCATCATGGATCTCATCATTCCCCTCCTCTTGAAAAGGATTTGTCCTCAAATCGTCACCTACATCAAAAGGACTCAGATCAGTAACATTAAATGTGGCACTTACTTGATACTCACCAGGCAAATCTATCTTGTATGCATTGTCGTTGATGCGCTCAAGAACTTGAAATGGTCCATCGCCTCTAGGAAGTAGTTTAGATCGACGCTGCATGGGAAACCGCTCTTTGCGCATGTGCACCCAAACCCAATCGCCAGGTTCAAAAACAGCTTGTCGACGACCCTTGTTGGCTTGTTTCACATACTGCTCTGTTCGTCGCTCAATGTTCATCCTTCTCACAACATCTATCTTAAAATCAACATCAAAACTCACAAACTTGTTAAGTTGCAATGGCAATAAATAAATAGTAACCAATGGATTAAAACCATACACAATCTCATATGGTGAACAATGAATAATGCTATTTAAAGCCCTATTACATGCAAACTCCGCAAATGGTAGGCAATCCTTCCAAGTCCTAATGTTCTTCTCTATGATTGCCCCTAACAATTGAATTAATGTCCTGTTAACCACATCAATTTGCCCATCAGTTTGTAGGTGACAGATAGTTGAAAACATCCATTTAGTTCCAAACTTTTCCTACAATACTCTCCAATAATGACTCGAAATCTTTACATCCCGATCACTAACAATGCTACTAGGTATACCATGCAGACGCAATACCTTTCTAAAGAACAATTCAACAATGTATATAGCATCATCAGTTTTATGACTAGGAATGAAATGAACTATTTTAAAAATCCTATCCACAATCACAAAATTAGAATCTCGACCATGCTTAGGCCTAGATAATCCTAACACAAAATCTATGGAAATATCTATCCAAGGCTCATGAGGAATGACACTATACTCATATAACCAATCTAAGAAGTCATCTAAACACGGAATGGGATGATGATACTTTACCTTAGGGTTGTTGATGGCGCGGTAGTCAACACGCATCCTCCATATCCCATTCTTCTTAGGCACCAAAATCACAAGCACTACACATTGACTCATGCTCTCCCTCGCGTTCCCCTTCTCCATTAATTCTTCAACCTGCCTTTGGAGTTCCTTTGCTTCCTCCGGGGTGTTCCTGTAAGCTGGCTTGTTTGGAATCGATGCTTCGGGTACAATGTCAATCTGGTGCTCAATACCATGAACAGGTGGTAATCCCTTTGGAATCTCCTCAAGAAAGACATCTTCAAAGTCCTGCACAAAAGACACAACCACACTAGGCAAAGAGTTAGATAATTCGTTAGTAGTCAAACATGTTTCCTTAAAAACCAGAAACAACATAGGTTGCTTCATCACTAACGCTCTGCTCACTACACTCGCTCTTGCCACACAACTCTCCTTTTGCAAGGCTGCCCTCTCCTTTTCACTTACCACCAAAGTTGATTCCCCTTCAACTTAGCCTCTCACACTCTTTCCAGCCTTCCTCTCCTTTTCCTTTTGATCTTGACTTTTATTTTTTTTTTTCTTCTCATTGTCTTTTGCTCTCTCACTCTCACTCTGCTTTTCACTCACCTTATGTTTTGCAAAAGACTGTTGTAGCTGCAATTGGTCCTCATACACTTGTTTAGGTGTTAAAGGTTTAAGGTTAAAAGTTTTTCCTTAGTGAACAAGCGTATATTTGTTAGAAAAGCCATCATGAACAACCTTCCTATCAAATTGCCATAGCCTCCCCAACAACACATGACATGCTTGCATTGGCACTATATCACATAACACCTCATCCTCATACCTACCAATGCGAAAACCAATCAAGGCTTGCTTACTCACCTTAGTCTCACCACTATCATTCAACCACTGCAATTTATATGGACTAGGGTGTCTAACAGTTTTGAGCCCCAGCCTCTCAACAATAAAATTGCTCACTACATTGGTGCAACTCCCTCCATCAATGATCAAACTACAAATGTGATCTCCTAAATAACATCTAGTATGAAATATATTTTCTCTTTGCACCTCCTCTTCTTCCTTCACCTGCACATTCAGCGCTCGCTTCACTACTGCCACTAGCCTTCCCATTGCAGGCTCCTCATCATCTCTAACATCCTCTAATGGTGGCATATCATCTTCTTCACTATCCCCCTCAGTCTCATACTCACCATCATCACGCAAAATCATCACACGCCTATTTGGACATTGACTAGCAATATGGCCTCTACCTTGACATTTAAAGCATCTAATGTCACGATTTCTAGAAGTGGAAGATTCAGGGTTACCTTGATTACCAGGAGTAGAACCCGCTTGCCTCAGCTCCCCTTTTGGTTTGGTAGGTAAAGGCTTTTCTTTCTTCTTCCATTGATTAGTCTTCCAAGTGGATGAACCATTACCCTATTGAAATCGTGCACTACTACTACCCTTCCGCTTGTGCTGGTTCTCAACCTTTATAGCCATGTGAACCATATCCTCCAATTCTACATAATGCTGCAATTCAACCACATTTTGGATTTCTCTATTCAACCCAGCAAGGAATCTAGCCATTGTAGCCTCTCTATCCTCTTCTACATTCGCCCTAATCATAGTGACTTCCATCTCCTTGAAGTACTCATCTACACTTCGGCTTCCCTGCCTCAGAGTTTGCAACTTGTTGTGCAATTCACGATAGTAATACGCAGGTATAAACCGCTTTCTCATCACTCTTTTCATCTCTTCCCAAGACTCAATAGGTGGCTCGCCACTCCTTCTTCTATTCAACATTAATTGATCCCACCACACTATAGCATAATCTGAAAATTCAATGGCAGCAAGTTTCACCTTCTTTCTCCCACTATAGTTGTGACAATCAAACACCATCTCCACCTTTTTCTCCCATTCTAAATACGCCTCGGGATCATTCTTCCCTTGGAAAGGAGGAATCTTCATCTTTATGCTACTCAATTGATCATCCTCTCTATTCCTATCTCCTCTATCTTCCCAATCTCTAGTCCCTCTATTCCGACCACTATAACCTTTATGACTCCCAACAGAAGGCTCATCAAAGTCATCACCCGACATTTCATCTCCACCCCTCGGTACTCTCCTAGAACGACTCTCCCTCTTATGCCCTTGGAATACGTTTGTGGATTGCTCTAGTCTTTGCTCCACCGTCTCATGAATTTGTTCCATTCCTTCTTGGAACATCCTCTTCATTTCTCCCCTCAACGCCTCAATTACTAACCTAGCATCAAACCTTCCCCTCTCACCTTCCGGAGAATGTTGTCTCGACATAGTTCCTGCAGAAAAGATTAGTACAACACAAATATATATATGATCAAACCTCACGATACACTCCCTTACGTGTTTCGCTCAAATGATGATATCACACAGTCACTCGTGTATTCTCACAAACAACGATGATATCACTCACCAATTTCCTCTTCTCAATTCTCTTGGAACTAACCCGAACTACATCAATTTCCTTCCGTAGAATTCAAAACCAACTCTAGGGTTCGTAAAATTTTCCTTTATTTTTCAATCCGAATTTTTTTTTTGTCTCTGTTTTTTTTTTTTTTTTGGCTTTTGATCACGTTTCTCTTTTCTTTTCTTTTCCCTTCTTTTTTTTTTTGTCGTGATTTTTACTCTCTTTTTTTTTTACAATCGACTAGTAAATAGTACACAATCAAAAGACAATTAATATTGCGGAATTGAACACGATAATTGATATGAACGATTGGAGTTAGGGTTTTTGATATTACCTTCCTCAACCGAACTTGATGTTTTGACAAACCTAAGCTCTGATACCAAACTGATACGAACCACGCCAACTCGTGACGAAACCCAATACCAATATGTTCGGAAATTCGTTGCCTAAGACGCCCAAACACCTAAAGTGGAAAACCGCGACCCGTTGTCTATAAGCGAGACAAGAACCTTGGTATAAAAGTGAAGACGCCACAATCGGGATGGAAAACCGATTGATAAGTCGGGATGAACGCCACGGAAATCAATCCGATAAGTTCGAATTAAGTTCTTGAAGAACCAAGAGAGGTGCCTCTCAAAAGTGTTTAATGTTCAATGATGTCTAATCTCTAATGTTCTAAACCCTAGGAGCTTTTATACTAGGGTTACAATTCGTGTAAAAAACAAGTCCAAAACGACGTAGTTTAGTTAAGTGACATAAAAACGCGAAACAGAACAAGCTGGCCGACAGGGGATACACGGCCTGTGTACACGCCCGTGTACTTTGGCCGTGTACTTGTCTGTGCAACTTCTGGCAACATACACGCCTGTGTACTTTGACCGTGTATCTGTCTGTGCAACTTCTGGCAACATACACGCCCGTGTACTTTAGCCGTGTATCTTTCTGTGGATTTGCTTGACTCCATACACGGCTGTGCCTTTTAACCGTGTATCTAGCCGTGTATGATTCTAGGCAATCTTGAGAGTCCTACACGGCCGTGCCTTGAAAGTACACGCCCTCTTCAACCCGTGTCCGGTGTGACTTGTATAAGAGCAAGGGTCTTCCTATGGTTGTTCCAATCCATTCCAACTTCATGATTGCCTCAATCCTTCCCGGCTTCGTGGACATCCTTTATCAACCCGTTAAGTGCTTCCTTGAGTCGTTTCGCTCGACTTCTTGTGATCGGTCCAGGCGGCACTTCAAGAGGATCTACATTCCTTCTTCCGGCTTGACTCTCATCATGGATCTCATCAAATTTGTATGTGTTAGTGATTGGGATTTCATTGGATATTTAATTAATTTATTAAATTCATTTGAGCAACATCATCATGGTCGTTTTAATCCTCATTGATTTTGTAATTCGGATCACATTTAAATTTTAGGGTTCATGCCAATTTGTTCTAAGTTGATCCAGTTTTGATCTTGTGATTAGGAGTTATTTAATTGGTTTATTTGCATATGCTTAGAGCCCCTTTTAAGCATATCATCTTTTGGTATCAAAGCTTTATCATACTTGGATTCAATCATGATCATGTCCTTGTTGTGGAAATTGGTTTATAAGCATTGAGGATTTACGCAAATTGGAAGATAGTTTGATTGACATTGTATAATTGTCTTTCAATATTGGTTTTGTGTGCTTAGACTTGGTTTTAAGCATATCAGGCAGCACCAAGGCTCACAGTTAAGGGGGAATTGGGATTTAGGAGGCTTGCCATCTATAAAGCTTAGTAAAATTCCCTTTTTATTTCGATTATTTATGTAAAATGCAAGTAGTGTGATTTTTTACATTTGTTAGCAAAACAATGAGCACATGTAAGGAAGATTTATGAGAAATGTAAAACCAATATACTTGCCTGTGTATTCAGTTAGTATATGTTTGGGTTCAATGCTTAAGTAGCCCTAAATTAATGATTGAGGATAGTGTAAGTATGATAATGAAGTGATAAGTGTAAAATGCAAAATAATACCCCTTCTACTAAGCTTGGTCGAGACATGACTAAGAAGAAAGAGGTGCTATTTTAAACTTGAATCAAGCTTTCATCCTTTAGAGTTAGGTTGGGATAAGTCTAGAATGGATTAGCAAAAGCTAAATTGAGAATGCATAAATTGGAACTTCACTTTCCTTATAGCTAACACAAAAGCAAGAAAAAAAAATTTAACAATGATCTTCAATCTCAAGTGAGTAAGTGTAGACACTAGGACTAATGTGAAATTTGGAGTTAAGAAAATGCGATTTAGGTGCTAATCACAACCATTAGGGCCATAAAGTTAACTAAATTATTAGAAGGCCTGACATACACGAAATAGGCCTAGAATAGGAGACATGGGCAGCAAAGGAAATCATTCAAGTGATCAAAATTAAAGCCCATTTAAGATTAGGTTAGGATCTCTAAGGCTTAAGACATAAATCAGACACTAAATTGGGCTATGGAATCTCAAAGTATGCAAATGCGCTTAGAAGTGCAAGAATTTACAATTGGGTTGAGATTAAGGAAGGAAGTGAAAGTTGACAAAATTGAATTTCTAGTAGATTTGGCTTATGCTAGTCACTAAGTCCTAAAGGGTGATACTTGAAACAAAAAAGAATAACAAACATTGACCATATAGACGATTACCTCTCAATCAATACATAATGAGGAAAACCTAAAGTATATCTTTCTCTAAAAAGCAATAAAACACTAATAATAAGAAATTAAGGACTAACATACATTAATTAGATGCTCACTCCAAATATCAACCCTTAAAACTAAACAAAACAATGCGAAATCTTAACCCTAAATTTTTCGCAAGAGATATCTCAACTTTTCACCAACTCTTTAACCAAATTTATAGGCTAATTATTTGACCAAAAGTCTAATTGGGCTTAAGGATCAAGTAAGGAAGACTACAACAAAAGAACAAGCCTAGTTAGAGCCTAAACCATCAATAATTAGGTCCAAAAGTGACCTTACAAACTTGATTAGCCTAAAACCCTAAATTGCACATCAATTCATGTCATTTTGACCTTTCCATATGAAAGTACAATTGAAAACCTTCAAATCAACCATAAGAACATGTAAAAGGGACTTAAAACAAAAAGGTTATGGTCAATACAAGAAAACATACAACACAAAAAAGTAGTGCAATTTGTAGAATAACTAAGATAACTTAAACAACATAAACTTATATAGTACTCAATTTTCTATTTACTAACATACTTGGATTACATTCCAAATTTACTTGAGAACTATTATGATGATGTGTAGGTGTCATGATGGAGTGAGCCTTTGTCTTATGATTATTACATTACTTGCATTTGTAGTGTAATGAACTGTTACTAATATGAGATAACTAGAATTGTGTATGGGGTTTAGGAAAAATTGCATGTGTATGATTTTTGTGATAAGAAATTTTTTAACATCTTCAAACCCTTTAGTTGGTACAACATGTGTTAAATTTTAGGATTGAAGAGTGTTTATGGATAATTAATTGATTGCCTAAAATAATTAGACTTAATTATATCTAGGCATTAATAAAATAGACATACATTAGCACGACTTGCATGAAGAAGGCTGTCAACATCATATAGCGATACAGAGAGGCTGTATGAAGGTAATTCTTCATATGTAACCTTACCTCGACCTTTAGGAACTATCACGTATTGGGAAATGTTGCCCTTCTGTCGAGTCTAATTTTTGAATTCCCATTCCTAATCCGATCTAGACTAGACCCTATGCTCATCTAATATAGATCCTCGACTTGAGTTAGGAATTTCGTTTGATTTTTGGAGTCGCCACCCAACTGTTGTTGGGAAATATTGAATTAAGACTAAAGGAGCGGATTAGTCTTAATTTGGACCACTAGTCGTCGTTATTTCCTCTTCTCGTTTTTGAAAAGAGGAAAAGGGAAAACCAAAGTTTCTAAGTCCAGAGGCTAACCTATTAAAACCTTTACGATTACCACCTAATCTCCTGAAATTAATCTTATTTAGAAATGTGCTTCATTGTGTTTCTGTTACTTTTTATTATATTATTTCAAGAAAATGATTTTTTTTTATTTCATTTTATGGGTTGACCCGAATGGGTGCCTACGTACCTACTAGTCAGGATCAAACAAGCCGTAGTTCGCTTTTCTGAAAACTTTAAGTTTGTTTGTGAATTTTAATTTTGAAACCTCTTTTGATTTATGTTTTTACCATTTTTGAGATTTTTTTCTAAAAAATCTAAGCCTAAGCTTTAATCTGATTTTTGAAAATGATTTTTAGGGAAAACATCAATTTTGGATTTATTTGAGAAAAATGGTTTTTCTAAGTGCCAAAACTCATTTTTTTGAATTTTTATTAATTTTTATGAATCTTCATGACTTTTATGAATTTTATGATTTTTTATGATTTTTATGATTTTTATGGTTCTTCTACTATTTTTTTATATTTTTTCTAAGTTTTCATGATTTTCATAGTTTTTTATTATTATTATGATTTTTGTTGATTTTTTATAATTTTTGAATTTTTGTTAAAAAATTTATCCTAAACTGTTATTTATCCTATTTTGAAATCTAAAATTTTATTATTACTTCTTCTAATATTTTTATCTACATTTTTATTATTTTTTATTTTTCTTTTTATTTTTTTTTTACATTATTAAATCCTAAAAATCTAATTTCTACATTTTCCTACTTATGGAAATAAAACATAACTAAATAAATAAACAAATAATAAATCAAATAAATACAAATAAAATAAATAAACAAAATTCAAAAAAAAAAAAATAAATCCGGAAAATTCGACTTACTTGGATCCGGGTCGGTGGGCGGGTCGAGTTGAATCGGGTTGGGTCGGATCGGTCAGACACGGCGGTGGGGGTTGCTCGATCACGGCGTTCCGACGGCCTTTTGCAGCGGGTGAGGTGTCGAATCCTAGCTTCTCGAGGGTGCTGAATCCAATGGTGGCAGTGGTTCACTCCCAGATCGCCTCCTGGTGGTAGTTCAACGCCGGTCGGTGGTCGCGGTTTTGGTTTCTTCTCCGATGCTCTCCGATTTGCACTCTTTCCTCACTTTTTCTCAATTGTGATTCATCCTCTGGCTTCCTCTACTCCTCCTCTATTTATAGGCGTCCGGAAACCCTCTTGGATAAGCTCAAATCGGCCGATTTGGATAAATCCAAATTTCTTCCGTTTTTAGATTTGATTTTATCCCGGCGATTTGATGTTGATCTCTTGTTTTTCTTTGATTTATCTTATGGATTTGGCTTTATCTTGACAGAAATCTAGAAGATTTGAAAAAAAATGATTGATTCCACCTTCGTCGGACTTGCTCCGGCTTCTTCTCGCGTCTGTCCGGGTGAGGAAGACGATCACGCGCAACACGTGTGATTTCCTTCGGTCAATCACGCACTGCCACGTGGCAGATCCAGGGAAAAGAAAGAAAAATTTTTGCCGAGCGCACGGGGGGGGATTCGAACTCGCGACCTCCAGCCTTCACACGTTCCCTATACGCATGCACGAGCCAGCTGAGCTGGCCCAATTTTCCGATTTTCTTTATATCGCAAATTGCATATATGCAATGCGATTTTTCCTTTTTTTTTGTATTTTTTTGAAATTTCAAAAATTTGTAAAAATTATTCATTATTTATTATTGCCATTTCTAAAATCATTTTTCAAAATTGATGTGTTTTCCTATTTATTTTTATTTTTTTGGATATTTTTATTATTTATGCTAAATTAGGAAAAATTTGAAAATTGATCATTAGTGATTATTATTGATTCGTAGGGCAAAAATGGGGTGTTTACAGCTGCCCCTCTTTGTAGTAAAGTTTGAAAAACTTAACTACAAAGACAAAAAAGACGCCATTTTTGGCCTCTTAAATAGATAATGCCTTGGTTTGGCTGGTTACCTGGAATTTGTTTTGTTAGGAAAATGCTCCATGAGCTAATAATCCCACGATTGAAAATGGTCCTAACAACTTAGAATGATGTTCCTTCCCCAAAGTGCTTTATGGGCTGACTAATTGGCGACAGAGCACATCTCAAGCATTGTGTAGGAATGTATGAGAAATAATGATAGGAAGCGTCTTATCAGACTTGCAACCTTGGAAAGAAATTTTTCCGAAAAGTGCCCCAAGAGCTGTCTAATCGGGAGAGTTTAGGAAAGTGCCCCTCATGGGCTGACTAACCTTGAATTGAATGCCTCAAAAAGTGCCCCCTATGGGCTAACCTTGAGGTAAATTTTTAGGAAAGCCCCCCCTATGGGCTGACTAACCTATGATAGAAATGTCTCAAAAAGTGCCCCCTATAGGTTGACCATGAGAACAAATTTTTAGGAAAGTGCCCCCTATGGGATGACTAACCTGGAGTTGAATTGTCTCAAAAAGTGCCCCCTATGGGCTGACCATGAGAACAAGGTTTTAGGAAAGTGCCCCCTATAGGTTGACTAACTTGGAATTGAATTGTCTCAAAAAGTGCCCCTTATGGGCTGACCATGAGAACAAGGTTTTAGGAAAGTGCCCCCTATGGGCTGACTAACCTGGAGTTGAATTGTCTCAAAAAGTGTCCCCTATAGGCTGACTATGAGAACAAGATTTTAGGAAAGTGCCCCCTATGGGTTGACTAACTTGGAATTGAATTTGTCTCAAAAAGTGCCCCCTATGGGCTAACCATGAGAACAAGGTTTTAGGAAAGTACCCCCTATGGGCTGACTAACCTGGAGTTGAATTTGTCTCAAAAAGTGCCCCCTATGGGCTGACCATGAGAACAAGGTTTTAGGAAAGTGCCCCCTATGGGCTGACTAACCTGGAGTTGAATTGTCTCAAAAAGTGCCCCCTATGGGCTGACTAACCTAGAGTTGAATTGTCTCAAAAAGTGCCCCCTATGGGCTGACCATGAGAATAAGGTTTTAGGAAAGTGCCCCCTATGGGCTAACCATGAGAACAAAGTTTTAGGAAAGTGCCCCCTATGGGCTGACTAACCTGGAATTGAATTTGTCTCAAAAAGTGCCCCCTATGGGCTAACCATGAGAACAAAGTTTTAGGAAAGTGCTCCCTATGGGCTGACTAACCTAATGTAAAAATGATATCTAGAAAGGTGCCTTTATAGACTGGCCTTGGAAGAGATCTAGGGAAGTGCCCCTTTTTGAGCTGACTACCCTATTATGGGGAATGTTTAGACAAATGCCCCACTATGGGCTGACTCATTTTATGCTTTTGAATATGCTTTCTACAGCCTGAACTAAATGATGTGATGATATGATGATAGTTATTTATTTTAATATGCTTGCCAGTTTATCGTGGATAGCAAACAAACAACCGAACCTTCGTGTTGGTTTGCTTCTGCTTCATTTCTTCTTATCTTGACACGGGGTTGAAAATTTTGATGTGCTCCCTTTCTTTATGCGCAAAGCTCTTTTGACGGTAATATTATCCTAATGATGCGCTTAGTTCTAATGTTCAAAAATAGATAGGATTATATCACAAACTATATTAAGATTCATTATCATTTCAGCATTTATCTTTCATTGGTGACATGGTGGGTGATGTGTTTAGGAATATTTGTTGTGATGAATTGATTTGAATTTATTGACCATTCAGGAATATTAACTTTTCTTGCAAAAAGTAAAAATTTGATTCAACGAAATTTATATCGAACATTGGCTTTCATAAATATTGGCAAATTTTCAATTTCCTTGCCTAAGGATAGTACATCTTTACAGCATCTGTGTTAATGGGGTCTCTCAATTCTGGACCATCCATTTGAGTTAATATCAGAGCACCTCCTGATAAAACCTTTTTCACCACATAAGGGCCTTCGTAGTTTGGGGTAAATTTCCCTCTGGAGTCTTGAGCGTTCGAGAGAACCTTCCTTAACACCAGATCCCCCTCTTTAAAGTACCGAAGTCTCATCTTCTTGTTAAATGCTCGGGCCATTCTTTGTTGGTAACACTGGCCATGACATAATGCGGTAAGTCTTCTTTCATCAATCAGATTCAGCTGATCAAGCCTCTTCTTTACCCAGTCTGACTCAGTTAACTGAGTTTCTGCCAGGATTCTGAATGATGGTATCTCAACTTCAACTGGTAGCACTGCTTCTGTACCATATACCAATGAGTAAGGGCTGGCTCCTGTGGATGTTCTTATTGAAGTCCTATAAGCCATGAGAGCAAACGGCAACATTTCGTGCCAATCTTTGTAAGTTGTTGTCATTTTCTCGATGATCTTTTTGATATTTTTGTTAGCTGCTTCTACTGCCCCGTTCATTTGAGGTCGGTAGGGAGTTGAATTTCTGTGGCTTATGTGGAATTATTGACATAAACCTGTCATCGATTTGTTGTTGAGATTGGTACCGTTGTCGGTGATGATAGACTCAGGAACTCCATATCGAGCTATTATGTCCCTTTTTAAGAAGCGGACTATTACCCCTTTTGTGACATTGGCATATGATGAAGCTTCTACCCATTTGGTGAAGTAATCAATCGCTACTAGTATGAACCTGTGGCCATTGGACGCTGTCGGAGTGATTGGGCCTATTATGTCAATTCCCCACATGGAGAATGGCCATGGTTTTGATAACAAATGTAGCTTGTTGGGCGGAGCATTGATTCGGTTCGCGTAGACTTGACACAAATGACAGTGCTTGACACATTTTATGTAATCTGATTCCATGGTTAACCAATAATATCCTAACCTCATGATTTTTCGGGCCAACATTTAGCCATTCATATGAGGTCCACATACTCCTTCATGTACTTCTTTCATCAGTTTGCATGCTTCATCTTTGTTCACACATCTCAACAGGGTGGTATCAGATGATCTCTTGTAAAGTATGGACCCACTTAATAGGAAATGGCTTGCTAACCTTCTGAGTGTTCTTTGGTCATTCTTGCTAGCCATTTCGGGGTATTTACCTTCTTGGAGAAAGGTCTTGACATCGTGATACCAGGGTTTGTCATCTTATATCTTTTCCATTGTTAAACAATAGGCAGGTCGACTTTCGATGTTTATTTTCATCGGTTGAACTTCGGCTCCCCCTGTTATTTGGATCATAGATGCTAGCGTGGCTAGTGCATCTGCGAACTGATTCTGAGTTCTCAAGATGTATGTGAAAGTGATTGCCTTGAATTCTTCAATCAGCTCTATCAAGTGTTGATGATATGGTACCAGTTTGGGGTCTTTAGTCTTATATTCCCCTATTGTTTGTAGTATGATGAGCGACAAATCCCCACATACCTCTAATTCGCGAATTCCCATTTGGCAGGCCATTTTGAGGCCAATAATGCATGCTTCATATTCTGCGATATTATTGGTGTATGGAAATGTAAGTCTTGTCGCTGCAGCGAATTGAGTGCCGTTCAGGGATATCAATACTGCCCCAACCCCACAACTGAATACATTGGTAGCTCCATCGAAAAATAGTTTCCATTTCGGGTTCTGCTCTATCCCAAAGCCTTCTACCAGCCTATTTTCCACTGTCAATATATTCTCATCTGGAAATTGGGCCTGTAGTTCTTGGGAACCTGTCTCGACAGGGTATTCCGCCAATTGGTCGGCTAAGGCTTGCCCTTTCATCGAGTTCTGATTTATGTATGTGATGTCGAACTCGGATAGGAGTATTTGCCACTTAGAGATTCTCCCTGTCAAGGCTGGTTTCTCTGCCAAGTATTTCAAGGGATTGTGTCTTGTCAGCAGCTCAATATGGTAGTAAAGGGTGTATTGCCTTAGCCGATGCATGACCCAAATTAGAGCACAACACGTCTTCTCCACCTCTGAGTACCTTTGTTCCCCATCTGTGAACTTCTTGCTCAGATAATATATGGAACGCTCTCTTCCCTCTTCATCTTTCTGCCCCAGCACACATCCCATGGATTCAGGGAGTATAGTGAGGTATAAGAATAAGGGTTTTCCTTGCTTTGGGACTATCAAGACTGGAGGTTTTATAAGGTAGTCTTTGATTGCCCTGAATGCTTCTTCACATTCATCGTCCTATTCTATTGTGGCGTTCTTCTTCAACAGACGGAATAGTGGCCGGCATTTGTCGGTGAGCTGTGAGATAAATCGAGCTATGTAATTTAATCTTCCCAATAAGCATCTTACTTCTTTAACAGATCGTGGGGAAGGTAATTCTAATATGGACTTTACCTTGTCAAGGTCGATTTTAATGCCTTCTTGACTTATGACAAACCCTAACAATTTCCTCGTTGTGACCCCGAAAGTACATTTTTTTGGGTTTAACTTGAGCTGGAATTTTCTCAGTCGTTTAAACAATTTCCTCAGGATATCTATATGGCTTTCTCCTTCTTTGGATTTGGCTATCATGTCGTCGACATATACTTCAACCTCTCGATGCATCATATCGTGAAGTATAGCGACCATGGCTCTTTGATACGTTGCCCCGGCGTTTTTTAAACCGAAGGGCATGACTTTGTAACAGAAAGTCCCCTACGTTGTGATGAAGGTCGTTTTGGTTTTATCTTCCTCAGCCATTTTTATTTGATTATATCCTGAGAAACCGTCCATGAATGAGAAGAGATGGTTTCCCGCAGTGTTGTCTACTAGAACATCAATATGAGGTAGGGGGAAGTTATCCTTTGGCGTGGCTTGGTTTAAGTCCCTGATGAGATCCATGATGAGTGCCAAGCTGGAAGAAGAAATGTGGATCCTCTTGAAGTGCCGCCTGGACCGATCACAAGAAATCGAGCAAAATGATTCAAGGAAGTACTTAACAGGTTGATAAAGGTTGTCCATGAAGCTGGAAATGATTGGAGCAATCATGAAGTTGGAACGGATTGGAACCATGGGAAGACCCTTGCTTTTGTACAAGTTATACTGGACACGGGATGAAGAGGGCGTGTATTTTAAAGGCACGGCCGTGTAGGAATCTCAAGATTGCACAAAATCATACACGGTCAGACACACGACTAAAAGGCATGGCCGTGTATTGAGTCAAGCAAATCCCTAGGAAGGTACACGACCAGAAGTACATGGTCGTGCATGTGGCCGGAATGTGCACAGAAAAGTACACGGCCAAAGTACACGGTCGTGTACACGGCCGTATATCCTCTGCCGGCCAGCTTGTTCTGTTTTCACGTTTTTTACGCCACTTATCTAAGCTACGTCGTTTTGGACTTGTTTTACACGAATTGTAACCTTAGTATAAAAGCTCCTAGGGTTTAGAACAATAAACAAGATACATCTTTGAACATTAAATACTTTTGAGAGGCACCTCTCTTGGTTCTTCAAGAACTAAATCGAACTTATCGGATTGATTTCCGTGGCGTTCATCCCGACTTATCAATCGGTCTTTCATCCCGATTGTGGCGTCTTCATTTTATACCAAGGTTCTTGTCTCGCTTATAGACAACGGGTCGCGGTTTCCACTTTAGGTGTTTGGGCGTCTTAGGCAACGAATTTCCGAACGTATTGGTATTGGGTTTCGTCACGGGTTGGCGTGGTTCGTATCAGTTTGGTATTAGAGCTTAGGTTTGTCAAAACATCAAGTTCGGTTGAGGAAGGTAATATCAAAAACCCTAACTCCAATCGTTCATATCAATTATCGTATTCAATTTCGTAGTATTGATTGTCTTTTGATAGTGTAATATCGCCTAGGAGATTGTTAAAAAAAGAAAAAAAAAAGAGTAAAAATCACGACAAAAAAAAAAAGAAGAGAAAAGAAAAGGAAAGAAAAACGTGATCAAGAGCAACAACCAAGACAAAAAAAAAAAATTCGTATAGAAAAATAGAGGAAAATTTACGAACCCTAGAGTTGTTTTGAATTCTACGGAAGGGAATTGGTGTAGTTCGGGTTAGTTCCAAGAGAATTGAGAAGAGGAAATTGGCGAGTTGATATCATCATTATTTATGAGAATACACGAGTGACTGTGTGATATCATCATTTGAGCGAAACACGTAAGGGAGTGTATCGTGAGGTTTAATTATATATATATTTGTGTTAGTACTAATCTTTTCTGTAGGGACTATGTCGAGACAACATTCTCCTGAAGGTGAGAGGGGAAGGTTTGATGCTAGGTTAGTAATTGAGGCGTTGAGGGGAGAAATGAAGAGGATGTTCCAAGAGGAAATGGAACAAATTCATGAGATGGTAGAGCAAAGACTAGAGCAATCCACAAACGTATTCCAAGGGCATAAGAAGGAGAGTCGTTCTAGGAGAGTACCGAGGGGTGGAGATGAAATGATGGATGATGACTTTGATGAGCCTTCTGTTGGGAGTTATAGAGGTTATAGTGGTCGGAATAGAGGAACTAAGGATTGGGAAGATAGAGGAGATAAGAATAGAGAGGATGATCAATTGAGTAGCATAAAGATGAAGATTCCTCCTTTCCAAGGGAAGAATGATCTCGAGGCGTACTTAGAGAGGGAGAAAAAGGTGGAGATGGTATTTGATTGTCACAACTATAGTGGGAGAAAGAAGGTAAAACTTGCTGCCATTGAATTTTTGGATTATGCTATAGTGTGGTGGGATCAACTAATGTTGAATAGGAGAAGGAGTGGCGAGCCACCTATTGAGTCTTGGGAAGAGATGAAAAGAGTGATGAAGAAGCGGTTTGTACTTGCGTATTACTATCGTGAATTGCACAACAAGTTGCAAACTCTTAGGCAGGGAAGCCGGAGTGTAGATGAGTATTTCAAGGAGATGGAAGTCACTATGATTAGGGCGAATGTAGAGGAGGATAGAAAGGCTACAATGGCTAGATTTCTTGCGGGGTTGAATAGAGAAATCCAAAATGTTGTTGAATTGCATCATTATGTAGAATTGGAGGATATGGTCCACATGGCTATAAAAGTTGAGAACCAGCACAAGAGGAGAGGTAGTAGTAATGCACGGTTGCAACAGGGTAATGGTTCATCCACTTGGAAGATTAATCAATGGAAGAAGGAAGAAAAGCCTTTACCCACCAAACCAAAAGGGGAGCTGAGGCAAGCGGGTTCTACTCCTGGTAATCAAGGTAACCCTGAATCTTCTACTTCTAGAAATCGTGACATTAGATGTTTTAAATGTCAAGGTAGAGGCCATATTGCTAGTCAATGTCCAAATAGGCGTGTGATGATTTTGCGTGATGATGGAGAGTATGAGACTGAGGGGGATACTGAAGAAGAGGATATGCCTCCATTAGAGGATGCTAGTGATGATGAGGAGCCTGCAATGGGAAGGCTAGTGGCAGTAGTGAAGAGAGCTTTGAATGTGCAGGTGAAGGAAGAAGAGAAGGTGCAAAGGGAGAATATATTTCATACTAGATGTTATCTAGGAGATCACATTTGTAGTTTGATTATTGATGGGGGACGTTGCACCAATGTAGTAAGTAATTTTATTGTTGAGAGGCTGGGGCTCAAAACTGTTAGACACCCTAGTCCATATAAATTGCAGTGGTTGAATGATAGTGGTGAGACTAAGGTGAGTAAGCAAGCCTTGATTGGGTTTCGCATTGGTAGGTATGAGGATGAGGTGTTATGTGATGTAGTGCCAATGCAAGCATGTCATGTGTTGTTGGGGAGGCCATGGCAATTTGATAGGAAGGTTGTGCATGATGGCTTTTCTAACAAGTATACGCTTGTTCACCAAGGGAAGAGCTTTAATCTTAAACCGTTAACACCTAAGCAGGTGTATGAGGACCAGTTGCAGCTACAACAGTCGTTTGCAAAACACAAGGTGAGTGAAAAGCAGAGTGAGAGTGAGAGAGCAAAAGACAATGAGAAGAAAAAGGAATATAAAAGTCAAGATCAAAAGGAAAAGGAGAGGAAAGCTGGAAAGAGTGTGAGAGGCCAAGTTGAAGGGGGATCAACTTTGGTGGTGAGTCAAAAGGAGAGTTGTGTGGCAAGAGCGAGTGTAGTAAGGAGAGCGTTAGTGATGAGGCAACCTATGTTGTTGCTGGTCTTTAAAGAAACATGTTTGACTACTAACGAATTATCTAACTCTTTGCCTAGTGTGGTTGTGTCTATTGTGCAGGATTTTGAAAATGTCTTTCCGAAGGAACTCCAAAGGCAGGTAGATGAGTTAATGGAGAAGGGATACGTGAGAGAAGGCATGAGTCCATGTGCAGTGCCTGTGATTTTGGTGCCTAAGAAGGATGGGAAATGGAGAATGTGTGTTGACTGCCGCGCCATCAACAACCTTACGGTAAAGTATCGTCATCCCATTCCTTGTTTAGATGACTTCTTAGATTGGTTATATGAGTATAGTGTCATTCCTCGTGAGCCATGGATAAACATTTCCATAGATTTTGTGTTAGGATTATCTAGGCCTAGGCATGGTCGAGATTCTATTTTTGTGGTTGTGGATAGGATTTCTAAAATGGTTCATTTCAGTCCTTGTCATAAAACTGATGATGCTATACACATTGTTGATTTGTTCTTTAGAGAGGTAGTGCGTCCGCATGGTATACCTAGTAGCATTGTTAGTGATCGAGATGTAAAGATTTCGAGTCATTGTTGGAGAGTATTGTGGAAAAAGTGGGGAACTAAACTAATGTTTTCAACTATCTGTGACCCACAAACTGATGGGCAAATTGAGGTGGTTAACAGGACTTTAATTCAATTGTTAGGCGCAATCATAGAGAAGAACATTAGGACTTGGAAGGATTGCCTACCATTTGTGGAGTTTGCATGTAATAGGGCTTTAAATAGCATTATTCATTGTTCACCATTTGAGATTGTGTTTGGTTTTAACCCACTGAATCCTAATTATTTATTGTCATTGCCACTTAACAAGTTTGTGAGTTTTGATGCTGATTCTAAGGCAGACTTCGTGAGAAAGCTACATGCACAGGTAAAGAGTAAGATTGTAAAACAAAATGCCAGGGTTGCTTCAAGGGTGAACAAGGACAGGAGACCCAAGATTTTTCAGCCTGGAGATTGGGTTTGGGAGCATTTTCGCAAGGAGAGGTTTCCATTATAGAGAAAATCCAAGTTGAAGCCTAGAGGCGATGGACCAATTCAAATTCTTGAGCGCATCAATGATAATGCATACGAGAAAGATTTATCAGGTGGATATCCAGTAAGTGTCACATTTAATGTTATTGATCTAAGTCCCTTTGATGCGGGCAATGATTTGAGGACAAATCCTTTTCAAGAGGAGGGGAATGATGAGATCCATGATGAGTGCCAAGCCGGAAGAAGAAATGTGGATCCTCTTGAAGTGCCGCCTGGACCGATCACAAGAAATCGAGCAAAACGATTCAAGGAAGCACTTAACGGGTTGATAAAGGTTGTCCATGAAGTCGGAAAGGATTGGAGCAATCATGAAGTTGGAATGGATTGGAACAATCATGGGAAGACCCTTGCTTTTGTACAAGTTATACTGGACACGGGATGAAGAGGGCGTGTATTTTAAAGGCACGACCGTGTAGGAATCTCAAGATTGCACAGAATCATACACGGCCAGACACACGGCTAAAAGGCACGGCCATGTATTGAGTCAAGCAAATCCCCAGGAAGGTACACGGTCGTGTATGTGGCCGGAATGTGCACAGAAAAGTACACGGCCAAAGTACACGGTCGTGTACACGGCCGTGTATGTTGCCAGAAGTTGCACAGAAAGGTACACGGCCAAAGTATACGGTCGTGTACACAGCCGTGTATCCCCTGCCGGCCAGCTTGTTCTGTTTTCGCGTTTTTTACGCCACTTATCTAAACTACGTCATTTTGGACTTGTTTTACACGAATTGTAACCTTAGTATAAAAGCTCCTAGGGTTTAGAACAATAAACAAGATACATCTTTGAACATTAAACACTTTTGAGAGGCACCTCTCTTGGTTCTTCAAAAACTAAATCGAACTTACCAGATTGATTTCCGTGGCATTCATCCCGACTTATCAATCGGTCTTTCATCCCGATTGTGGCGTCTTCATTTTATACCAAGGTTCTTGTCTCGCTTATAGACAACGGGTCGCGGTTTCCACTTTAGGTGTTTGGGCATCTTAGGCAACGAATTTCCGAACGTATTGGTATTGGGTTTCGTCACGGGTTGGCGTGGTTCGTATCAGTCCCGAAAGTCTACACATACGCGTACCTTTCCGTTCTTTTTCATGACGGGGACTATATTTGCTACCCACTCTGGGTAGTCGGATACTTCAATGAACCCTACTTCTAGCAGTTTCTTGACTTCTTCTTTGATTTTTAGTAAGATGTCAGGCCTAAATCTTCTCAGTTTTTGTTTTTTAGGTTTGACATCTTCCCTTATGGGAAGCCCATGAACTACTATTGACTGGTCTAGCCCAGGCATGTCACCATATGACCAGGCAAACACATCTGCATATTCCATTAATAGCTCGGTTATCTCACGTTTTTGCTCGGCACTCAAACTGGTCCCGATTTTGAGGTTCTTAGGGTTTTCCATGCTTCCTAGATTTACTGTCTCCACAGGCTCGTCGATCGAGATTCCACTTTGTTCATGTTTTAGCCAATTTTCTTGTATTATTTTGTGGTCTAAGATATCGCTTTTAACAACTGACCTAGCAGCGTTGCAAACGATATCGGCATTTTTACTTTCTACCTGCGCGAAATATCCCTGATGTTCGATGCTAGGAGATCTAAGTAAATGAAAGCATATATAAGAAGAAAACAAACTGTAATTGAACTTGATAAAGAGTCTCAATAAAATTTGTTTAATAATTTTTCTCTACTTTTGAGCTAACCTAGCGCTACTGATAGGATAACAAAACCAATTGTTCAGAGCCGGATGCTGGTTGGACGTGCGGGGGGTTGATTTCCTTTGGCTGTCGTCCTCTTCATTTATCCGCAGCTCTTGAATGATGTTTGCCTTTCGGAAAGATTGTTGGAGAGGTGGGATGCACATCAGGGTGTCGATCAGCTTCCCCTTCATTCTGCCTTTGACACCTTTCGTTTGTGCTTCTTCTGCGGCCGTTGGAATGTACCCTAGTCCGAACGTCCCATGCTGCCCTTCTTTAAACTGATGGCCCTCCTTGCTGGTTACCATGTTCACTTCATTGAAGATCTACAGCCCCAGGTCTTCTAAACCCTCTTCCCCAATGTAAGGTATGGCAGTCTCCTTATATATGGCGTAATCCTGTTCGCCCAGTACAGTGACTATCTGCCCATTTGCGATGAATTTGACCTTTTGGTGGAGACTAGAGGGGATGGCTCCAGCAGCATGTATCCAGGGTCGTCCCAAAAGCAGGTTGAAAGACCTTGGGATGTCGAGGACCTAGAAAGTGATGTGGAATACTTGCGGACCAATTTCTACTGATAGGTTTACCTCCCCCACTATGTCTCTTCTTGACCCGTTGAAGGCTTTGACCACTGTGGAGCTAGGTTTTATGTTGCTTGGATCGACCCCCAGTAAGTCGAGCGTTGCCAATGGGCAAACGTTGAGGGATGATCCGTTATCGATAAGTACCCGGGAGACAATGGTGTCGTTGCACCTGACCACTATGAACAGTAGTTTGGTATGTTGGTCTCCCTCTTCTCCTAGCTCTGTCGGAGAGAAGGATATTTGGTCCATTGCGAAGATGGAGTCCACCACGTGACCTAATTTGTCTGTAGCGATACCTTCCGGGACCTGAATCTTTTTCAGCACTTTAAAAAGTGCTTCCCTGTGGGGCTCGGATGTTGTGAGAAGGCCCATGAGTGATATCTGTGCTGGAACTTTATTTAATTATTCCATGATCTTGTATTCACTGGCCTTAACCATCTTCGTAAACGCAGCAAGACCCTCTTCCTCTTCTTCCCCTTTTTCCACGTTGGGCTCTTCAGTCGGGCCTTTATACTTTGGATCGTATAATCTCCCAGAGCGGGTGATGCCTCCCACCATAGGAGGCCGCTCTTGTTCGAGGGCCCGATAGTCGAACGGTGCAGCCTTGTAATTCTTTGTCAGTATTGGGACATTGAATACATATCTTTTTCTTGGGATTTGTACCTCAGTTGATTGTCCCTCATAGCACTGCATAACCCTGGGTTTCTAATGAGAGTTGATCATGTTGACAGTCTTCCCTTCTTCCTTTACCGGGTTGTCTTCCTTCTCAAATTCCAGTCCCCATCCACTAGGTGGCCCCTGCTCAGTCGGGGTATAAGAATAGTTTACCAAATACTGAAATCTCTCGTGTGATTCTCCCAAAGTGCCAACCGTTGGGTCTCCGGCTAACCATCTTCTCTTAATGTGTGCTTTTGGAGTTTCTTCTAGAGCTTAGTGGGATTGCTTCTTCTGTTGCTCAGTTGAATTCTTTTTAGGGGCTTCTTTAGGAGCCGACTCCTCTGATGTGATCATGTTGATGGTGGGCTTGTGATTGGGCAGTGGGTTGGTGTTGACATTGGGTGCTGGGGCATTCACGAAATCCAATTGTATGATTCCTGCATCAATTAAGTCTTGGATTTTGTGCCGGAGCCTCCAGCACCTATCTGTGGAATGCCCCTCCTGACCCATGTGGTAGTCACACTTGAGATTTGAGTCGAAGTTCTTAGGCTTGTACCGGTCATTGGGGATCTCGAAACTAATCAAGTTGTCCGCCCTTAGTCAAGCGAAGACCTGACTGAGCGGTATAGGGATGGGAGTGAATTGCCTTGGGATCCTGGCGACCTGATTATGACCCGTCGTGGGTTGTTGGACTGGGGTACTCGGGGTCTGGAATGTCACACGAGTCCCAGATTTTTCTGCCTTACCGGAGTGGACTGTGCTGACAGTGGACTCTTTAGCTCTGATTCCTCTTACAGGCCTTTGTGTCGGTGTGACCCTAGGAGGCTCCATTGTTTGGAGTCTACCGGTGGTGATGGCATTCTCAATCCTGCACCCCGCAGCCACTACCTCTGCAAAACTGGATGAGGTCTGGCCTACCAGGTGTGAAAAGTAGGTCTTATCCAGGGTATTGACAAATATGGATGTCAATTCCTTTTCCGATATCGGGGTTGCTACCCTGGCGGCTTGGGCTCTCCAGCGCTGAGCATACTCCTTGAACGGCTCAGCATGTCTCTTCCGGAGACTCCCCAGGTCGATTACGGATGGGGCGACTTCAATATTGAACTTATATTGGTCATAAAATGCCCGGGCTAACTTCTGCCAAGTGTTAACAATGTTGAAGTCCAGGTGGGCATACCAGACTAGTGCAGGGCCTGTAAGGCTGTCTTGGAATGTCTGGAGCATGAGTTGGTCGTATTGAGCATACTTGCTCATTTTCCGGGCATATAGCCTGGTATGCATTTTGGGGCAGCCGGTCCCATCATACTTTTCAAACTCTGGGGTCTTGAACTTTTTAGGGTATATCTCTTCCCTGTATGCTGGCAGATTAGTGATTTCGGCCTGTTCAAAACCATCAGGGCCTTCAATGCTTTTCATCTTGTCATGGAGCTGCTGGAAGAGTCGCTTCTCCATCTCCTTCTGCCTCTCTTCCATCTCCTTTTTCAGGTCATCAGAGGTCGGCCCGTGGTTGACCTTTGGCTCATATTCAAAGGCCGGGTTAAGGTGGGAATTGATCTCTTCATATTCCGGAGGCTGTCCCTCCACTACTTTCCCCTTTCTGGCCCCTGAATACTCTTCCTGGGTTGGTTGAGTGTTGCGCAGGAGGCCGATGCTTTCAGTTAAGAGGTGAACCTGGGCAGCTAGTTGTTGGACTGTTTGTTCTAAGGACATGATCCTAGAGTCCGAGGCAGCTTCAGCATTGGCGTTGTTGCAGTTGTCGCCACTGTTGGCCATTTTTGCTCTTGAGCGCGTGAGAACTGGGCTTCTAGGAGGGTTCGGTTGCTTGGAAGCTATTTTGATACCTGGACGCGCATTTTGTTTTTATTTTTAGTGCAATGAATGCAAGAATGATATACATGTGTCACGCGGATGCTAAAAAGTAAAAAAGGTTAACAACTGATTAACAATGAGATATTGAAAATTCACTTTTATTGAAAATTCTGGAGTTCAAAATAAAATATTACAAATAAAGATCTACTTCCTAGTTCTTTTAGTCTTCTGTTGTGGAGGCTTAGACTTCCCACTGATGATGGCTTCCAATTCCTTGACTTTAGCTTGGCATTTCTCCAATTGTGCTTCTAAGGCCTTGTTCCTTTGGTCGGATTCTTTGAAACGTCCCTTCCAGATGTCTTTCTTATGATCCGCAGCTTCAAAGTATACCTCCATTCGGGCCTTGACCTGTTCTAGGTATACTTCTGTCTCTGGATTGATCTTGTTTGGTCTTGGTTGGGTGACGTCTGGAACCCGATATGCTCTTTCCCCTGTCTGGTATAGCTGGCGGATTACAAATTCTCTGGTGGCTCGATGTTTTCCCACTTCGCCATCTAACTCCCCGGGGTCCACATTCGGGTTTTCAATTCTGGCTTCCCAAAGGGCTTTGACCTCTGCCAGCTTTGCAAACTTCTCAGCTACTAACAGGTTCGGATCTTGATACTCAAAGGTAACTGCTTGTACCGAGGGTTGATAAACTATGTCTTGGATGGTACCAAATTGGTGGACCACTGAGTTGGGGTGATACCCAACACATCCGCTGATTCCGATTAAAGGCACTACTTGGAAGTTTCTGCAAGTCAAGATGATTTTGTTACAGCAACTCCACCTGGCTGTCCATAGAATATCTTCGGCACTGAAACTCCTAAGCAGCTCTACCCAACTGTGGCTGGTAAGGTCGTCGGGTAGCTTCACCTTTTCTATACATGAATCTACAAGATCCACCTGCTGGGCTAAGGTTTTTCGGACCATGTTCAGCCCGAAACACTTAAGGTGGCTTACAAACCAGATCAGTAGAAGGTTGAGGCTTGAGCGGAGAATCCCATGGCCTTTCTTCTTGAGGAAATTTAAGTTTCGGATCTGTTCAGCCAGTAGAGCTGGGATGTAAGATCTTCCCTCCAGAAATTGGGTCACCAGCTCTGCGACTCGGTAGTGAATATAGAAGGTCCCGGTGGGGAACAGTATGGTGGCGAAGGCTGTCAAGATGAAAGCGTTCACCCTTCTCTGTCTGTAAGTCTTGGGGTCCCCACATAGTATGTCCTTCCTATCCCCGTTGTCCTCTCGGGCGATGAACCAGGCTTCCAAATCATCCATTCGTATGCAATATCCACTGCAGTCTGCTAGGGCTTTGTTGACTGCTGTCTTATGGATGCCTAATAATCTGCTGAAGGTACCGGCTGGCCCAGCCTCGAGGTCTAGCATATAGATTTGATCGGTTAGTGCTGGAGCCTGTAGCAACTGGGTGTACTCTTCCAGGGTAGGGGTGATCTCATGCGGCCCAATACAGAAAGCAAAGGGCTCGATTTCCCATAATTGGAGCATGGCCCAGATTAAAGGCAAATTCACCTCTATCCTTGTTAGTGAGAGGACGGGGCTGATCTTTTACTGGATGAAAGCCTGCTCCTCTGGGTTATACAAGGTAAACCAATGGTCCAGTACCAATTTTGGGTCCAAAGGTTTGTAGACCTGTATTTCTTTGTGGAGGAGACGGTCGATTGCAGTGCTAACCATCTATTTTACAATAAGAAAACGCCTAATTACAAACAAGACTATGAAAGCATTACAGGGAAATAAATTCGAACTCCATGAACAAAACAACAAACCATTACATTGACATTTAATTGTCAACCCTTTATGACGTCATGTATGCAAGTAGGTTGGTTCTAACTGGTTCCCGAGCTCTATAGCCTCCCGCATTCTCGAAGAAATGGATCTCAGGCCATATCGAGGCATAGGGTGGGGTAGCCTAATCGGTCCCGAACGGTGAATCAACTCACTTCGTCCGAAACCTACACAATGGCTCCCCGTCTTAGGTTTGTAGGACGGTCCGGGTTCGACCGCATCTACTCACACAAACATATGTATGCATGCTGAACCCCCACAATAAAGAAAACTGAAAATTTAACTAATCCCTAAAAGGTTAGCAACAGAGTAGAAAGAATGAAACACATTTCTTAAAGATAACAAATTGAAGAGATTCAGGTGGCTAGCCTACTGGCGCAATTCCCCAGCGGAGTCGCCATCCTGTCGAGTCTAATTTTTGAATTCCCATTCCTAATTCGATCTAGACTAGACCTTATGCTCATCTAATATAGATCCTCGACTTGAGTTAGGAATTTCGTTTGATTTTTGGAATCGCCACCCAACTGTTGTTGGGAAATATTGAATTAAGACTAAATGAGTGGATTAGTCTTAATTTGGACCACTAGTCGTCGTTATTTCCTCTTCTCGTTTTTGAAAAGAGGAAAAGGGAAAACCAGAGTTTCTAAGCCCGGAGGCTAACCTATTAAAACCTTTACGGTTACCACCTAATCTCCTAAAATTGATCTTATTTAGAAATGTGCTTCATTGTGTTTCTGTTACTTTTTATTATATTATTTCAAGAAAATGATTTTTTTATTTCATTTTATGGGTTGACCCGAATGGGTGCCTACGTACCTGCTAGTCAGGATCAAACAAGTCGTAGTTCGCTTTTCTGAAAACTTTAAGTTTGTTTGTGAATTTTAATTTTGAAACCTCTTTTGATTTATGCTTTTACCATTTTTGGGATTTTTTTCTAAAAAACCTAAGCCTAAGCTTTAATCTGATTTTTGAAAATGATTTTTAGGGAAAACATCAATTTTGGATTTATTTGAGAAAAATGGTTTTTCTAAGTACCAAAACTCATTTGTTTTGAATTTTTATTAATTTTTATGAATCTTCATGATTTTTATGATTTTTTATGATTTTTATGCTTTTTATGGTTCTTCTACTATTTTTTTATAATTTTTCTAAGTTTTCATGATTTTCATAGTTTTTTTTATTATTTTTATGATTTTTGTTGATTTTTTATAATTTTTGAATTTTTATTAAAAATTTTATCCTAAACTGTTATTTATCCTATTTTGAAATCTAAAATTTTATTATTACTTCTTCTAATATTTTTATCTACATTTTTATTATTATTTATTTATTGTTATTTTTTATTTTTTTTTACATTATTAAATCCTAAAAATCTAATTTCTACATTTTCCTACTTATGGAAATAAAACATAACTAAATAAATAATCAAATAATAAATCAAATAAATACAAATAAAATAAATAAACAAAATTCGAAAAAATAAATAAATAAATCCAGAAAATTCGACTTACCTTGATTCGGGTCGGTGGGCAAGTCGGGTCGAATCGGGTCGGGTCGGATCGGTCAGACACGACGGCGGGGGTTGCTCGATCACGGTGTTCCGGCGGCCTTTTGCAGCAGGTGAGGTGTTGAATCCTAGCTTCTCGAGGGTGCTGAATCCAATGGTGGCAGTGGTTCACTCCCAGATCGCCTCCTGGTGGTAGTTCAACGCCGGTCGGTGGTCGCGGTTTTGGGTTCTTCTCCGATGCTCTCCGATTTGCACTCTTTCCTCACTTTTTCTCAATTGTGATTCATCCTCTGGCTTCCTCTACTCCTCCTCTATTTATAGGCGTCCGGAAACCCTCTTGGATAAGCTCAAATCGGCCGATTTGGATAAATCCGAATTTCTTCCGTTTTTAGATTTGATTTTATCCCGGCGATTTGATGTTGATCTCTTGTTTTTCTTTGATTTATCTTATAGATTTGGCTTTATCTTGACAGTAATCTAGAAGATTTGAAAAAAAATGATCGATTCCACCTTCGTCGGACTTGCTCCGGCTTCTTCTTGCGTCTGTCCGGGTGAGGAAGACGATCACGCGCAACACGTGTGATTTCCTTCGGTCAATCACGCACTGCCACGTGGCAGATCCAGGGAAAAGAAAGAAAAAGTTTTGCCGAGCGCACGCGGGGGGATTCGAACTCGCGACCTCTAGCCTTCACACGTTCCCTATACGCACGCACGAGCCAGCTGAGCTGGCCTAATTTCTCGATTTTCTTTATATCGCAAATTACATATATGCAATGCGATTTTTCCATTTTTTTGTATTTTTTTGAAATTTCAAAAATTTGTAAAAATTATTCATTATTTATTATTGCCATTTCTGAAATCATTTTTCAAAATTGATGTGTTTTCCTATTTATTTTTATTTTTTTGGATATTTTTATTATTTATGCTAAATTAGGTAAAAATTGGAAAAAATTGAAAATTGATTATTAGTGATTATTATTGATCCGTAGGGCAAAAATGGGGTGTTTACACCTTCGATTGAGGCTTAGTATAAGGATTCATTGCTTAGGGATGAGTGAGACTAAGTTTGACATTCACGTTCACACCCTTCTAGTATGAGAATATATATGTAGCTAAAGAATTTTTAATAAACTTAGTGACAATAGGTCACTTATATTTTATGTTATATAAAGTATATGAGTGAGGCATGTGTGAGCCAAGGTGATTGGAACCTAAAGCAAATGTGATAGGAATTATTTGCCAACATAAGCAACAAAGGGTGAAATTCCTTACTATATACAGTTTTCGGAAGACTATATAGGTTGTTGCAACCATATGTGTTTCTCATTCATATGTATGTCTAATAACTTGTGTGAAAGTGTAATGTGATGATAGTACTCACTAAGCTAGATGTAGCTTATAACTCCACAATGTTTTGATTTTGTAAGCTTGTGCCTAACCATAGGATGTTGGAGGTTAGTCCAAGATGTGATGGGAAGATTAAGAGTTGTGAGGCATGAGAGAAAGAGCTCAATATTAGAGACTCATAATTGGGTTATGTAATAATTAATTAGTTTAGTAGATACTTATTTACTATCAATGTGAACCACTATTATTACTATGATTGATTAACTTCAAGGGAAATGACTTTAGGACTATAGCTTTGAGAACTAGTAATATTTATAATTATTGATGTAATTTAGTCTCCATTAGTTTTTATTTATTTCTCTTATATTGTGTAAAACCATTCCACTACTAGAGTAGCTAGATGTGAGTAGACCTTGTACATTATATGCAAAATCTTTGAATAATCAAAGCATTATTCTTAGGTTTCTGTATAATGTATGGTGGAACATTATTTCTAGGGTACCCTTTGGGCATGACAAATACCATTCCTTAGCTTATATTTTTTAGTTTCTAATGTTGGGATTCATTTTTACTACATCTATTTCCTAACCCAAGCTAACTCGTTAATTGCCCCACTTAGGTTAAGCCAATTCTTTTTGAACTTATGTGCTGATGTGCCTAAAACCAAGATTAAGCACATACAAAACCAATTTGAAAGATAAAGAAACAATGTCAATCAAACTAGTCTCAATCACATGAATAATGGTGTCAAATCTCAATGTTTATAACCAATTCTTCCAATGAGGATGTGATCAATCTTAAGTATCCAAATATGATGTAACTCTGATCCTAAAAGAGGATGTGCTTAAAAGGGGGTTAAGCACAATCAAATAACAAATGATGAATTCCAATCAACACCCACGTCACACAAGAAGGATAAACCCCTAATTCCTCAAGAAATCCAGATGTTAAAACTAAGCAAGATGTGATACCTAAAAGGAGATATGCTTAATTGATTCAAGCATGTAACATAATCTAATGAAATAAACTCCACAATAGGCATGAATATACTAACAATCAATATCACTTGGTTTGATCAACTCCTCACAAATTAATCTTAATTTACAAAGATGGAAATCAAAAGGATATATAGAACAATTAATTGCTAGATTTCAATGATGAATAATAGGAAATGAATAAAGATTCCAATTCAAATTGAAAAGTTTCAAATATGAAATTAGAACCCTAAATTCACATGAACAAGAACAACATAAATTAACTAATTCCTTACCAGATATGACGCACTAGTTTGGGATTAGGATCAACTTGTAATTTGTTGATATTACTCACAACAAATCCAAGTCCACTCGCCACAATTTCACACTTGAAATTGATAAGAGCAAAATGCTTGTAAGAGGGTATCTCTCACGGCATAAAAATGTGTTTTCTCAACATGTTCAAAAAAGTCCCCTAAAAACCCTAATTAGCAAGTATTTATACTTGCTCTCTTTAGGGTTAAAATGACTAGAAAATTACAACTATGCCACTATAAGGTGACTGGTCTTAAAACATAAATTATAACCAAATAAAATGTCCCATAAAGCTTACAAAATAAATAGTTCAAAAAATAATTACAAATACAGAAAAATAATCTTCAACAAGCTAGCTCCGTAATGGAATTCGTCGGTTAAACTCATCTTCGATTTTTAGGTCGGTCCATGGATCACCCACAAGCTGAGTCTTAGTGAGTTTGTCCATCGCTTTGTGAAGCCAAATAAGTATACCTATTGGAATATACAATACATGAACAAGATAAAAGAGGTTAGATAACAAATAATTCCGGGGTTAATTTGCTCGAAATGGGCCCTCATCGCCAAGATTCGAAATCCTTTAGTTTTTACCCTAATGATAGGTCTTGTTGGATTTTGATTCCTATCATATGCCCTCCAATTTACTTAAAGAACAACTTCCACACCTTAGTCAGTGGGCTTAATTTAATGTGCACCATTATCATTTTATTAATTGTCTCACCCCCCCCCCCCCCCCCCCCCCCCCCCCCCCCCCCCCCCCCCTCTCTTTAGGCTTAATTTTTTTATTGGCCCTCAACAACAACCTAGATAAGAAAATTTTGTAAGAAATTAATTTACTACTTAAATTGGATGCAAATCAAAATGACATCATTTCAAAGAAGTTACCTATGTTAGAGCTTATGCTAAAACCTAAGAGTCATTTGCTAAGCTAAGATTCTTTTGGTTGCTCTTACCTTAGCTTGGTAAATCCTTTCAATTTTGCTTTGCTTAGTTAGGTTGGTTCTTTATAGATAAGCCTAATTGTTTCAAATGATGAGTTAGCTTCTCAAATGATAGCAATAGGCTCTTGATGTTTAGTGCTATGGAAGGTCCATTCGAGGCTCCTTTATGGCTTCGGAAGGAGTTGCTACTGCTAGCAAGCTCTTTAGCTTGATCATTTGGATTAACTAGATCTTAGAACTTGTTTCCCAATCTCCAACAATTCTTTATAAAGTGACCTACTTGACCTATGTGACATTCACATCAAGCCTTAAAGTTATAGTTTCTTAGTCTGTATCCTTCCATGGAAACTTCAAGGCTAGTATATTTGCTTTTCTCAATTAGATCAAGACTTTAGCAATTGTGATCTTAAATTGGGTGTAATTTCTTTTCTTAGCTTGATGGGCAAGCTTCTTTTGGTTTCTAGTTCTCAAAATTTCTCTTAGATTCTTGCTATTCAACCCATTTTCACTATTAAGCTCCATCGATTCCTTTTAGACCTCAAGGCTTGGTGTCTTATTAATAGTAGGAACCATCTATTGGGGAATTTCTTGAGTACAAAGTCCATGGCTATTTCTAAGGCTGTGACTTTTTCTTCTAAGCTCCCAATGTATGTATATGTTTTATATGATTGCTAGGATCTCCTTTTATTTATTTTTTAATCATCCCAACTACCATTAGTTTTTCCATTTTTGTTTAATTCGAGGCTTGATCATTTGGATTACCCTCTTGTAAATGGGCCATTCATGACTGTTGTTGATATTGAGCCTTAGGCTTTTGACAAAGTCTAGCTTTACCACCCTTACATCTATTAAGTCTTAAACTTGATTTTTTAGCTCCTAATAGTCATCGGTAGCATGTCTATAATAACCCATGTGGTATTTACATTGTGCGTTAAAGTCATATTTTCACAACTTTTACATAAGCATTAGAGCTTTAGGAGGTAATAGATTTTTCTTCCTTTAGATGACTATAGACTTGAGACATTAGGATTATAATTTGGTTAACTTCCTTCCAAGTACCTTCAATCATGGTGTAGGCATTGTGGTGAAGTGCTTAGGGTTTACCAAATTTATGGCTACTTTTAGATTTGGTTAGATTGTTTTTGTCACTGCTAACATCTTTGTTCAATGCAACTTCTAGCCATAATATCATTTGCAAAAGAGGAAGTAGTGTGAGCTAAGATGTGATTGTAGTAGGGTTCACCTAATGTTTTGATGAACATATTGATCTGGTCCTTTTCAAGCAAGTGCATTGTAAGCCAAGCTACCATAGCTCTCCATCTCTAAGCATATTTCTTAAAGGACTCAATTGGTTTCATGGACATCTAGCTTAAATCCTTCCGTGAAGGGGTTGCCTCTATATTAAACTCATATTGCTTATAAAAGGCTCGAGCTAAGTTCTCCTAGCTATCAAACTCAGTTAAATCCAATTGAGCATACCACATCAGGATTGGGCCAACAAGACTATCTTGAAAGGTCTGGACCATGAGTTGGTTATTCTTGGTGAATTAGGCTGTTTTTCAAACATAAAGCCTGATATGTATTAATGGGCACCATTTTCAATCATATTTTTTGAAATTTGGGACCTTGAACTTCTTATGGAAATCATACTCTTCATAATTGGGGAGCTTAAAGGGGCTCATATGCTCTATTCCATCATATTCTTTTGAGGCCTTGAACTTTTGATCAAACTTCTATAGAAACTTCTCCTTTATGTCCTTTTCTTTTTGCTTAAGTTGTTTCCTCAAGATTTCATTGCTAATTCCTAAATTACATTTGTGCGAACAATTTAGCTGACCTATTTGTGGCCCGTTTTCTAGTTGGATGTCAGATTGGTCAAGCTATTGTTCCTTGTCTACATTAAAGGCTTGGAGTTGTTCCTCGATTTGGTACATGGCCTAATGATGTGCCTAAAACCAAGTTTAAGCACACAAAACCAAGATTGAAAGACACTTAGACAATGTCATTCAAACTAGCATCAATCTCATGAACATTAGCGTCAAATCTCAATGCTTTTGAACCAATTAGACAACAATTATGTGTTCAATCTTAAATCCAAATGTGATATAGCTCTGATACCAAAAAGATGATGTGCCTAAAACCAAGTTTAAGCACACAAAACCAAGATTGAAAGATACTTAGACAATGTCATTCAAACTAGCTTCAATCTCATGAACATTAGCGTCAAATCTCAATGCTTTTGAACCAATTAGACAACAATGATGTGTTCAATCTTAAATCCAAATATGATATAGCTCTGATACCAAAAAGATGATGTGCCTAATTCCAAGCTTAAGCACAATCAAAAGAATCAAGGAAAACACCTCAATTCACACACACAAAAAAATCGGTTCACTTGACTAGGTAAATGCGGAAATCCTAAGACAATGGAATGAAATCCAAAGAGCTCCAATTGCTATTATCAATCCAAACAAGTAATCTTCATCAAATAATAACAATTATAGTTGAAACCCACGTGAATCAAATCAAGAAAACAAATGGGTCAAACCGCAAATTCCAATCCCTTCCTTCAACTATCCAATTCACGTCACAATGAAGAGAATGATATCATATATCAACAGAATCAATCCTATAACAAGCTATTGATCACGAATTGCAAATTAAAACAAGTCCAAGAACATCCAAATCAACCTAGATATGACGCACTAGTGATGAAATGGAAAACAACAATAAGGAACCGATATTACTCACGATTTCTCCTTGTTGCACTCGCCACAATTTCAACTTCTTAGGATTGAAATTGATAAGAGAATTTGGAATTAGGAAAACCCTAAGCCCTCTCACGAAATGTGAAGTGTTTGTTCTGTAAAAATAAGCCTCCTCAAACCCTCTCTTAAGCAAGTATTTATACTTGCTACTCCTAGGGTTAACAAGTGCTCAAAATTACAAGTTTGCCACTTTTAAGGTAGCTAACTCTAAATGAAAGTTACAAAGAAATAAAAGTGTCCCAAAACCAAAATACAACCAAAATAGTTCATAAAAGAAGAAATATATAAAAGAAATGGTCTTCAAGATGCCGGTCTTCTATAGGATCCATCGGCCCAGCTCATCGCCGGTTCAAGTCGGTCCATGGATAACCCACAAGCTGAGTCTGAGGGAGTTTGTCCATTGCCTTATAGAATATGATAAGTGTGCCTGTTGGAAAACACAATACAAGAATAATAGAAAAGAGGTTAATATATAAATAATTTCAGGGTCGATCTGCTCAAAATGGGCCCTCATCGCCAAAATTCGAATTCCTTTAGTTCTTGCCCTAATGATAGGTCTTGTCGGATTTTGATTCCTATCACCTAATTAGGGGAGGAGGGTGGGAATCTTCTTGTTATTAACAACTTCAAATATTTTAGGCTTGAATGAGTGGCTGCTAAGCTTTAAGGCTGGGCTAAACCATTCAAAAGCCTTGTAAGAATCCTTACTTGTTAGTAATATTTCATTTTTTATTTTATGAATTTTCTCTTTTGGTTTCTCTATTTTTTTTTTTTTTTGATTAGAAAAGGTAATTTTCTTATTTCACTTCATGAAAGAAAAATATCATTGCAATTTACAATAAAGATTAGTAATCTTTTTTTTTTCTTTTTAAAAAAGGTTTATACAAGGGGATTAACAAAGGATGACCTACAAGCGTAACAAAGCAAAATTGAAGTGCAACTTTACTATAAATGTGATAGATTATAGGACGACAACTTTTACTAGAAGGTGATGAGTAGTTAATATTACAAGAAGGCAGTATTTACAAAAAGTGACAAACTTTTAAAAGATGACGACCCCTATTTACATGGCTAACAATCCTGTAAGTTGGCATTCTACAAATGGTAATTACAAAGGAGGTGACGGTTGTAAGATAAAAACTTGTGACATTTGATGTTATAGACAAGTGGCAAATTATAAAAAGGTGACAATTAACGACAACCCGAGGAGAGAAAAGTTTTTACAAATTATATGGATACCTAAATATTCTATGTGTGTGTGTATTTAGAATTTTTTATTTTTTTTTTTAATTTTAAGACACTAAAGCTTTGTTATTTATGGGAATCCTTACTTTCCAAAAGGGGAATTTTCTATAAAAACCTTTTTTTAGAAAAAGACTTTTAGAATTTTTTAAATTATTTTTTAAACAAAAATTTTATTCTAAAAAGAGGGAAAAACATGTTTTTATTTTTAAGGGTCACCCGAAGTACCTACTTATTCACTAACTAGGATAATGCTCATGTAGTTCTCATTGTTTTTAGAAAAATTCACATTGTTGGTTTCTTTTAATTTTTGAAAAAAAAAATCTACTTTACGTTTGTTACTAGATAATCATTTTTTAGGCAATAATTTTGTTCAATTTTCATTTTAGAAAAGACTATAAAAGAATTCCTAATTTTAAGAAAAAAGGCCAATTATTATTTTTATTCAAGAAGACATTTTTCTAACCATAGAAAATGATTTTTTTTATTTAAAAATGGAAACTTTCTTTAAAAAAAATTTTAAACAAAAAAATTAAAGAAAAAGAATTGCGTTTATTGGAAATTATTCTTTAAAAGAAAAAAAGGAAATATTTATTAAAAAAAACTGCAACATGAAACCAAAAGTGTTAGTAACATACAATAATAATATCAATATTAAAAAAGACTCTTATTATTAATGACATTAATATTACACTAATAATCATGGGAAAAATAAAACTAAACTAAAAATATTATTACTACTATTGTTTTTTAATTTACTAATTTTCCAAGAAAAATATTCATTACAATTTTTTTTTAATTTTTGGAGTAAAATATTAATGAATTAAACAAAATAGAAAAAGAAGAAAAAATGAAGAGGACATACCTTATGTGTATGAGTGGAGTGAACTAAGGCTAGTTCAGGTCGGACCCGACTAGTTCTATTTACAAAGATTGGTCCACGTGAATCCTAGGATGTTCATCTTCGATAACCTTGAATTAATTTTTAGAAAACCGAGGTCTAGGTTGCTCTATTTTGACGAAACCAAAGTAGGTTAAAAAATAAGCCCAAACTCAATCTTTGATGAAATTGAAGCAATCTCGAAGTTGTTGATCACAATTAACTCATGGGTTATGATCTACTAAGGATGGGAAAGTGTTTGGCGGCTTTAGTTCTCTTCAATTTGCTCTTGAGTGGGAGAAATCAAGGAGAGAGGGGATGGTTGCATCTCACCATGCTAGGGAGAAAATGTTGATTTTTTTTTCACTTAGAAGCCTATTAGTGATTGAGGCTTGTTGGAATGAGTTGCTAAGACCTCTAGTTAAAGTTTCAAGTGATGGGTATTGTCTAAGAAACCCTAAATTTGAAGAAAAATTGAATTTTTTTCAAGAATGGGTATTTTTCAAGTCTTCACTTTTTTAGTGAATTGGATATGATTCAAGTAAAAATTCATGGAAATTAATGCCATTATGTTGTAGAAGCTTTACCTAAAATGCCCCCAAAATTTTGAAAAATTATACTAAAAATTAAAGAAAATTTGTGCAATAATAAGTACTTCTAGGCTAGAGTAATAAGTATAACATTTTCATTATTATAAAAATTTTGAAAAAGTTAACAATGAGAAAGTAAATCACTATAATATATTAATACTATTTTAGCAATTTACATATGATGAGAGATAATAATAGACTTTAAAATATAAAAGCAATAAAGAAACGTGATCTATTATGTAATTATAACAAATCAAAAGTAAGAATTAAAATTTTAGATTTATGATAATTAAATAGAATTTTTATGTAAATAATTATACTAAGAATTTTTATTTAGTATACATGTAAATTTTCGTATAAAAATTAGATAATTTAATAAAATATTTATACACGTACTAAATGGACCTGTAAATAGATATTCCTTATTCTTATCTTGCTAAACTTTTCCTCTTTCATTTCATTTCAGGTCCAATCAGCTCGCCCTTCCTCCTTTTCTTTCCCTTCCTTCTTCTTTCTTTTCCTTTTCTTCATCATCTCTTCTTAGTCGCCTCTCTGTCACTTTGTCTTTCTCTCCCTTACTGCCTCTCTCTGTGCTCTTCTATTCCAATGGAACACCCTCTCTCTATTCTCAACTCTACTCCATCTTCCTTTTCGTCTTCTTTTCTTCTTCATCTAACTCATGTTCCTCTCTTCGTTTTTTTCATTTTCCAACCATCCTTCGTTTTTGTTTCTTCCTTCCTTTTTTTTCCTTTTCCAATCATCTTGTTCACATTTTAACACCCATAATGCTACACCCTAGCCACTACACTAGCTACCACTACCTACTGTGAGCCACCACTAACCCTTACTTTTGCTCCCTTTCCTTCTTTGTTTTCTTTTCCCTTTCACCCCTGTTTTCTAATATAGAAATAGAGTAGTCATCACAACTCCAGTCCTCACATCTCTTTACTCCTACTCGGTTACCCCTATTTATGGTGCCAAAAACAGGATATGCTCGGTTGCTGTCAACATCACAACAGTTGGTTAAGTTGAGTCACTGTAGTCTCTATGGTTGATCTCGATCAATTTAGCACCACCTCTACCTCTACCACTTCAGGTAATGATGAATCAACACCTCCCCCCCCAGTTGTTGAATTCGCCACCATAATGTGGTGTTAGTGATGTTGTTAATCGGTTGTAGTTGATTTAATTGGTCAGTCATAATCTTTTAGTGGTCAATCACAAATGATGAATGAACCTTAGGTCCCTCCTATTCTGAGTAGAAGTTACATGTCGTGGAAGAAACAACAATAAAACCTTAACTTGGATTATAGTAATAATAAGTATCAAGGGCCAATGAAGTCAGGGTTCAAGAATAATCCAAAGTAACTGAAATAGATGCAATCTATGGGGGGGGGGGGGGGGCAGACGTTGGAGTAATAATAATTGGAAAGCAAAGAGACCAAATAAAAAGTCCAAAATCCAATGGTTGATACATTAAGAAACGGGGGTTTTGATGTTGGAGGTTACAAACCCCTTACTTTACATGCGTTGTAGTTCCAAAATAGGATCAAAGCTAGTAGATTTTATTCAAAAAAGAAGATTAATAATAGGTTCATGCTTTATGCACCTAGAAATACTTCATCCTTTATCATTCGGGTTAAGAGATCTAGTGGGATTGCATCGTTGGTTTCACCTTGCCCAGTCACCCTTGTAATTTTACCTACAGCAATATTTCTTTTTCAAGAGAGGTGCTTGGAGATATGGCTAAGGAGGATTAGAGTGTGGGTGGATAGGGGTTTATGAAAGGGTTTGATTAGGTTAAGAAATGAGGTGGATAGTAGGGAAGATGAAAAGAGGATTAGTAATGGTAGTGCAAGGAAGAAGGGTCAAGATGGTAAATGAGGATGGTTGATTAATCATATTAGAGTTATAGCTATTAGCAACGTTTTGAAAGGTGATGTGCTTAAATCCACTTGGAAGCACAATAAAAGACTCAAGAAAAAAAACTCAAATCAATCACAAAAAACCGGTTCTAAAAAGGGTGAAATTGCGTGAACCCTAGTGAAGGTGCAATGAAATCCAAATACTCAATGATACAAATTATGATACCACAATAATAATCTCTTCTAACATCACACTAATCACATATAATCCCACATGAATAATTCACAATCTCAAAATAAATCTTCAATTCTAAGAACCCCTTTCCACAAGTGATAATCACGTTTCAAGAAGTAATCTTAAAGGAAGAACCGAATTCAAATGCAAAGTATCTCAATTAAGCACAAGAATTCAAAAATAATAGGAATCCAATTTGTTCAAGAACTATCTCAATTCACCCCTAGATATGACACACTAGAGAAGAAAAGAAATCACAACAAAATGAAATTGATATTACTCACAATTTTAAGGTGTTGCACTCGCCACAATTTTAACTCTTAGGATTGAAATTGATAAGAGTCTAATGACAATTAGGAAAACCCTAATCCTCACGTGAAATGTACTCTCAATTCTACAAAATAATAGCCTCCTCAAACCCTCTCTTAAGCAAGTATTTATACTTGCTACTCCTAGGGTTAAAAAGTGATCAAAATTACAAGTTCGCCACTTTTAAGGTGGCTAGCCCTAAGTGATAATTACAAGGAAATAAAAGTTTCCCAAAACTAAAATACAACCAAAATAGTTCATAAAAGAAGAAATATATAAAAGAAATGGTCTTCAAGATGCCGGTCTTCTATAGGATCCATCGGCCCAACTCATCGCCAGTTTAGGTCGGTCCATAGATAACCTACAAACTGAGTCTGAGGGAGTTTGTCCATTGCCCTATAAAATATGATAAGTGTACCTGTTGGAAAACACAATACAAGAATAATAGAAAAGAGGTTAATATATAAATAATTCCGGGGTCGATCTGCTCAAAATGGGCCCTCATCGCCAAGATTTGAAATCCTTTAGTTCTTGCCCTAATGATAGGTCTTTTCGGATTTTTATTCCTATCATCTCCTCGAGCCTCAAAAAGATTTGTCCTCAAATCTGGCAGATCAAATGTAATGGAGACTTTGTTTTCTCCTAGCAATCCATTTGAAGAAGTATCTCTGCAGAATCCCAATATCTGAAATACTATAGGTGGTGATTGTTTTCTCTCCTACATTTCCAAGATATATCTCATCTGCAACATAAATAATGCTCCATTATCCAATAAAGTCACCCTTGTATCAACCTATTCCACTGAAACCGTTTCCTCCTTTTCTAACTCATCTGTATGTTGCTAAACAGTCTGGCTCTCTGGTGGTCTGCTCGTCTGACTATGATCATCAAGATCCTCTGAAGGTTGGCACATCGGTGTCTGACAAATTTTATGCTCGAAGGGTTGGCTCGTGTCACTAAAGCCCTCAAGAACCTTTGAAGGTTGGCAAACCTGCGTCTGCACAGTTTAGTCCTCTGAAGGTTTGATCATGTAGCTATGATCCTCAAGATTCTGTGATGGTTGTTTTATCTGTCTTTGCATCTCCTAGACCTCTGATGGCGACATAGGGTTCAATACTATACGTTTTCCATGTTTTTTGAACATATAAGTATTTCTATACCCATCATGTAATACCATCCTATCATATAACCATGGTCTACCAAGTAATATATGGGATGCACAAAGAGGAAGAATATCACATTCAAGCTCATCATAGTACTTGTCCCCTATACTGAAGGGTACCCTAGCCCTTTGGGTCACATAAAGACCATCCTGATCATTCAACCAATGTAATGTATAGGGTCTGGGATGTGGGATAGTTTCAAGTTTCAACTTCGATACTAATGATGCAGCTACAACATTAGTACAACTACTACCATCAATAATAATTGCGCACAAGTTTCCTTGTACCCTACAAGAAGTATGGAACAAGTTTTCTCTTTATCCCTCATCAATAGTTTGAAAAGAAGTCATGTCCCGATGCAATATGTTAGCATAATGAAACATTTCACTAGACATGATTGTACTCAAATCGAACAATAAAATAATTATCTTCACACTTCCAAGGTTCAAGTACACAACCAAACCACAAATGAAGTACACTCAACTACTTTCAAGTAGATAGAATTAAATTTAACAAGAAGTGTTTAAGTAACTAGTTCAATTACTTTTACACTTTAATGATTTGTTTGAATTTTAAATTCCACTACTCAACCTTCCTTTCTTGCTAAATTTTTATACCTACAATGAGTCTTAATGTGCAGCACCTTATACTACACACAACTCCACAAATTTACACCACCACACACACCTAATCACGATGCACTCACTTCACCACAACACCAATTTACCACGTTGCAACACCCTCAATCAACATACACACATAACGCCACACATACATACCCTTCACTAATTTTACAAAAACACAACTCCACACACATATCCTTTTATACACATTGCAGCACACACATACACACTCTTCCACACTTGTATCTCCACTTCTATACAAGTTTCAAACCGTAACTCACAACAAAAGGCAGCTTAAATTCAAATTCAAAATGAGATCATTAATTGCAATATTCCACAAATGGTAATGATCCACTTTCAAATTCAAATGAAACACAATTAAAAAATGAATTAATGTGTGTTTTGAAATTCAAATTGCTTCCTTAACTCACACCTCAAATCTGGAAATTTCAAATCTGAAATGTCAATTGCCACTCCTCAAATCCGAAAATAAATGTACACAACACAAATCCTCTTCACCAATTGAAAACTACACTCAATCCTTCACGGTTTGCTTCAAATTTTACTACACATTCATAGCCAAATACCAAGGAATCCAAGAGTGTTTAAATCTCCAAATGTTCAACCACTAATCAACAAGATACAATTCAACAACTCAACAAAAAAAAATTCAAGTTTCACGCCAACAATTTTCGGATCAAGGTGCTACTCAACAAACCCCTAATTTTCGAATTCAAGTTGCAACAATCCCTTCTCACAAACCTCAAGCTCTGATACCAAAAAGATGATGTGCTCAAAACCACTCTCAAGCACAATCAAATGACTCAAGAAAACAAACCTCAAGTCTTTTACAAAACCGGTCCAAGTGAATAGGAAATTGCGTGACTCTAATGGAATTATGATGAAATCCAATGATTCAAAGATTCAATTAACTTCCACTAATGAGCAATTTCACTAATCAACAATAAGAACAAGATAATTACACGTGAAATGGATCAAAAAGACAAGCTCAAAAACCATGAACTCACACCCTTCCAACCTTACCAATCACGTCAATCGCTAAGAGCAATTCAATTCTCAATGAACAATCAATCTTAAAAGATGATTATTCTCGAAAAACAAACACAAATATATCCAAGAAAGATCCAAATCTACCCTAGATATGACTCACTAGAGAAGAAATGAACATACAACAAAGATGGAATCGATATGACTCATAATTCCCCTTCGTCGCACTCACCACAATTCCAATTCTTGGGTTGAAATTGATAAGAGTTTTGAACTAAGGAAAGAACCCTAATTCACACGTGAAAGTGTCTCTCAAATCTGTAAAAATTGGCCTCCTCAAACCCTCTCTTAAGCAAGTATTTATACTTGCTATCCTAGGATTAAAAAGTGCTTAAAATTACAAGTTTGCCACTTTTAAGGTGGTAACCCTAAATGAAAATTATAAGGAAATAAAAGTGTCCCAAAACCAAAATACAACCAAAATAGTTCATAAAAAAATTACATGATACAAAATAACATAAGTCTTCATGATCCAATGCCTCGGAATAGAAAACAATTGCAGCGGGTCTTTGATTATCATCATGAAAAACGTTCTGTGTCCAACAGGAGTTGTAGGACTTATGGGCATCCCATGGAGAGTTATCATTGTACCTGTAAGATTATTCTCAATTTTTTATTAGAAATAAATACGTAAGGTAAAATATGAGCAATTTGGATCATCATCCAAATTAAGTTCTGAAAAGGTTGATGGTGTTAGAAAATTTCCCATCAAAAGGTGGAAGATTCTATTTCAAGAAGGGGGTTGGTAGTTGATGTTGTTGGATCGACCGGTTGCAATTTGTTGTTGGATGAGATTAGGGAACTTATTCAAGGTGTAGATTGAGAGCTTCTTAAAATCATGTTGTCTAAGCATAGGGGGGTCTAGTGTTTATTTTGTCAAGTAAACATAAAGGTGTTCATGGGAGTTTAGTGGATAGGGATTTGAATTGAGAAATTGGCATGGTTTGTGATGCCAATACTCATGAATTGTTTAAAGTGAGGCTTGAACAAATTACTGAGTATATTGGAGATCCAAGCTTGGTTGGATATTGATACTTAATCTTAGACAATTATAATTTTTCTTAGTCTTTGAATAGAGGTACACTGATATTAATGTTCCTACTTGATAAGGGCATATTCTACTCAAATTTTGTTATATGAATCATGTTAAATCCTAATTGATTTTATGAGAATTCTAAGGAAATGGTACTTAATTAAAAATATTGTGTTATTTTAGGTTGTTAAAGTTTAGAGTGTAAACATGAGTAAACTGGATTGCAATGACCTAAGCTGCTTGTGCAAGCTCTCGGCCTTGCATTGAAAGCTACTGGCCTTAGCAACATAAGCTGCCTGTGTAAGCTACTAGCCTTAACAACATAAGCCACTTATGTAAGCTGCTGGCCTTGGATTAAAAGCTGTTGGCCTTGAATTGAAAGCTACCAGCTTTAGTGCCGGCTTTGATAGGAAACCAAGAGTTATTCCTAATGTGTGGATTAAAACACGAGAGGAAAAGAGGAAAAGGGAGCTTTTTTAGTTTTGTTTTGAGGAGAGAGTAGAAAACCTTAGAAAGGGAAGGAGGAAAACTTTTTTTTTTAGGTACTAAAAAATTATTTGTGTTTTATTAATTGAGGAGATTGGAATCATCAATGAAGGACTGCTTCAACAAGGAATTAGAGGATAATTGTATTGTGATTGTCTATTAAATTAGTGATCTCTAAACTAATACTCTTTTATTCAATTCATAGACTAAATTGTTCATTTCATTTATGAATTATATTACAGTAATTTCTTTGATTATTGTTTGTGTTTGCAATTCCATGATGTTATAAGTTTAAGATGATGATTATAGTTATATTATAAGATTATTAACTATGTGGAAAATTCATTTTGTAATTCCTATACTACAAATTCTGATTTCATATCTAAATTAGAAATTTAAAAATTTTAATAACTCAGAAGGGGTATTAGAGTTCAATAGGAATTCTTAAGTTAGGTTAAACAAGAACTATGGAAATGAGATTATTTTAATCTAATTAGAAATTGTTTGAAAACTTAATGCAATATTCTTGATTAGTTTCTCACTAAGGAATTATGAGAAATTAGGATAGAATATTAGTCAACTATATAATTGGGAGATTTGTAGTTGAAAATAGAATTTGTTATTAATTTGTTTAGTGGAAGCTAATAAATTAATTTTGGGATTTTGAGTTTTAATTATTTGGTAAAGAAACAAAGATTTTCATAATTTCATATGAATATTCACATAGCTAAGATCTATTATAATATAATGATAATCCGATTAGTGAAATTAGGATGAATTTAGTTTCCCTCTTTTCAATTGATACATTTTTATAACAATGTCCTTCATGTTCATAGTAAAGATCTAGGTGTAATAGTTTAGTTGGTATTAGAGTAATTGATTCTCTCAATTTGATTACCTAAATAATAATAGAATTTGATATTGATTTAGTACTTATTTAATCCTCATGGAATTGATACTTAACTCTTCACTATATTACTTGATCTGACCTAGTACACTTGCTAGTAAAATTCGCTTGTAAAAAAAAAAAATTATATTTACAGTGGATCAAGTTTTTAGCACCGTTGTTGGGGATTAATTAATATTAAACCACCTTCAGTTCTATTGTTAATTTAGGTGCAATTTATAGCCTATATTTATTATTATTATTATTTATTTATTTTTCTCTGTTTTGTTTTCTTTCAAGTTTTTTTTTTTTTTTATGTGCAAGAGTAGAAGTACAAAACTTCCACCACTGGACCCTGAGATAGAACACACTTTGCATCAATTGAGAAGAGATAACTGAAGAAGAAAAGAAGCGTAACCAATTGAGATAGCAGATGACAACAACAACAATTTGATTTAAGGTGTTGCCAAAGCACTTTGGGACTATACAGTACCCAATGTTGTAGGTTCTGCAATTAGAATACCTCCTATACAGGCTAATAATTTTGAGCTAAAACCGACACTTATTCAGATGGTTTAGACAAATCAGTTTGAAGGATATCCAAATAAGAGTCCTGATGAGCATATTACAACATTTCTCTAATATTATAACATAATGAAGATGAATAATGTGTAAACTTATGTTATTAGATTACAACTTTTTCCTTTTTCACTAAGGGATAAAGCTAGAGTTTGGTTTAATTCTCTGCCACAAGAGTCGATCACTACTTAAGCTGATCTTTCATCTAAGTTTTAAAGAGATTTTTCCCACTATCCAAGATCGCAGAATTAAGGAATGATATCACTAACTTCACTAAGTTTAATGGTGAATCATTGTATGAAGCGTGGGAGAGATTTAAGGAGTAAATTAGGAAATTTCCACATCATGGATTGCTAGACAATCTCCTAATTGTGATTTTTTATCCTAGCTTGGATGAAACAATGAGATCTTTGGTAGATGCTGCATTTGGAGGTGCATTAATAGGTAAGAGGTACGAAGAAGCTAGGGCTTTGATAGAAGAAATGGCCTCTAGTGCACACAATTGGTAGAATGAAAGAAGTAAATCAAGAGTGGCATTAGTTAGTGACATAGACTCAATGTTTACTCAAATTTCAGCTCTCACAACTCAAGTAAGTAAACATATCTCAGCAAAATCTATTAATGCTAATCAAGTTTCTTATTGTGAGATATGTTTAGGACCAATTTCTACTCTTGAGTGCTTAACTGGAAACCCCTCAGATCCATCTAATGGAGAGCAAGTGAATTATATCAACAATTTTCAATGGGGTAATCAAGGACCTTATTCGAATAATTACAATCTAGGATGGCATAATCATCTAAACTTTTCATGGAGGAATAATAATAATGTACTTAAACTGTCTCCTAGATTCTTAAAGCAAGGACTTGGTCAAAATGCTCCACCTAAGCAAAATCAACTTAGAATGGAAGAGCTTATGTTGAATTAGATTAGTTAAATTTCTCAACAGCTGAGTAATAGACCATTAGGATCTTTGCCTAGCAACACTAAGGAGAACCCTAAAGGTGTAAATGCCATAATGCTGGGAAGTGGTAAGGAGTTGGAAGTTATTAATAAGGAAGTTCACACGAAGCAGGGAAATATAGAGAAAGAAACAGGGAATGAAGGGATAGAGGAGCCAAAGAAAAAGTCACCAATGGTGAAACCATATGTCCCTCTTGTTCCTTTTCTAAGAAGATTGAAGCAACAACAGCTAGATGCTCAATTTAATAAGTTCCTGGAGGTCTTCAAGAAGCTACAAATAAACATTCCATTTGCAGAAGCACTCTAACAAATGCCGTCATATGCTAGATTGATGAAGGACTTGTTAACCAAAAAGAGAAAGATTGATGGAAATGAGTCTGTGATGCTTACGAGAGAGTGTTCTATGATCTTACAGAAGGACTTATCTAATCTACCTAGGAAATAAAGAGATCAGGGGAGTTTCATTGTTCCCTACACTATAGGAAATTTTCACTTTGATAAAGTTCTTATTGATACTGGTGCAAGTATTAATTTAATGCCCCTATCTACTTTCAAGAAACTTAGACTTAGAGAATGTAGGGAAACTCATGTTACTTTGCAACTTGTAGACAGGAGCATCAAATACCTTAAAGGTATTATTGAGAATGTCCTTGTGAAGGTAGACAAATTCATATTCCCAGTCAATTTCATTGTCCTGGGAATGGAGAAGGATAGAGAAGTGCCCATGATTTTAGGTAAACCATTCCTTGCAATAGGTAAAGCATTGATTGATGTGGAACAAGGTAAGCTAACTTTAAGAGTTATGGATGATGAGATAACTTTTAATGTTTATGAAGCTACAAGGAAATTTGATGATTGTAAATCTTATTATACCATTGATATTATTGATGAGCTTGCCTATGAGTCTGCTAAGGAAATGATAGGTGTGGACACTATGGAATCAGTTCTTAGAGATTTGGATGATTGGAGTGATGAGAAAGAGAGTAAGGAAGGATGCGTGGAAAAAGTGTCACAAATCAAGGCTTGATATTATGAGGAGCTGGATACTAGTGAGATAAAATCGATGCCATCTCTAGCACAACCACCGATGTTAGTGCTTAAACCTTTACCTAGCTATTTAAAATATGCTTATCTTGGAACATATGAGACTTTGCTAATAATCATTTCTTCTTTGTTGATAGGTGATCAAGAGAAACAACTCCTAAGCGTACTAAGAAAGAATAAGGAGGCAATTGGGTAGACTATTGCAGATATTAAAGGAATTAGCCCTCTGATTTGCACTCATAAGATACTTCTGGAAGTTGAGTGCAAACCTATAGTGAAACCATAGAGACGACTCAACCCAACTCTTAAGGAGGTAGTAAAGAAGGAAGTGCTTAAATTACTAGATGCAAGTATTATCTATTCTATCTCTGATAGTAATTTGGTTAGTCCTGTTCAGGTAGTGCCTAAAAAGGATAGTTTGATTGTAGTTAAAAATGAAGCTAATGAATTAATCCCTACTCGCACTATGACTTGGTGGCGAGTTTGTATAGACTATAGAAAATTAAATAATGCTACCCATAAAGACCATTTCCCTCTCCCTTTCATTGATTAGATGCTAGAGAAACTTGTAGGGCATGACTATTATTGTTTTCTAGATGGTTACTCGGGATATAATCAAATTCATATAGCATCGGAGGACTAGGAGAAAACCACTTTTACCTGTCCCTATGGCACTATTGCCTTTAGGAGAATGCCCTTTGGTCTCTATAATGCACCTGCTACTTTTTAAAGGTGTATGATGTCCATATTTTCTAACATGTTAGTGAATTTTATTGAAATATTTATGGATGACTTTTATGTTTTTAGGAGGTCATTTGAATCATGTCTGATAAACTTAGTTTGTATACTTAAAAGATGTAAAGAGACTAACTTACTTTTGAATTGGGAGAAATGCCATTTTATAGTTAGAGAGGGAATTGTTTTATGTCATAAAGTTTCAAGGAAGGGGATTGAAGTTGATAGGGCAAAAGTGGAGATAATAGAGAAGTTGCTACCCCCTACATTAGTAAAAGGAATTAGGAGCTTCTTAGGACATGTTGGCTTCTATAAGAGATTTATTAAGGACTTCTCTATAATATCTAGACCTATTTGTAATTTACTTGAAAAAGATTCTACTTTTGTTTTTAATGGTAATTGTTTGTAGGCATTCAACATATTGAAGGAGAAGCTCTCTTCTATACCAATGATTGTTGCACTTGATTGGGAGCTTTCATTTGAACTTATGTGTGATGTTAGCAACTATGCTGTAGGAGTAGTACTTAGGCAAAGGAAAGGTAAAATATTTCATGTCATATACTATGCTAGTAGAACTTTAAATGAGGCATAAAGAAACTATGCTACAACTAAAAAAGAGCTTTTAGCAATCATATCTGCATGTGACAAGTTTCGACCTTATTTGATAGGTTTTAAGATCATAGTATATACAGATCATGTTGCTCTTAAGTATTTGTTTGCTAAAGTTGATGCTAAACCTAGGTTAATTTGTTGGATTTTACGATTGCAAGAATTTAACCTAGAAATTAGAGATAAAAAGGGAACTGAAAATGTAGTGGTTGATCATTTATCCTGATCGGAATATAACTGTTTAGATCCACCCATTAATGAAAATTTCCCTAATGAACAATTGCATGTAGTAGATATCTAAGGATTACCTTAGTATGCTGATATAGTCAATTACCTGGTCAGCAAAATCATACTATATGGTTTATCATATCAATAGAAAAAGAAATTCTTACATGATGTGAAATACTATTTTTGGGATGAATTTATTTAAATGTTGTGTTGACTAAATAATTAGACGTTGTGTACTTAAAATTGAATAGCTTAGCATAATACAACATTGTCATTCTAAAGAAGTTGGAGGCCATTTTGGTGTGGAAAGAACTACAGCAAAAATTTTATCTTGCGGATTTTATTGGCCTAAATTGTTTAATGATTGTAGGAATTTCATTTTATCTTGTGCTCAATGCCAAAGGATTGGAAACATTTCTAGGAGACATGAATTACCACAAAACAACATTCTTCTAATTGAGCATTTTGATGTATGGGCAATAAACTTCATTGGTCTTTTTCCCTCATCTTTTTCAAACAAATTTATACTTGTAGCTATCAATTATGTTTTAAAATGGGTAGAAGCAGTTGCTCTACAAACTAACGATAGCAAAGTTGTAATAATTTTTTTGAAAAGAACATATTTTCAAGGTTTGGATACCTAGAGCTATCATTAGTGATGGGGGATCACATTTTTGCAATAGGCAGTTTGAAAAATTATTATCAAAATATGGAGTTACTTATAAAATTGCCACCCCTTACCATCCACAAACATGTGGATAGGCAAAGGCATCCAATAGGGAGATAAAGCATATTTTAGAAAAAACTATCAATGCATCTAGGAAAGATTGGTCTCTAAAACTTGATGATGCATTGTGGGCATATAGAACCACTTTTAAAACTCCTATAAAAATGTCCCCATACAAGATTGTCTATGGTAAATCATGTCATCTACTTATTGAACTTGAGCACAAGGCATATTGGGCAATAAAATACCTTAACTTTGATTCCTAAGCTGCAGGTGAAAAGAAGTTGCTTCAATGAATCAGATGGATGAATTAAGAGAGGAAGCACATGAGAATGCTAGATATATAAGGAATGGGCTAAGCGATGGCATGATAAGACCATTTTAAGCCAAGAGTTTTTCCTTGGTCAGAAAGTTCTATTATATAACTCTTGATTGAAGTTATTTCTAGGTAAGTTGAGATCCCGATGGTTAGGTCCATTTGTTATTGATAAAGTTTTTCCTTATGGTGTAGTTGAATTAAAAGCCGAAGACAACCGTACTTTTAAAGTAAATGTTTATCTCCTCAAACATTACTATGAAGGAGAAAACATTGATAGTGTTGCAACTATCATGGATCTAAAAAATCATTTCTAAAACATCGGAGAAGTTGAGGCTAGCAACTATAAATTAAGCGCTTCATGGGAGGTAGCCCATGCATAAAATTAAAGTAAATTAGTTTAATTTAGTATATATATATATATTATATACACATTAAAAAAAAAAGAGTTTCTAAGCGTAATGTATGCCGGCAGCGTAAAATTTTAAGTTGCTGGTGTATGTCCTGTGGCTTGTTTCAATAGTCGACTCATCTTCTTCCTCATTCCACTTCTCTCATTCTCACACATTCTCTTTCTCTCTCTAAGAAAATTCTCATGCACCCACTCACTCTCAAGGAGTCAAATATCATCTCTTCATTGTAATCAAAATCAAGTAAGTCTCCATACCCTCCATTTATTATCTTATAATTTCATGTTTATTTAATCTTTTTCCTTTAAAGCCATGCAATTTTTTACATCAAGGTAGTTTAGATTATTGGAATGTGTTGGGTTATTTTATTTTTTTTTTTTTTGCTTACATGTACATTCGTGTGAATTTACATCAAGTTTTGTCCTGAAAAAAGAAAATTCAGCATGTAACAACTAGGGCTTGTACTGAATTGAAAAAAAAAATATTTAGGGCTTTTTCTATGTTTAATGCTTAAACATTCAATTATATGTAGCTAACTCATTATGGGGTCTTAAATTTGTGAATAAGGTTCATGAATTGAAAAATTCATCAATTTAGGTCGTAGGTTGCTCAATTTTGCTTAGCATGTATTTTCGTAGGAATTTTGTATTGTTTTGTTCAATTACTGCACTTTTAAAATTTAGGTCGCCTAAATTAGGTTGCTAGCTTAGATTCTCTTAGTGTAAGTGTAAATATATATATATATATATATATATATATATATTCTTTTCTGTTTAGTTTGTATTACTTTGATGCCTATAGTTCTAAATTAGAACTAAGATTCACTGGATCATGCGTCTCCCTTAGAATTTCATATGAATTGTTCTACAGTTATGCTACCTAGAAAACTTTAGCTAAGGAAACAGAAACAAAAAGCTACAGGTGAGACTTTTTTTAATGGATAGCATATGGAGCTCCTTTCTGAATAGGACTATGCCAAGGAAAGAATGACACACTTGTTGAAGAAGAAGTTAGTAGCATCTTGATTGGGAGCTTTTAAGGGATTATGACATAGAGGAGAGGATCAAGAAATTGGTAGCAGACAAGACATGTTTAAACTGTTTAAGATAAGAGAACTGGCTTATAAGAATATTATGATTGAGTTTTTTTCTACAATGAAAATAGAGCACAACGAGCACCATTCTAGTGTGACATTCCAAGCCTATGAGCATGTCCATGTAATTGATCTTAAGAAGTTTGGGTATTTCTGAGGGATTTATGAGGATAAAGAGGCTAAAGAAGACCTCCCTAATGCCTGGCCTTTAGATATAGATGTAGAAACATTCTGGTTTTAGCTGATTGAACCCAGGAGGGATGATTTTATACCATCCAAATCTGTTGCTACCACCTTTGCCTTAGTGGAACACAAGTTGCTCCACTATATTCTATCTCATACCATTTGCTCCAAGAAGACCAATCATAGTAAGGTAAGAAGCTTTGATATGTTCTACTTGTATAGTATGATTTTAAGCTACAAAATTGACATTAGGATAGAAGTAGCAAATTTTATTACTAAACAGGTAGAGGATATAAGAACTAGAGTTATTCTTTGTAGAGGGTATATCACTGCATTGTTAAAAGGTATGGGTATATTTGAACACCAGGAAGGGGATGTGATTATGGAATGTAAGAAAATCTCTTCAGGAACATTAGGGGCTATCTAAGATTGCCAATCAAGTTATTTCAGAAGATATTGAGGAGATTCCAGACATTTCCCCCACCATGGGGGCTTCCACATTGCAATCCGCTCCTCTTGAGAGCCATTATGAGAGATTGAGGAAGGACAATAAGGGTGTCAAGCATGAGCTTAAGGAAGTAAAAAAGGGAGTTAAGACAAGAGAGGAAGAAAAATAAGAAATTTAGGACTACATTGTTTAATATGTTCAAATCTGCTATATCTTACATGAATGTAGCAGTAGCACAGGACTTACACTATGAGACTTCTCCAAAGGAGCAATTAGAAGATGAAGCTGATGATAATAGCAACTCAAGCCAGGATTGAAAATACCAAGGAAGTACTAGTTTTCTTTTTCCTTAATTTCATTATCATGTATTCCCTTGTAATTGTGCTGAATTGGAAACAATGAGGACATTGTTAATTTTACGTGTGGAAAAGGGATCATAGAACAATTGAGTATGAATTAGTGAATATTTGTTCATATTGACGACATCTTATCCCTTATTATTATCTTTGCTTTGAACTCATATTTGTCCTTATGGTATCTTACTTTTGTAATTGAATTACTTGGTTGAAATTATATAGTGAGATCTTTAAGGAACAAAATTTACCTTATGTTTAACTTTTAATTTTAAAAATTTGAAAGTAAGTTGAGTCCTTAAGTAGAAAAGCAAGTAGATCTACTTCTATGTAAATTTAACTTATATATTCTCTCCTAAGTTTCTTTGAAAATATTTTTAACATCTGGTGAAAGAGGTAGAAGAAACTTTTTACTTGGTAATTCCTTGAAAAAAAAAAAGAGAGAGAGAGAGAGAAAATTTCAATCTTGAATGTTAGTGTGAGGAAGAGTCCGTAGGGGTCCTTTAAAACCTGGTCACTTAAGTGATGAGCTCAGGATGTACAAACTCAATGAACTCACCATAACACAAAAGGTAGAAAGTCAATAATGTAAGTTTTGAATGTTAGTGTGAGGAAGAGTCTGTAGGGCTCCCTTTAAAACCTGATCACTTGGATGATGAGCCCAGGATGTGCCAACTCAATGAACTCACCATAACATGAAAGACAAAAAGGCAAAAGTAAAAAAAAAAAAAAGGAAAAGAGTAGACACCATATGCTTTCATTGATGTGACCATTTATAGAGAAGTGATTTAAGGGACTATATGTTAGCTAATAACTATGGAAGTTGAAATGATATCTTTTCTCTTGTAGGACTAAGTATTTACTTTTGAATTAGAATTCATATGTTAAACATTAGGAGTAAAGTTTAGTTAGTTTAGATTAGCTATAAAAATTCCAACTATAGTAATTTAGTTACATATCCTAGTATAGTCAGAGTTGTAGACACCATAATTTCAAGTATTTTGTTAATAGCGAATTTGATATTCTCAATGACAAATTCTTCATTGTTTTTATGTATTTTGCTTGAGGACAAGCAAAAGTTCAAGTGTGGGTAAGTTGATAAGGGCATATTCTACTCAAAGTTTGTTATATGAATCATGTTAAATCCTAATTGATTTTATGTGAATTCTAAGGAAATGATACTTAATTAAAGTTATTGTGCTATTTCAGGTTGTTAAAAATTAGAGTGCAAACATGAGTAAATCGGATTACAACAACTTAAGCCGCATGTGTAAGCTCCCGGCCATGAATTGAAAGCCGTTAGCTTTAGCAACATAAGTTGCTTGTGTAAGCTGCTGGCTTTAACAACATAAGCCGCCTATATAAGCTGCCAGCCTTGGAGTGTAAGCCGCGGGGCTTGAATTGAAAGCTATTGGCTTTAGTGCTGGCTTTGATAGGAAACCAAGAGTTATTCCTAATGTGTGGATTAAAACACAAGAGGAAAAGAGGAAAAGGGAGTTTTTTTTAGTTTTGTTTTGAGGAGAGAGTAGAAAACCCTAGAAAGGAAAGGAGGAAAACTTTTTTTTTTTTGTGTGTTTTATCAATTAAGGAGATTGGAGTCTATCAAGGAAGGACTACTTCAACAAAGAATTAGAGGATTATTGTATTGTGATTGTCTATTGAATTGGTGATCTCTAAATTAATACTCTTCTATTCAATTCATAGACTAAATTGTTCATTTCAATATGAATTATATTACAATAATTTCATTGATTATTGTTTGTGTTTACAATTCTATGATGTTCTAAGTTTAATTGTGGGAAATCAATGAAACCCTAGAATAACTAAGATGATGATTATAGTTATATTATAAGATTGTTAGTTATGTGGAAAATTCATATTGTAATTCCTATATTATGAATTTTGATTTCATATCTAAATTAAAATTTTAGAAATTTTAATAACTCGAAAGGGTATTAGAGTTCAATAGGAATTCTTAAGTTAGGTTAAACAAGAATTGTGGAAATGAGAATATTTTAATCTAATTAGAAATTGTTTGAAAGCTCAATGCAATATTCTTGATTAGTTTCTTACTAAGGAGTTATGAGAAATTAGGATAGAATATTAGTCAACTATATAATTAGGAGATTTGTAGTTGAAAATAGAATCCCCTATTAATTTGTTTAGTGGAAGCTAATAAATTAATTTTGGGGTTTTGAGTCTTAATTATCTAGAAAAGAAACAAAGATTTTCATAATTTCACATGAATATCCACATAGCTAAGATCTATTATAATATAATGATAAATCGATTAGTGAAATTAGGTTGAATTTGGTTTCCCTCTTTTCAATTGATACATTTTCATAACAGTTTCCTTCATGTTCATAGTAAAAATCTAGGTGTAATAGTTTAGTTGGTACTAGAGTAATTGATTCTCTCAATTTGATTACTTAAATAATAATAGAATTTGATATTGGTTTAGTACTTATTTAATCCTCATGGAATCAACACTCAACTCTTTACTATATTACTTGATCTGACCCAATGCACTTGCTAGTAAAATTCGCTTGTAAAAAAAAATTTATATTTACAGTAGATCAGTACCAATTCTTTAGAAGTTTGTGTTGATAATCATGAACACTTTTGAAAACATTGGGGAAGAGGTCATCTTGTTATTGTCCTTAATGTGCTTGGAAAGGCATCAAATGTAAGTTGAGATCCTTTTGAAATGTTCTGTACCTACCTTGAGATTTCCACTACTAGATATGACCATGATGAGGAAGTGCCTAAGCTTTACCATAGCTAGAGTGGTGCGAGGTAAACGGCATGAATTTACATGACCTCTTAAATGTTATGTTAAGTTTTAAAGTTAAGGAACTGAGATGAGTGGAAAACTTTATGATATGTTATAGTGTTATGTTTACTTATGACATGTGTATATGTGTATTTTCTTGCCTAGTTGCTGCTATAGTTGTTGTGGTTGTTATTATTTTAAGGTTAGAAGTGGTGTAAAATGGGTTAGAAATGAAATTTTGTAAAGAGATTAGAAGTTGGATGATACATACGAATACCGTTTTGATAGTAAAAAAAATACTATCCTAACGGTATAAGGAACAAAAGGATCTAAAAATTTAAATGCCACCATCTGGACGATGGCACTTAGCACTGTTAATCTAATGCTGCTACTACTAGCTTGATACCATGATTTCAACCTTGTTCTCTTCAAACTAAATTAATATATAAACCTAACTTTCCCTAATATAAGTTGGTGAATATGTATACATATTATGAGACAAACTATATCATTTTATACATAAATGGGAATTTAATTATGAATATATATATATATATATGTATGTTTGAACAAAATTATTTTCACCCCATATATGTATACTTACTTTATACATATAATTATATAAACTCACAAGTATAAATTTCTATCTTTTCAAGCTAATAAATATTTTCTTTCGCTCCTAGCAAATTTGTAAGGGAACATATTTTGCAAACTTACCTCTCTAGCTAAATTAAAAATATATGTATATATATCAATAGGGTTAGACAATATATATATATTTATGATTGTGAAATTATTATTATTTAAAAAATTGTTGACTGCTATAAATTAATAATATTAGAGAAATTGTTAGATTAAGACAATGAAGTCGTGAATGGGAGTGCGGATTATAACAATGTGGATTTAGTATTTGTGATTAATAATTATGTGATGTATATTGGTGGTCTTATTTTTACAAGTTTTCGGATGTTTAGGATTAAGTAAGGGAATGGCTCAGTTGTTGCCGAAGAATAAGAACGGTATATCAACCCTAGTTAAACAGATTACGACAAATTGAGAATGTCTCAAAGTGATATAATATTTGATTTATTTCCGTTTTGACACAGAAATAAATACTTGAGGTCAAATAGACTAAGTGGTAGAATCATCAGTGAAATTGGGTTATAGTATATTACTGTTGAGCTAGCCTTACATGTTAAATTATCGTGAAATCTTATTTCCTTGTGAATTGTTTACCTTATCTGATTTGTTTTATCTGATTGGTCACCTAAATCTAAATTGACATAATGACAGTTAGCTAATAAAAATTTAACATGCATTGTAAGAGACATTACATGAAATTGAATGCCATCACTACTACAAGGTGCATCGAAAGTAATCGGAGGATTACTATTCTGCCAAATGTGAACTAAGTGATTAAGAGATTATTGTGCCCTAATAGTTTTGAGTTCAGTTTGTCCTTGAGGGTGTTTACTACTCGATGTGTGAGTAACACTTGAGCTTATGACATTAACATTAAGAGATAATTTCTAATAAAGATATAAGAGTAATTAACTGAGTTGAGACTTAAGCATTGATGGTATGATTTGAATCCCTATCCCAAGGTCAAGGTGATGTGCTCAAAAGGGAGTTTAAGAACATGTAAATGATCCAATTAACAATCCCTAAAGGACAAGAACAAATCAGTACAAATTGGAGCAAAATGTTGCGTAACCCTAATTATGTAAGATGAATTAAATGCTAAACTTCAAGGAAATGAATATCACAATGATGTAATCCTCAATGAAGATCACTAAATATACTTGAAGTCTACGTGAATAATACCAAAGATCAATAAGAACAATGATTGTGATCCACTTTCCATATAACTTGATTTCACGGTTCAAGAGTGATTAAATGAAAGACTGGAGATCAAGGATAAAAACCACTCAATTAAGCACTAATAATTCGATTACAAATGCAATCAAATTTGACCAAGAAGACATCCAATTCAACCCTAGATATGACTTACTAGTGATGAAAAGGAGACACAACAAAAAGTAATTGATATAACTCATAATTTCTCCTTGTTATACTTGCCACAATTTCAATTCTTGGGATTGAAATTGATAAGAAGAATTGAACTAAGGAAAAACCCTAATTCTCTCACGTAATATGATGTGTATTATGAAAAATTCCCCTAAAAACCCTACTAAAGCAAGTATTTATACTTACTCCCTTTAGGGTTAAAAAGTCCACAAAATTACAACTATGCCACTTTTAGGGTAGTTGGTCCTAAAAGACAATTACAAACAAATGAAAGTGTCCCAAAAGAAATATTACAACATAAATAGTCCAAAGAACAAATACGAATACAAAAAGTAATAAAAAATCCTCAAAGAGCCAATGCATCGAAGTGATGTCAATCTCAGTGGGCCATTGGATGATAATCTAATGATGTCCCGTGGTGATCAACTAATGTAAATCATTTCGCATCCTATGGACAAATATTATTGTACCTGTAAGATTATTACTAAAAAAATTACTAGATAAAAGAAATAAGGTGAAATATGAGTGATCTGGATCATCATCCAAATCGAGTTTTGAGAACATCTAGAGTGCCGGAAAAATTCCCATCACAAGGGGAGTGTAAACTCTAGACTTCATATCAGTTACCGAAAGACTGTATGTGATGTTGCATTGCATATGGTTGTCCATGTATAACATATGGCTGAAAACTTATTTGGAATTGTTTGTGCATGTGTAGTATTAAGAGTATTGCACTCTTATCTCACTGAACTGTAGTGTACTCACCTTTCTATATATTATTTTGCAGGAAACAATACAAAAGCTTAGGATGGGATAAGATATGATATGATAAGATCTTTTGGAATCAAGAATAATGGAGTAGGATTTGTGATTGATAGATTATCTAGATATAATGTTATTCTTAAGAACTTGATGTGAAAATTGAAATTGTGAGACTTAGAATTATTTTTTCATTTTACTATCTTGGTAGGGGATTCTGATTTTTTGCGATTTTAGTCAACTATAGAACATGTGAATTCATAGTTATATTTTTATTATATGATTATATGTAATATGATTAGCTGTAATTGTTTAAATAGGTAATTAGAGTTTTGCGACTATTAACTTGCAAAGTGATTATCATGTAACGGGTGCATACGTGACGTGATAGCTTTTAGTGAAAACTTCTAGACCTCCTCTAGGGCGTGACATTATCTAACTTAAATGTATGATTATTTCATGATTTGCATAATAGGGTCAAGTTGTTTAATTTCCTTTCCAAATATATATTTTCTTGTACTACATATGTGCATTAGAGAGTAAAACAAGCACGCATTACATGCTACACAGGTCGAACCTTTGACCTTTAAATCTAACTTTGCTAGCTTGAGCAATTGAGATGAGCTTAGCTTTGCTAAGGTCTGGTTGAAATTTAATATAAAATATTTCTAAGTTAATTTTTAATAATGGCCAATCATCTTTGACCCTTGAAAATTGGATCGAGCCTTTTGAGTATTGAAAAATAATTATAAACTCTAATAAGCATATATGAAAAATAATCGCCCAATTTGATAAAATTATAAGCTTGGTTCCTCCCATTGCTTGGCTTTGCTTAAAACTTCACTTGCTCTAAAATGATTAATTTAAGTTCGATTGAGAAATCGTTTGAAATCATGATCAACTTAAATTGCTTATTTTCATAATATCTAACATGAGTAAGTCGAGTTAGGCTCGAAATAAAATTAATTTTCAAATAAAAGGCCCTTTTGCTAAATAATTCCTATTTTATCAAATCATGCACACACACACATAAATTCACCTAAAAAAATTATTTTTGACATTAAAAAATTATTCCTACAAAAAAATGAGCCAAATGGACCAATGTGTGATAATTTCTTTTTTTTTTCTTATTTCTTTAAATTTTTTAATATTATTTTTATTTTTCTACTTTTTACCTTTTTCCACTTCTTCTTTTCTTTATATTTTTAAGCCTTCATTCCTAAAAATATGTTTTTTTTTTCAAGAGACAAAAGATTCAAAAGATAAAAACGGGGCATTTAAAAATGCTAATGGACCACTTGACAATTACAAAACCTAAATAATTTCCACTTCCAACACCACACACTCTCCCTCCATTTACCTTTCACATACAACAAACCAACAAACATTCACAAGTCTTGAAGAATTTAAGGTAAAATCTTAACTAACTTCTTTTAGTTTAATATTACTTTATGACATAATCAATGCTAACTTTTTTCCAATCTTAATCATGTGATTTAAGGCCAAAATTTTGAAAAGAATCAAGATTCCTAACCACAAACAAGTAAGATCCTTAATTATTTTACCTAATGAGATATTATTAGTTGTCATACTATCGACCAAAGATGATTAAGGCATGATTAAGAACTTCCTTAATTAAATTGGCTATGAAAAGCTTTAGACACTTAACTAAAAGATTGATAAAGAATAGAATAAAACAAGTGGACAAATTCATGCCATATAGACTAAGGACATATGACCTTTTATAAGAGTAAACTTATTTCTGGAACATTTGGACTTGATAAGATTATGACATAAAATTAAATCCTAAAAGACAATCATAAAAACCCAAATTAAAATAATCAAGATAGGAAGTTCTATTAAGAGATTTTGGTACTTTGTTCTTAGTATGCTTTATTATTATCCTCAAGTGAATTTGATCCATCTACTATACCCAAAGGACTACTTTGATCCTTAAACAACAAGGGCACATTGAGTACCTACGATGATTATCATCTTATTTGTGATTTTAAATTTAATTGCACTTAATATTTATATCAAGTGATGTGTGGGAATATGGTATTATGTATGTATTTGATTTGTTTGCAAATTTCTTGAGAAAATACCTTAATATATTGTAACCTCATTGCTTGTTGCATTAGTTATTGAATATTGTCATGAGTGTTTGTAACATTGGTTGGTCACCTAAAAGAAATAAATATAAGCATATCGAAACTCCTATAAAATAAGCATGCATCTCATGCTTTGTAATTTAAGAACGACCATCATTGTCACATAATAAGTAAGATGGATTTGATGAGAGATTCTTACACTATCATGAGTAAAATAAGTGATTTGAGGGTTGTCATGCTTATGATAGTTAGTGTTGGCTTACTGTTAAGGGGTTATATGCATCTGTAGGAGAATGTGGTTAGGGAAAACATTCTTTCATTTGGTTTTTCTAGCACCCATGTGTAGAAAATCCTTCTTTTGGCATAATTAATTTTTTAGTATGAGACTCTTGAGAAAAGAAGTTTTTAGCGAGAAATGCCAAGTGGATAACGGAATATTGTGGAAACCTAACATTGTTACTTCCGAGAAGAGGTAACCTAAGGTCGTATGGAGAGATTATACTTTGCACTTCATGCTAGTTATTGAAAGCCTACATGTGATGTTTACATTCATATGGTTGATTCATACATGGTATATGTTTAAATACTTGCTTTGTGTGAAAGGTGATATGAGTTGGTATCTCACTGAGATGGATGTAGCTTACAACCTCATAGTTTATGTTTTTGTAAGAGCCTTTCTAGTTATATCTAGGCTAAATTGTACTCATGGTGAGCCAATATGTTTAGAAGGCATGGGCTTGGGAAGTGAGGAAAAAGAAGAAAGTAAAAGAAAAAGCTTTAGATTTTATTTTCATGGAGTTTCATATATATTTTTAGAATTTAATGAATAATTATATTAGTTTCAAGACTTCACTTCATTTGCTAGTATGTAATATTATAAATCCCACTACTAAAGTAGCAACTATATCCTATTATATAATTAGAATGATAGTTGAAACTTTAGTAACATATTAAATGCTACGCATAACTAAATATTTCAAGGAGTAACTAGTGGTAAAAGAGGTCTTATGCATTGCATTGAAGTTGAATAAGCATGAGAAGATTTATTCATTAATGTTAATATAGTGTATTATGAACTATTACAACTAGTGTACTCTCGAAGCGTGATACTTCCGAGTACTTTATGCAAATAGGGATGCCATTTAGAGGAAGGAGAATTTTGTACATATACATAACTCAATCACACATATTAAAATGTTATGCTAGAAATATACTTCATGTTGTTGTCCTCATCTTTGGGACTGGAGGAAATAAAGATCTCTAGGGGAACTGGAGAACATTGGCTTTCCCAACTTCAGGACCATTCGGCTCCTTCCAATTGAGAAATCTTCTCCACTCATCATCATCATCACCAAAAGATCCATCACCATGCTCCATCTCTAGATCACTGAGGAACTCACTTGGAGAGAAGCTTTCGGAATAGTTAAAATCAAATGGAAGTGATTCTACCCACAAGCTCGGGTAATTTTCGATCTGCATCTACAAAACCGAAAAAAACAAAACTCAGGAAAACGATATTTGATATTTGTTAAGGGTAATTTACGATAAACACAAAAAGAAAATGAAAACCATGGGAAAAATTTTCTGCTAAACAAATCCGCGAAAGAGACCCAAACAAACGTTTGTTTCTTACCTCCTTATTCCCTGGAATTTCAGCAATTTCAGTTTCAGTAACGACATTGCAGCTGCTATGTGAACCGTCTTCAACAACCGTAACACTGCTCCCCGTAGCAACATTATTATCATGATTTTCCGACATGCTGATCGGTTCATCCTCGGTGACTCTGCTTTCCATAGTGAAATTGGATGAGTTCGAGATGCTAATCGAATCATCCGCTTGGTCAGGCTCTGATGTGTCACGCGTGGCATCCTTCTTATCCTTTTTCTTCCTTAAGCGGCAGCCGATGTACGACAGCTGCATGATCATGATATAATGCACACATATATGATGATTGCTATTAGATACTGGAATTTAGTGAAAACAGAACAAAATCTAGAACAGAACATATACCTGATCATGTTTGCTATGTTTGGCAAGAAATTTGGGGGTTAGGTGATATTCGTGCATGACCCAATTGGTTCTTTTACCATTGGGAACACGTCCTGTATGGAAGACCAATGTCTTCTTGGTGCCTATAATTTTATTTGTATCTTCATTCCTGATTTTCCTTTCTTTTCCGGTCACTTTCCAATAACCGGAACGGGTTGTTCGACATTGACGCTTGCCATTTTTGTACTTTCCCTTTAACGAACAAATGAAGCACCATTCTTTAAGCTTACAACCCCAGAGTCCTACGTGATAATATACAAATCATCAATCCCATAGATGAAGAAAAAGTGATTAAATTCATGGGCTGTTTGACTTAATATTTTCTTTTTATACCGATTTGAAACAAGATGTTTAGATAGCACAAATACCAAAGCATGAAAGGACCGATACATATAAAACAAATAAAAGTAAGATACAGGGAACAAACTGTTTATATCAATTGAAAGCACTGATTATATATGCGGCTTAAGTACTAAGTTTTACCAGTGTTCGTGGTTTCCGCATCCCAAGGTTCATCTTGTTCATGGACTTCGACATGGGGGATCACGCATTCATCGGTTTGGCCGAGTACCATATGCTGCAAGTCTTCTATAATCTCTTCATCTGTAAGGTGGAATCCTTTCGGAAACAACTTACTAAGTTTTTCCCTGAGTCGCATATCGATTCCTACTGGATAGAAAACTATGTCGAACCCTTTGAGAACAATAAAGAAGAAGGCAAGACAAGATCGCTAGAAGTTATTGGTAAGGTATTTTGGTGGATATCTCAGATCTCTTATGTTTCGGAAATTTTATAGTCGGAGGCAGTGTTGAGTCAAGGGGGTCCCAGCTTTTCCGTTCCACCCTTCTCACGGAAGGGCTGGACGACCTTGCTTTGCAAGGGCAAGTGGTCCCCACACGTATTTGGATTTGTAGCTCTTCACAGTTCTTTGTACGCTCTAGATTTGAGTGGGACATGAATGACTTCGACATATCGTTGTCTTCTTTGAATTTTGATCCGTGATTGTCATTTAAGATCCTCCATGGCATTTTGTGCGAGTTATTAGTATTATGCTCCATTATCTTTTGAAATGTAATTATATTATTAGATTAATTTATGGTGATATTAGTACTTTCAGTTTTGAAATAGCCATGAAATTAAAAAAAAAATATAGATTATGTAGAAATGGTGATATTAGTACTTTCAGTTATTAGTATTATCCTTCATCATCTTTTAAAATATAATTATATCATTAGAATTTTTGGGTCTTAATTTATTTCAAAGAGAATTTTCTTAAAAAAAAAAATAGCATGCAACTCCACATACTACAATTTTCTTTGAAAATTATCTAGTAAAAATTGGAAACAATATTTTAGATTATGTATAATTTTATGATTTTTTTCCCTTTCTTTATATCCAACTCGTCTTGTCCTCAAATCAAATTCTAGATCCATCACTGATCACTTGGATTGCTAAAATTGATTTTACCCTTAATTTTATTAAATAAGAAGAGCAATATCTCACTAGCATTTAGATAAACACTAGTACTTTCGGAAAAAGAGGACATGCTGAGGCCCTATTGGATGGTGAACTCTGGCATCATCAAATGTTGAGAATAAAGACCATGCACTTGGTTGGGAAGTTCAAGCCCTTGACGCCCAAGTGTTGATTTCGATATTCCTTAACCCCACCAACAGCATCTTTCACTTTCGATCAATATTATAATCATATAATTCAATAGCAAGTGCAGCTTTTTCAATGCCATTACTATGGTAAAACAACAGTTATGATTAACTAAGAAAAATAATTTATATATAACTTCTTTTAAATTTATTAAAATATATTTTAATATTCTCTATACATTTATTTTAATATATATTTTTTTAATTAAAAAAATAAATATCTTTTATATTACCAATATATAAAAATTATTTGCAATATTTTTTTTGACCCAACAAAAAAAAATTGCAAGATTTTAAAATTCAAATATAGATATACTCAAATCAAAATTTAAGGATTATTTACAATTTATAAAAAAAGAAATGAAACGCCTCATAATTTCACTTATTTTTGTCCCTGGCATGTCGTTACAAGTGGTCTCCGTCTCCCTGTACAAAGTAAACGAACAAACGCGGATAAGGCTCTAATTGGTTGGCGGCCGACTGTCGAGTTTTCTTCCCAAGTTTTCAAAGCACTTAAATAAGTAGTACAGAGTAAAAAGTAAGTTAAATTTTGCTCAAAGCATGATTTACTTGATCCATAACATAATATTTAATCAAGCTCGATATTTCATTTAAATAAAATTAACCCAATTTTGAGTAGTACTAGCCCAATAGATTCCATTGTTTTATTTCATTTAAATCCTATTGAACTTGACTTGAAGCTAATTTGGTTGAACACATTAATTTGCACTAAAGATAGAAAATTCTATTTTTGAAGTTTTAGTTAAACTTTCCAACTGGCTTTAGCTCATGGTGTCAAAATAGAGCAAGGGTCGTTATCCAAGTGAGTCCGCAAACTGCATTCTAGCTTGGGATGTTAGGGTTTGAAAGGTATCAGGATGCTTCATCAATACACACACTCAGCTCTTCTATAAATACTAACTCCCTAACCGCACTTCCATAAAAAAAAAATTAACCTAGCTACCCTTTCTCCCTCAAATGTATGTAAGATTGTTAATGAACCGTGTGTCACTGTTTCTGTTCTGAAAAATGTCAATATTTCCTCCAGGATTCACTTTCAAACCCTCTAATGAAGAACTCGTCAATCATTACCTAAGAAGAAAGCATTATGGACACTTAACAGCTGAAGAAAACGTACAAGATGATTTAGTCATTCCTGACCACTTTATTATTCCAGATGTTTACATATATGACTATGATCCTTGGGAGGTACAAGAATTATTCAGAGGTAACCACTAACCATTTCATCTAAGAACAGGATAACTTTTTATCCTTCTCCCATTTTATCATGACAGTACTTTCATGCATTGATGTGGTCATAGAGAAATCCCTGGCACAGCTGGACAATGGCGAGCGATACTTCTTTTGTCCCCGACGTAAAAAGTATCCCGGAGGCAATGGAGAAAATAGGGCAACGGAGTCAAGATATTGGAAATCCAGAGGTGAGAAAAAAACAATAAGAACATCACAAATAACGGCTGAAAAGATAGGGCTGACATTCTATCAGGGTTAGCAACGGAATAGTAGTGTTACTGATTACAAAATGCACATATAGACTAGTTTTTGACATCATAAATGACGACAACACTTCAAAGGAGGTTAGCACCAGTTAAACATTTCCCCCTTTGTCCCCTTTACTATCAATCACATATGATTTCTTGATGCAATTCTCCCTAAACAATTTCTTACATTTGTAGTTGAGGATGCAGTATTTTCTAATTCAGCATATAATTTTATGTGTAGATGCCATATGATCTATGCCACATTTTTATGAAGAAAACAAAGCATGACCAAGGTGATGATGCCCCCATATGCAAAGAAGGCAATTCAAGCACCTTCATGATTAATACAGCTAACAATTCGGAAATCTACAACTCTCAAATTTAAAGTGATCATCAAGGGGTGAAACAAGTGCTATATGTATACTAGCAGTTAATTATTGTCATCCTTCTTGTTAATTCATCTAGAAAATAGTACTTATACACCCTTTCGTGATCAAAGAATGGAATTAGGGGAAACTTACGGATCACAGCCACCAATTTACTTCAACACCAATGAAATTTATCCTGCCTAAATTAATTATGATGTGGCTAGAGAATCAGCTTTTCCTTCCGCTGATTATGCATATCAAGGAAGCTACGACTCCCAAATTCTAGGTGATTCTAAAGTGGTAAGATGATGCTACCTATTCCAACATTAAATTTTTGGCTTCCACTTTATGTATTCTCAGCTTATAAAGAGTACGAATACACACTTGTCAGGATCAATCCAAGGAATTGGAAGAAATTTATCACTCCCTGCTACCGCTCGATGACAACTTCAACTAGATTTATCCTCCACAACTTATGACATAAGCACATTGATAGGAATCGGATTCCCATAGGACCAATCACCAAGGCCCGAGCCAAAGGCTTACAAAACTTAGTTTTGAGAATCCTTCATGAGCAATCTTATCCTGAGGATGCTAACTTGATTTCTACCTTTTTATTATATAATTGTTCTGCATTCCGACAAGTACACTTATTGGTTCTATAGGGTGCCAAATCACCTACACTATTAAGTGAGTCGAGAACCTCAAAAGGACTCATATCCAGTAACCTTGAAGAATTGACATGTTGAAGACTATTTTTATTTGTTTGTTATTTTCTTGGAACCATTTATTTTGTAAGTTTTTGGGACATTTTATTTGGTTGTAATTTGTGTTTTAGGACTGGCCACTCTATAGTGGCATAGTTGTAAATTTCTGGTCATTTTAACCCTAAAGGGAGCAAATACTTGCTTAAATAGGGTTTTATAGGGAAGAATACACTTATCTTTGCTGCAAATTTTGTGAGAAATTAAGGTTTATCCTAAGTTTTCATAAGGACTCTTATCAATTTCATCATTAGAATTGTGGCAAGTTGCAACCTAGGAAATTGTGAGTAATATCAATTCCTAAGTTGATTTTCCTTTTCATAACTAGTGTGCAATATCTAGTGTTGATTAAGATTGGTTCTTAGTTCTGATTTTTACGTCAATTGTAGGTTCAATTTTCATCTTATTGTTGTTATCAATTTTGTGGAATTGTATCCTATATATTGTATTGTTGATTGCCTTTCTTCAATTACGTGGAAGTTCCTTTGTTGTAAGAAGTTCACGCCCATTTTTGTGTTGATTAGTAATTGGAATTTCATTTGATCTTACGTTATGTGCTTAATCCCATTGAGCAAATCCTCATTTGGTGTTAAGATTCATTGATTAACAAATTGGATTACAAAAGGGTTTAAGGTTCACCCCATAATTAAAGGTTGATCCAGATTTGATTAGGAGTTGTTTGTATTGTTTGATTGCATATGCTTTAATTCAATTTAAGGCATATCATAATTTGGTATCAAAGCTTGTGGTTGTGAGAAGGGATTGTTTGATTTTGATTTCGAAAATTTTAGGGTTCTTGATTTAACATCTTGATCCAAAATTGAAAAGTGAAAATTGAGTTGTTTGATGTTGTTGATTGAAGTTGCATAATTGTCTTGATTGAGGAGTTGAACTTGTTGCTTGTTGAAGTGAATTTTGAGGTCTTGTTGAAGCTCCATTTGGTTGTTAATTTTCGTGGAAAAGAAGAGGAGTAGTAGCATATCTTGTGATTAAAATTTCAGAACTTGAAGTTACTTAATTTGTGAAGAAGTGGAGGTGTATTTTGCTTGTATTGTTTTCGGACATAAGGGGGTTTAGTGAGCAATTTTCAGAATTGAGTGTGTGGGTTTAAGGAAGCTATTTGAATTTTCAAAACACACATTAAGTGATAGAAGTAATTGTGTGTTCATTTGAAATTTGAAAGTGGCTCCTTACCATTTGTGAAAAGATTGCAATTAGTGAACTCATTTGAATTTTGAAATTGAGCTGCCTTTTGTTGTAAGTTGCAGTTTGGAAAATTGTATAGAAGTGGAGAAGTACACCGTGAGTAGAAGGTGTGTGTGTGTGGTGTTGTGTTTTGTGAATTTAGTGAAGGGTGTGTGTGTGTGTGGCGTTGTATTGTGTGTTGTGGTAAGGAGTATTGTTAGTGGCGTGAGTGATGGTGGAGAGTTTTTGCATCGTGAGCAAGGGAAGGAGTGGCGATGTGGAATTGTCCATTTGTGTGTGTGTTGAGGTGTTGTGCACTGTGAATTAAAGTAGTGTGAAACCAAGGCAAGAAAAGGAAAGTTTGAGTAGTAGAATTTGAATTCAAACAAACATTGAAAGTGTGAAAGTAATTGAACTCATTACTTAAACACTTGTGGTTGAATTTAATTCTTAACTACTTGAAAGTGATTGTGTGTACTTCATTTGTGACTTGGTTTCTTGCTTGAACCGTGGAGTGTAAGGATATTATTGTGTTGTTGGAATTAAACACAATCATGTCAAGTGAAATGTTTCTTTCTACTAATGTATTACGTCGGACATTGACTACTTTTACTACTAAGGATGATGAACAAAGGAAAAATTTATTCCATACTTTTTGTAGGGTACAAGGAAACCTATGTGTCCTAAAAGTTGATGGTGGTAGTTATACAAATGTAGTAGCAGCATTGTTAGTATTGAAACTAAAACTTGCCACTGCTTCACATCCTAAGCCTTATAAGTTACATTAGCTAAGTGATTAAGGAAGTTTACATGTGACCCAAAGAGCTAGGGTACCTTTCAGTATAGGGGATAAATACTGTGATGAAATTGAATGTGATATTCTACCTATGTGTACATCCTATATATTGCTTGGCAGGCCTTGGTTATATGATAGGAGGCTCTTACATGATGGCTTCAGGAGTACCTATGTATTCCAAAAAGAGGGAAAATGCATTATTCTGAATTCGATGTTGCCTTCAGAGGTTTAAAAGGTTCTGGAATAGATTAGTAGGCCATCAGAGGTAAAAGGGGTTCCGGTGCAGACTAATAAATCTAGGGAAAAGAAGGTATTGTTGATGGGACGGGGTGAGTTGGAGAGAGTTATGACATAAGAGACTCTAGTATACCTACTACAGTTGAGATATGCTCTAGGGGTGCAGGAACATCAATCTCTACCCCCTACAGTATCTCAGGTTTTAAATGAGTACAATGATATTTTTACTGATGATTTGCTAATAGGTTTACCACCTCTGAGAGGAATAGAGCATGCCATCGACCTCGTGCTAAGGCTAGTATTACCAAATCGACTGGCATATCGTATGAATCCCAAGGAGGCTAGATAATTGAAACGTCAGGTAGATGAGTTGGTTGAGCGGGGATTTGTTAGAGAGAGTTTCAGTCTTTGTGCTGTTTTAACCCTTCTTGTTCCTAAGAAGGATGGTACTTGAAGAATGTGCATCGATAGTAGGGTCATCAACAAAATCACCATCAAATACAGGTATCCCATTCCTAGACTTGATATGTTGGATGAGTTGCATGGTGCACATGTTTTATCTAAGGTGGATCTTAAAAGCGGGTATCACTAAATTCGGATGAAAGAGGGAGATGAATGGAAAAGCGATTTTAAAACACGCCATGGACTATATGAGTGGATAGTTATGCCATTTAGCTTGAGTAATTCTCCTAGAACATTTATGAGATTGATGAATCATGTAATGAAGGAATTTCTAGGTAAATTTGTTATTGTTTATTTTGATGATATTCTGATATACAGCAAAAACCTAAAACATCATGTGGAGCATCTTTAGGCAGTATTTTCGGTGTTGAGGGCACAACAGCTATTTGCAAATCTCCAAAAGTGTTCCTTTTACCAAACTGAGGTAAAATTTTTAGGTTTTATTGTATCTAGCTCAGGTGTCAGAGTGGATGAGGAGAAAGTAAAGGTGATTAGGGAATAGCCAACACCCACGTCAATCACGGAGGTAAGGAGTTTCCATGGACTAGCATCCTTTTATAGGCACTTTGTCCATAATTTCAGTAGCAATGTCAATCCTCTCACAGAACTGACTAAGAAAAATGTTCCTTTCATTTGGAGTGAAAAGGGCCTAGAGGAGTTTTGAAGAGGTAAAGGAAAAACTTACTTATGCTCCATTATTAGCTTTACCTAACTTTGACAAAGTTTTTGAGCTAGAATGTGATGCTTCTGAGATAGGGATTAGTGTTGTATTAATGTAGGAAAAGAGGCCCATAGCATATTTTAGTTAAAAGTTAAGTGGTGCAACTTTAAACTATTTTATTTATGATAAGGAATTTTATTCCTTAGTGAGGGCTCTAATGACATGGCAGTATTATCTTCCCCCAAGAGAATTTATCATCTATACAGATCATGAGTCACTGAAGCATTTCAAGGGTTGGCAGAATCTGTCTAAGCGACAAACCAAGTGGGTGGAGTTTTTGGAAAGTTTTGCATATGTGATAAAGTACAAAAAGGCTAATCAGAATATGGTTGTTGATGCTTTGTCACACAGGTATGTACTTATCACTTCTCTTCAGTCAAAACTGTTGAGTTTTGAATTATTAAAGGAACAATATGTGCATGATGATGGGTTTAGAGCAGTTATGGAGAAATGCTCTAAAGGCAAGATGTATGAGGGATATTGCATGATTGAGGGGGTTTTATAGAAATCTGAGAAGTTATGTATACCTTCTAGATCTATGAGGGAAATATTAGTGAGGGAAGCACATGCAGGTGGATTATCTGGATACTTTGGTGAAAAGAGAATCCTAGCTATGTTGAGAGAGAATTTTTATTGGAAGGGTATGATAAAGGATGTCCATAGGGTGTTAGAAAAATGTGGAGTTTGCAAAAGGGCTAAAGGAAAGAAAAGCATACAAGGTGAATATATGCCTTTACCTATACCTACCAAACCCTGGATTGATATTAGTATCGATTTTGTGTTGGGGTTGCCTAGGATGTAAAGGGGGAAAGGATTCTATCATGGTGGTTGTTGACAGATTCAGAAAAATGTCCCATTTTGTGCCCTATCACAAAACAGATCATGCCATTTTTATTGCTAACATTTTTGTGCAGGAAATTATCAAATTGCATGGAGTTCCACACAACATAGCGTCAGATAGAGATACTAAGTTTCTTAGTTGTTTTTGGAAGACTCTATGGAGAAGACTGGGTACTAAGCTTATGTATAGTACCTCCTGCCATCTAAGCTTATGTATAGTACCTCCTACCATTCACAGATCGACGACCAGTCAGAGGTTGTCAATTGTACTCTTGGCAACTTACTTAGAGCAATGGTTGGTAAGAATCTTACTGATTGGGACTTGTGTCTACTTATTGTTGAGTTCGCTTACAATAGGTCCACTCATAGTTCAACTAGTAAGTCTCCCTTTGAAGTTGTGTATGGCTATAATCCTACTGTTCCATTGGATTTAATAGCAGGACCAACAACAAAAGAAGAGAGTCTTAGTGGAGTGGAACGAGCCAAGCAAATCTAGTAGATTCATTACAAAACAGCTGAACTCCTTCATAAGACTTAAGAACAATAGAAAATTTAAGGAAGCAGACGCAGGAAAACCCACATTTATAATCCAGGTGACTTAGCCTGGATTAATCTTAGCAGGGATAAGTTTCCACATAAGAAGTCACATAAGCTATCTTCCAGATCAAACAGACCGTTCAGAGTTGTCAAGCGCATCAACAACAATGCCTACTGGATAGAGCTACCAGGAGAGTATGGTGCATCAATAACCTTTAATGTTGTAGATTTGTCACCATATTTGCCAGACAACATGCATGAAGACCTATAAGATTTGAGGGCAAATCTTCCTAAGGCCTAAGGAGATGATAGGAATCAGATTTCTATAAGGCCAATCACCAAGGCCCGAGCTAAGGGCTTACAAAACTTAGTTTTGAGAATCCTTCATGAGCAACCTAATCTTGAGGATGCTAACTTGATTTCTACCTTTTTATCATATAATTATTGTGCATTTCGACAAGTACACTTATCGGTTTTATAGGGTGCCAAATCACCTACACTATTGAGTGAGTCAGGATCCTCAACAGGACTCATATCCAGTGACCTTGAAGAACCGACATGTTGAAGACTATTTTTATTTGTTTGTTATTTTCTTGGAACCATTTATTTTGTAAGTTTTTGGGACATTTTATTTGGTTGTAATTTGTGTTTTAAGACCAGCCACCCTATAGTGGCATAGTTATAATGTTCTAGTCATTTTAACCCTAAAGGAAGTAAGTATAAATACTTGCTTAAGTAGGATTTTGAAGGGGAGAATACACTTATCTTTGCTGCAAATTTCATGAAAAATTAGGGTTCATCTTAAGTTTTCATAAGGACTCTTATCAATTTTATCTTTGGAATTGTGGCGAGTTGCAACCTAGCAAATTGTGAGTAATATCAATTCCTAAGTTGATTTTCCTTTTCATAACTAGTGTGTAATATCTAGTGTTGATTAGGATTGGTTCTTGGTTCTGACTTTTACGTCAATTGTAGGTTCAATTTCCATCCTATTATTGTTATCAATTTAGTGGAATTGTATCCTATATATTATATTATTGATTACCTTTTTTCAATTGCGTGGAAGTTCCTTTTTTGTAAGTTCACACCCATTTTCGTGTTGATTGGTAATTGGAATTTCATTTGATCTTATGTTGTGTGCTTAATCCCATTGAGCACATCCTTATTTGGTGTTGAGATTCATTGATTAACAAATCGGATTACAAAAGGGTTTAGGGTTCACGCCATAATTCAAGGTTGATCTGGATTTGATTAGGAGTTTTTTGTATTGTTTGATTGCATATGCTTTAATTCAATTTAAGGGATATCAGACATGCATGGAAGGAGTATATGATGGAGATCAACTAGTTATGAAAGAATAAGATAACACTCATGTAGAGTTATCACTTGTCACCCTAATATAAAATGGTTATGGCTTTTTTTTCTTAGTTAATTTTTGGCCAACTTCTTATTTTATAGAGAATAGGAAAGGAAGAACTAAGCTTGCTCCCCATGAGGGAGAATAGAGTCTATCCTATGGGCCACGAGGCCTTGGCAGAGTCTTGTTTTGTTTAATAGATTAAATTGTCAAATGTATACTTAAACGACATGTAAGTGTGATGTTCACCATAACCTCCTTGATGGGAATGAACAACACTCATTGTGATGTTGACGTACAGCTCTGAATTCATAATCTTATCAGGTTGAGTGTGATTCCAATCACCATAGGTCTCTCTACTATATTGGAGTAAACATACACACACACACATGTAGTTTTTAGGATTTGATTGCTATAGAGCCTTATCTCTTCCTACCCTTAAGAAAATAATTAGGTCAGTCTTCCTCAAACTTCAAAAAACATCTGACTTCACTCACTAGAACTGGAGACCTCCACCATTAAGTGAAGGAGTACACTTTACATGTACAAATTGTTAGATTTGCTTAACATAAGATTTTTGCCCAACTTGACAAACTAAGTTAGGTCAAACAACAACACTACTTTAATTTAGTCATGCTTTAGGTCCATACAAATGACTCATAGCTTAATCCACGTTGAACTTTCGTCTCCAGCTTTTTAATATCTTGACATATTTATGAGGTTATATAGGCTTTTAAAAATGGACATCTTTCTTCCTGCCAAATGCCACATATTAGAAATAAGAAGCACTCTGGATTTGCTTATTACATTATCGCTAGCTATAAAAAGTACACTACAAAAACATCACCTCTATCACAATAATATAGAATGTCATGCCTTGAAGAAACTCATGGGTAAAAAAAAACTACCTTTGCCAAGCAAAAGATTAACGAGAAGGTAAATCTTTTTTGAGAGCCCTCTACGATAAAAGCTATCCTATATGTCGAGAGATTTTGACTTAATACGAGGCATAGTGAGGAGGGACCTGATCAATTCATGATAACAACCAATAATATACTTCCAGATCCTTCATCATTATGTAAAGTCATGTTTCAAAACAAAGGAAACAAGTTCATTACTTAACCACTTCAATTCCTAAAATTACTTTCTAATTAGCAAAAGGAATCCTAAATTAGAACTATTAAGTATTACAGAAGAATTTTTTTTCTAATAGAAGAAATTGTGTGATTTATTTGGTTTTTTTTTTTTCTCTCTCTAGCCAAAGTTCATGTATTTATAAATTAAATAATAAAATAAAGTTTATATTATTTTTATATTCTTTTACAATTTATCATGGAGACCACTGTATTTTACTTATTAACGTAACCATTTTCATGAAATTGAAGGCATAATCTATATAAAAGTGGTTATATAAACAAACAAAAATATTAGAATTATTCAATAACAAAAATGTTGAGAAAAATGCTGAAGCGAATTGAACTTAAAAGTTTTTGTTTTATCTTTAAAAAAAGTTTGTTTTGCAAAATCAATAATTATTTTTTTAGTTTGGTCTTCATGAGTGGTTGAAATACTTGTTAAGGATTAGCAAACTAGAAAAAAAAATTACCTTCTAAGATTAATTATTTATTTTATAAAAAGTTAGTACATAAATAAATGTATTAAAATATAAAATATTTATTTTATTGACCTCTTAACATGTGCCACCAACATTCATTTACATTAAAATGATAATGTATATCGCATAGCTATATAGAAGTTATTACTAAGTTTTGCCATCTATTTGTAGTTAATTGGAAAACAGCTTAAACTATTTGATTTTAAAATAAAACTCTACTTGGTTATATATAACATATTGATCACTATTTATAGTCGAATCTTAGTTTTAAAATTTTGAAATTATTGATCTGGTCTCATATGTTGATTCATTTTTAAAATTTATTCCTTTATGATTTTGCTTGTGTCATTAGTTTGATTTTATCTAGTTGGTCTAGTCTTCCTTGCTATATTCGTGATGTGTAATGCTTCATTCTTCTTGTAGTGGTGAATGTAAATATAAAGTATGAATTATTTTTCTTATGGGGTTGACTTGGCTTCTTTTGCTTGCCCTTGGAATTGTATTCCTTAAATTTTTTAATAGTTTATTGTCTTGAACGTGGATTAGCTTGTAATTATATATTGCTTGAACACCCCGAACCATTTAATTAAAGGATTTGACTTAACTAAACCAGACATGCATTATACGATACATTGCATGAAATTGAAGGCCATCACTGCTACAGGGTGCATCAAAAGTAATCAGAGGATTATTGTTTCGCCAAGTGCGAACTAAGTGATTAGAGGATTATCATGCCTTGACAGTTCCGAGTTTTGTTTGTCCTTAAGGGTGTTTATTGCTCGGTGTGTGAGTAATACTCTAGCTTATGATATTGAAATTAAGACACAATTTCTAATAAAGAGATAAGAGTAATTAATTGAGTGTGAGACTCGAGCATTGATGGTATGATCCAAATCCCTAACCCAAGGTTAAGGAGGGCATAAACCCTAGACTTCATGCTGGTTACTAGAAGACCGCGTACAATGTTGCATTGCATATGGTTGCCCATGCATAGCATATGATTTGAAAACCTATTTGAAATTGTTTGTGTGTGTGTGTGCAGTATTAAGAGTATTGCACTCCTATCTCACTGAGTCATAGTGTGCTTACCCCTCTATAAACTATTTTGTAGGAAACAACACAAAAGCTTGAGATAGGATAAGATATGATATGACAAGAGCTTTGGGAATCAAGAACGATATAGTAAGATTTGTGATTGATAGATTATTTAGATGTAATATTATTCTTAGGAACTTGATGTGGAAATTGCAATTATGAAACTTAGAATTATTTTTCCATTTTACTGTTTTGGTAGGTGATTTTAATTCTCTGCAATTTTGGTCGATCGTGGAACATGGGAATTCGTAGTTATATTTTCATTATATGATTTTATGTAATATAATTAGTTATAATTGATTAAATAATTATTTAGAGCCTTGCGACCTCTGACTCACAAGGTGGTTATTGTGTAATGGGTATATATGTAACATGATAACTTTTAGTGAAAACTTCTAGGCCTCCTTTGGGGCGCGATAATAATGATTGCGAAAAAAGTCTTTAGGAGTTGAAGCAATGGCTGATCTTAGCTCCTATTCTAACCTTGCTTAACTTGGAGGAACCTTTTTGTGTTTATAGTGATGCCTCATAGAACGGATTGGGTTGCGTGCTAATGGAAAACAAGAAAGTCGTGACTTACGCTTTAAGACAATCGAAACTGCACAAGAGGAACTACCTTACTCATGAGTTAGAATTAGCTACAATTGTATTTTCCCTAAAGATTTGGAGGCATTATCTATATGGGCAAAAATGCAAAATATACACAGATCACAAAAGCTTGAAGTATTTATTTACTGAAAAGGAGCTTAATATGTGACAAAGAAGATGGCTCGAGCTCATCAAGGATTACAATCTCAGTATCAACTATCATGTAAGGAAAGCCAATGTCATAGCTGATGCTTTGAGTTGAAAGAATCACGGCCAAGTGGCAGCACTATTAACTGAACAACAATAGTTGATACAGGAGTTCGAGAAACTATGAATTAAGTTTCTATGGAACAAGGAGGAAGCCTAGATAGCAACTATTGAAGTACAACCTACCCTCCTAGATAGAATAAAAGAGACACAGCTTAATGATTTGAAGATAATAGAACTTTGAATGAAATTAAAGCATGGTGCTAGTATTGCCTTTGAAGTGGATCAAGATGGAGTCTTAAGGTTACGAAGTAGATGGTGTGTACCTGAAGATACAAAATTGAGAAACGATATCTTAGATGAAGCCCACAATTCTAGATATACGATACACCTAGGGGGAATAAAGATGTATCAAGAACTTAAGAAGGGCTATTGGTGAGAAGGCATGAAGAGAGATGTAGCACGATTCGTCTCTCAATGTTTTGTCCGCCAACAAGTCAAAGCTAAACATCAAAAGCGTGGGGGGTTACTACTGCCACTACCGATTCCAAAATGGAAGTGGGAACGAATCACCATGGATTTTGTTACAGCTTTACCAATGACAAGGGCTAGATACAAAGCCATATGTGTAATTATAGATCGTCTAACTAAATCTGCTCATTTCTTACCTGTTAATATGACATACTCCTTGGATAAGTTGGCTAGGATTTATCTCCAAGAAGTTATAAGACTCCATGGAGTGCCGCTCAATATAGTATCTAATCAAGATCCACGATTTGTATCTAAATTCTAGAGAAGTCTACAACAAGCCCTGGGAATAAAACTGCAATTCAGCATAGCATACCATCCTCAAACAAATGGGCAATCTGAGTGAACTATTTAGATATTGGATGATATGTTAAGGGCTTGCACATTAGATTTCAAAGATAGCTAGGATAAACACTTTCCATTGGTTGAATTCGCATACAACAATAGCTATCACTTGTCGATTAAGATGGCCCCTTATGAAGCCCTATACGAAAAGAAGTGTAGATATCCATTATACTGGGATGGAATTGAATGAAGTACAATTGGGCTAGACTTGCTGCAAGAAACAATAGATAAGGTTGCCATCATCAAACAAAGAATAAAGGAAACTTGAGATCGCCAAAAGAGTTGAGAAAATTTTAAAAGAAGAAAGATTGAGTTTCTACTAGGGGAACATGTCTATCTGAAGGTCATGCCAATCAAAGGAACAAGGAGATTTGCAATTAAAGGAAAATTAAGCCCCAAATATGTTGGATTGTTTGAGATTTTAGAAAGGGTTGGAGATGTGGCCTACTGATTAGCCTTACCCCCTCAATTATTAGGAATCCATAACATCTTCCATGTGTCATTGCTCTGAAAGTACATCTCAGATCCCAATAGAGCAATCGAGATGGATATCTTGATGATATAGCTAAATCTTACATATTGAGAACATCCTATCCGAGTCCTCGACACTCAAGCCCGAGAATTGCGCAATAAAACTATTAGATACTTCAAGGTATAATGGAATCGACACTCTGAACGAGAAGCTACTTAGGAGAGGGAAGATGAGATGAAAGAGAAGTACCCTCAACTATTGAAAGATCTAGGTACATATTGAAGTTTTGAGGAAAAACTTTTAAGGGGGAAGAATGTAAAATTCGCAAAAAATTAGTTACGTACAACATCGAAATGATTAAAAGATCATACTAAAAGCCTTAAACATATCTCGCATAAGATTTTATTAAAAGAAATAATTACACGAAAAGCAAACCGTGAAGAATTATTGAATAAACAATAAAATAAATTAAAATCATAGACTTAGGATTATCGAATAGAAATTCTGAGCAGATAATCATGCTCAAGATAATTTAACTAGCTTAGTCATAAAATTTCGTAATGAAATACTAAAGTTACTAAGCTTATATAAATTACCGCATGCAATAAACATACCCCCTCTTTAGCTCAAAAACCTCCTCAATAAAAAAAAAAGAAAAGAAAAAGTGAAAGATAGAAAGATAAGGATGAGAGAAGTGCAAGATGAAATAGGAAGGAAAGGAGAAAAAGAAAAATGTGAATAAAAAAATCATAACTTCCACATACGACCTCTAAATCACAAACCTGGACCACCAACGCGATCCTTGAGGTGAGCTTTACAAAACTAGACTAATTTTGAGCAGAACGAGCTTTATTTTTGAAACTTAAATATAATTTTAGTATGTATATAAAAATAGGATTTAACTTAAAAAATAGTTAGAATAATTAGAAATACACTAGATCGAATGATATTCGTCATGAATAGAGTATAATAGCATGATTTTCTTATGTTTTTAGGAGAAAAAAATTACTTCGCAAATTTACCCAAAAATTACTATAAGTTATCAAAGATGAGAACCGGGTGAGTGGGACTCCGTGATATACTGTTATCGTGTATGATATGATGTGTTGCATGTAAATATATGTATATATGTATATATATACCATCATGTGGATTTAAGGTGAGATATGGCTACTATAGCTATTCGTGAACATTTACCATTGTAAATAATTCGGTGTAGTGTATGTAGAACTGTATGTGAGTATATATACATAATTGTAATGGAGAGTATATGTCTATGTGTATGTGGAGGCTGAGTTAATGTGTTCTAGTGTGTGATGCAAATGTGAAGACAAGGTGTTTACTTGAGACAACAGATTGTGTATGTGTGTGCTAGTGTTGGTGTATAGGTAAGGGTATTGTGACGTCGGGGTTATGTGCTCTGTTGTGATGGCCATGGTGAGTTGGTGTCGTGTACAGTAGGGGAGTGTGCATCCAGCAGCGGAGAGTGCATGTGTGCGAATGGGATGGGGTATATGTGTTCAATGTATAATAGGTGAGTAGATGTGCTGGGAAATATTTCCAAGAATGTTGGAATGACATATTGGTAGAGAGTTGCGTGATTTCCAGCAAGGGAGAAGATAAAATTTAGAAAGGGCGAGAGGAGAGAATCCAATAAAGGAAATCCGGTGAGGGATTAGCTTCATGCTATATATATATATATATATAGTATCATGTACAACAGGGGACTGCATCCAGCAGGAGAGAGAGTGTGTGTGTAATGGCACTGTGTGCTCGCTGGAAGTACATCCTTGGGGGTGTGCTGGTGTGCGTTTGTGCAGGGGAGAGTGGAGTCGTAGTTGTGTGCCAGCGTGGAGTGAAATGAGAAGGAATTCCAGCGAGTGAATTAGGGCATGAAAATCCGGTGAGAAATCGAAGGTGCTGGTTAACGAGGAGAGTGCAATGTGGAGAAGAGGGAAGGCATGCCACTAGGAGAAATATATTATACATAGAGTTATAAGAGAAGAAGAAGCTTATATCTAGAGGAAAGTGGAGTGCCGCTAGTGTAAAGGAGAAGGACGGTATAAGAACTATGGAGTTAACATATAAATATATATATAAATATATATATCCTATATTCTTAGAGTCTAGCTATCTAAGCTTTTTGTTTGAATTCTCTTTGGTATATTCCACATTGATGTTGTGCGCATATATAGAACGCGTATACCTTGATCTTACAAAGAAGAAAATTAAATTGTAATTATATGTAAACATATAAGATCGACATATAGCTAAGGAATATACTATTATAAACTTATGTAATATAATACATGATATTTAAAGTATATATATCCGTATAGTAATAATAATAATAATGATACTAATAATAGTAATAATAGAAATAGTAAGTGACTTGATAATTGTCAGAAAGTCGCTTATATAAATATAAATGTTGTGAATCCATGGGTTAGACTAGAAGAGAAATAGATGATGTTTAAATGGCTTATGGATAAAATCCGATGTTATGTGGTTTGTCTCTTTCTTTAGTGTGAGTGTTAATTTATGATCGTAATTGAATGATTATATTTCATATCTGTCTTTGATGTGATTGAATCATGTGTGTGTCTAATTCTTGCATGATCACCCCAAAATTTTAATTAATTATGTTGACTTAAATAAAAAATTGATATGTATTACACGAGACATTGCATGATTGAAGGCTATCACTGCTATAGGGTGCATTGGAAGTAATCGAAGGATTACTATTCTGCCAAATGTGAACTAAATGATTAGGGGATTATCGTGCCTTGGCAGTTCTGAGTTCGATCTATCTTTGAGGGTGTTAGTGCTCGGTGTGTAAGTGAAACTTGAGTTAAATTTATAATATTAATATTATATAGTAGTAAGAGATAATACCAAATCAAGAGATAAGACAAATCAATTAAGTGTGAGACTTGGGCACTGATTGTATGATCTGAATCCCTAACCCAAGGTCAAGGGGGGTATAAGCCCTAGACTTGATGTTAGTTATCAGAAAACCACATGTGATATTGCATTCATAAAGTTGTTCATGCATAGCATATGTTTTAAAAACTTGTTTGAAATTGATTGTGTTTGTAAGCAGTATTAATAGAATGCACTCCTATCTCATTGGGCTATTAGCTTGCCCTCCTACAGATTTTGCCTTGCAGGATGCAATTATATAAACTTCCTTAAAGGATATCATACCTTAGTATATATAATCACCTCAAACTTAGGGAACAAGGGTAAGATGAAGAGATAGTGAGAATATTGTATGTAACTTAATAAACTTTGAGATTTAGAGGGTTGTAAATATTTAATATGATTTCGTGAGATCTTAGTGGTCTTTATTTTATATGGGACTCAAATGAGGCCCTCTCCTGAGACATATATAATAGATCCATTGAATACGAAACGGGTTTTGTCTGAGATGAAAAAATGCTAGAGGCATTCGAATTGTAAATTATTATGTTTTTTAACAGGTTGAATTGTATTGATTTGAGATGCTTCATGATTGCATACTAGAGGTTGAGCAATCATGGCAGGTTGTCACGAATTGAGTATCCTACGGGGTGTGACATATAAGAATTATTCAAAGGTAACCACTAACCAATTCATCTAAGAAAGAACAAAATAACATTTGATATATGATCTTTTTTCTCATGTCATGATGCTAATACTTCCTTGCATTCATGTGGTCATAGTGCATTCGCTGGCACAACTGGAGAATGGCGAGTGCTACTTCTTCTGTCCTAGGCACAATAAGTATCGCAAAGGCCATGAAGAAAATAGGGCAACTAAGAATTTTCCTTCCACTAGCCATATATGCTAGCAGGAGTATATGCTTGTGATCCACTAGTTATGGAAGATAATATTCATGTAGAATTATCTCTAATCAACCTTATATATATGGGAAAGGAGGAATTGAATCCTTACATCCCTACAAGAACAGCATCCATGTCCTATGAACCATGAGAGTCTTAACATGGTCATGGTTTGTTTAATAGATTATATTTGTGAAATATGTACCTAGATTTCATGTGATACATTTGACCATAAGTTAGATGGGCCTGTATAACACTATCATGCTATTTAAGCACTATCCCTTGTTTACAAAACTATAAGGTTAAGTTGTGATTTCAATCACCATAAGTCTTGTTACATTGGAGCTTTAGTTGTTTTGATTTGTTTCATTAGATTGCATATAAATTTACCACTTCAAATTCTATGATATATATAGCATCTTTATCATTTAGATATAGTCTAATTGCTTAATAGTAACAGGGTAAAATAAAAGCATTCAGAGGATAAATCTAATCTAACAATGGATAGCTTTTCCACTGAAATGAAACAAATTGATTAATCTTTTAGGATATGATTGCTATAGTGCCCTATCTTTCCTACACTAAAGGGAAGAAAAATAGGTCAATCCTCCTTGAACTTCATAAAACAACCAACTTCACTAACCAGAATTAGAGAGCAGCCATCTAGTGAGAGGGTACACTTTGCGTTTACAAAATGATAGATCTACTTAAAATATTTTTGCCCATCACAATTTAGCAAGGTTTATCTAATAACAGCATCAGCTTAATGTAGTCATGCCATAGATCCATTTAAAGGACTCATGGCTTGAAGCCAAGTTGAACTTTCATCCCTTGTTGCTAAGATCCTACCCATTCATGTGAAAGGACTCCCTTCCGATGTTATGGATCTTGCATATAAGGTGTATCCAAGAGTCTATTTGCACAAATTGTTTATGTGAGTACACACTCACATCCTTTCCAATAGAAATCACCATTACATCATTTATCCTGATTTTCAACACATCAAACATTATCTAGATTATTGATGGCATGTTAGTGAAGGTATTGTACCCACTCTTCTCCCTTTCAGCACCAGATGAGAGGGGATAGACGGTGCATTCCACGCTGAAGACCACAAAATGCACACATCCATATCATGAATGGCACAATGTAAATGATATATTCAGACAATCATAGGAGAGCAAACTGAACATAGCTGAGAAATCATACCTATTGTTTGTTTGCTAGACAAGAAGGGTAATTATGTAGTTTAGGAGGTCATACTTATCCTAGCTTACAGTTTAGATATTCAACTTCAAAGCTTCTAAAATTGAATACCTTTCTTCCTTCACAATACCCCATGTTAGAAACGAATACCAATCCAAATATGCTTATTACTATATCAGGAGCTACCCAAAGTTCTCTATATACAAGCATCCCCCTTTATCACTATAATATAGAATGGAAGTCAATCCTTTCAAGAAACTCTTACGTAATAAACTTTATAAACTACCTTTGCCAAGAAAGTAAATAGCGAGAAGACATATCCTCTACAAGAGCCCTTTTAAATAAAAGCCAAACTATAAGATTCAGAAACAAACTCCTTGAGAGGAAACCACATTGAGATATAGCATTCTGCATATCACATCAAGATGTACAAGGGATTTAGATTTGATAAAGAGGACAGTAAAGAAGGTCCAAATCAATCCATAACAATGACCAATTACTGACTTCCAAATCCTGGTATCATTATGTAAAGTCAACATTCAAAACAAGGGAAAATTTTTTATTACTTAACCACTTACTTCTTACCTTCAAGAAAGGTATACCAACATCAATACATGAAATAGGATCAAATATTAAAAACTTCGAAAAGGCCCAAGCTCCACTCCAGCGTTTGCCCTCATGCTGAAGAGCAGAAAGAACCATCCTCAATACCATCTAACAGAGGAAAGCAATGACAAGAAGCTCCTTGGTCACAAAATATTCTACCAATGAATTACCTATTCGTAACTTGCCTCCTCTATCCAATGTTTAGCTCAAGATCATTCAACATTATCTTAATTTTTTTTCTTTTATCTTTTTTTCATCTCAAAGCCCATGAGGAGTCTGCATGTAAAATTTCAGCTTGCGAGAACTTCTCCAATTATCAATTTCCCTGAATTTTAGAAATAAAAAATGCAACATTATTGAGTTTACAGAATGTAAAATCCGCGACCTTTAATTTTGTATAATAATGGAATAATTAAAAGATTTTATTAAAAGTCTTAAAACACTCTTCAAATAAAGTTATAATAATAGAAATAAGCTTATTAGAGGTAAACCATAATTTTTAAATAGGATTTTTGAGTGGATATTCGCAATTAAAATAATTAAATTAGCTTAAGCATAAAAGTTCGTAATAAAATATTAAAATCTTAAATTTTATTGAGACCATCATACGAGTAAAAGTATACCAGGATTTTCTTAAAACCCTAATATAATAATAATAATAATAATAATATATAGGAGGAGATCGAGGACCCACGGCCATTTTTTTTACACGCACAGAACCAAATCACGAAAAGCAACAGACAAAAAGGAAAAGAAGAAGAGGACGAGAAGAGAACGAGGAAGAAAACAAAAGGAAAAACCGAACAAAAAAAATCTAACTGGCACATACGACCTCCGATTTACGATCCGAGACCACCTACGTGTTCTTTGAGGTGAGTGCAACTCAACTAGACTAACTTCTCGCGAAACGAAGTTTATTTCTAAAAGTTATATATAAAAAATAAAAAGGTATAAAAATTAGTACTTTATTTAAAATTAATTGTAATAACTTTGAAAACACTAGATAAAGTGACTTAAACTATGTATTTAATGTGTTGATATACTTTTTTCTAATTTTTTAGGTGAAGAGGGTTTTGGTTTGGAAATACCCGAAGATTACTTTAAGTAAATCCCGACAAAATAAGACTGAGGTGAGTACCGTGATTTGTTGTATTATGTGTTTATCTACTGTGTTATGGTCTCATTGTGAATATGTTGTTGTGTATGTATATATGTATGCTTATGATAGGCGCTGGACAAAACAGGATCCTTCTCCTCGTGCGTGCAGTGATTCCTTTGCTGTGAATGAGAATATATATATACGTATATACCTATGTATAAATGTTGCTGGTCTGTGACAGTGCGGTAGGAGGGAAGGGATTCACGTAATAAAGGATGTTATATATATATATATATATATGTATATACTTGTGTGTACGTGCTGCTGGACAGTTCTCCAAATGCAGGGGTGTATGCTATAAATATATATAATTATGTGTATGTGTGGAGGCTTGCGCAAGGACGATCCCCTGTTGTGTGTGTACGACATGATTTTAATTGTGTGTTAGGCTGGGACGTGGAAGCTGCCAAGTGAACATTATGTGTATATGTTATATGTACACCTTGTTTGATTAGGAAGCTAGTTAGGAATGTTGTATATGTATATGTTTATGTGTGGTATGAAGAAAGCAAAAATAGAAAATCAAATTGAGTATGTAGACTATAAGGTGAAATGGAGGTGGGAGTTAGGATTATATTAACGTTAATTTTCTTGTGAGCTTGTGTGTTGGGAATTGGAAGGAGGGTGGAAATCCATGAATGAGAATGCGAGAAAACATATATATAAGCACATAGGAGTTGGATCCTTTCCTTAATGAGTGTGTGTGGTTTTACTAGTAGGAGTAAAGGGAGACATCATGGTATGTTCATTGTTGACGATTGTGGAGATTGATGAGGGAATTATAGACACATGTTGACATGAAAAGTGTTGGAAGTGGAGGCTAAACAGAAGGGAGTTTAAGGAGCCGATCTAAGCCATAAGCATATGCGTGTATTATGAGTTGGGAGGGGGACTCAAGTTGCCAATAACTTAAGCCCTTACCTATATAGATACATATGCTAGGTGAAAGTGAGATAGAAGAATAGGATGTTGGAATTGATATAAGCCATAGCCATATAGAGTATATAGGATCGAGGGAAAAATTTATTCATAGTCAACCATGAACCATAACAACAAATCCTTACATCACAATATGTAAATATAAAGAAGGGATGGAAGTCTAACTTAAACCTCATGTGTTAGTGCTATATACATATATATGTATGGATAAGACATGTAACTATAATCTTGAATAGAAGTCTATAGCTTGATAATCTCTTGCTTGATTTCGTAGATGTTGTTCTCTTATTGATGATGTGGATGTACCTTATTCTATCAAATGATTAAATGTGTTATGAATAGATTATTGCCATGATTGCCATTTACATATGTTCTTGACCTTAGATGATCACCCTGAAACTTATTCTAATTATGAGATCTAATTAAAAAACCTGGCATGCAATGCACGAATATTGCATGAGACTGAAGGGCATCACTGCTACAGGATGCGCTGGAAGTGATCAAGAGGATCGTTGTTCTGCTAAGTGCGAACTAAGTGATTAAGGGATTGTCGCGCCTTGATGGTTCCGAGTTCAACCTATCTCTTGAGGGTGTAAATGCTTGGTGTATTGAGGCACCTAAGCCTAAAACATTAATGCTAAGACACAAATATAATAAAGCGATAAGAATAATAAGATGTGAGTAAGACCCGAGCAACAATGGTGGCTTCAGAATCCCCAAGCCAAGGTCAAGGGGGCGTAAACCCTAGACTTTACGTCGATTACCGAAAGACTACATGAGATGCTACATTCATGTGTTTGTTCATGCATAGCACTTGTTTGGATTTTGTTTGTGTTTGTTGCAACACTGAGAGATTGCACCCTGTCTCACTAAGCTTTGGCCTACCCTCCTATAAATTTTGACTTGCAGGTAGAGACTACCTAAACTTCATGATGAATCAACTAACCAAGGTGAGTACTCGTTGCGCCAATGGTGGGCATGGTCATGGAAAGGATGTGAGGCTTAGATTAAATGTAGACATCTTTAGGAAGGAGCTTTTATTTTATAATTGATGAAAATGTAATTGAGTGGCCTCATATGGTCTTGGGTGTACTTGTTGTGGTGAAATGGGACCCATCTGAGGCCCAGTAACGTTTTATGTAATTAATTATCTTGTGAGCAGGGAATATAATTACTCTAATAAACAGGTCAATGTTGAAGATAACATACTTTGCGGTTGCTTAACGAGGGGTTAAGCAATCGTGATGGGTTGTCACGAGAGGCCCTTAGAGTGGGGCATGACATAGTATATAGAAGTTAACTTTTACTCTTTGTTCTTCTTTTAGTTAAGGAATGGATATTGGGATTTCAAATGATATTTTTAGTTAAATATTCCCGTGATTGGGGATATGTATTTCCCCCTATGTGCTAAAAGATGTACTCCTTTTCCATGGTTCATTCTTCGAAGAACATCCTAATAGCACCATTTTTTATTTTTTATGTTTTCTATGAATATATCTAGAAATCAAGAGTAAGGATCATTTTGGGTATAAGGATACATTTATTCTTGGAGTACATGTGTTATCCCAAATTAAACAGGATATAGAAAAAACATTTTTTGAACGTCTTTACATATTTAGTGTAATTCGTACAGTGCTCTCATAGCAATGGTAACAGCCAGTGGGGGAAGGAAGGGGAATTTCGCTTCTTAAAGTTGCATAACATTTTCCAAATCTTCTGCTTTCCATTTCACGAACCAGTGCCACTGGCCACCAGCTATTGTTCGCCACCTCCCAAACATTTGAGAGACCATAACAAGTCGAGATTATTATGAAGGTTGCTACGGTAAGATTGACAATTACAAATATTAGATTACAATAATCACTGTTAGACTTCCTAATCAACACAATGGATACTTGATTACAGCAATCCACTTGTTGAACTGAAAGGTTCATATGTGATTTTGATGAGAACAAAACTATATAATTTAGTCTTAATACTAAACTTAATTAGCAAATTATTAATGTTTTGTTAATGTTCAAAATTAGTCTTGTTTATGGATATTAAATGTGTCAATTTGTAATTTGATACAAATATAAATAGGTTTTGGAATATGTTTGTAAAGTCTTTTGCTAGGTTGGACGATTTATGGCATGGTGTCCTATTGGTGTTTGAAGAATCGTCGAGATGGTAATAGCTAATGTGCATGAGAAACAAGCACCAGCCTACTAGTGATACTTGATACCATCCTGATGGTATTAGGCAAATTTTGCAAGTGTTCTATATGTAACACCATCATCTTCCATCATCCAAACAGCTCTCAAATGGTAGTTAAAATACAACTACCATCAAGATGGTAGAATGAGATGTTATTTTGACAATAGTGTAGAAACTAGTTGTTGTTGCATTCAATGAAGCAATTGAAAGAAAACAATGGGAAGATTTTTATGAAGTATACAATACTTCAACAACCTACCTGACATTTTGAGCAATTGAGAGAGATCAACGTACTCATTACTTCCTTTGTCCATTGTTCTTCAATTACAAAATTCAAAAGTGAAAACCAAGTGTAGTAGTCAAGTTGATGAGGTAGAGATACTGGCAAATGGGTACTTAACTAAATGGGATAGAAATGGGTTAGTCGCAATTTCTTGATTTTTGGAACTTATCTCAAAGGAACGAGCTAACTCAAAGAAATCAACACCTTTGCTATTGAGTTATGCTGTTTTTAAGACAAATTCCCTCATTTAGGCCCTTAATCGAGTAATTTTTATATTTTTGGTAGGTTTTATATTCCTTATACCTTTTTATAGACACCTTTGTTTTAAATTTCGTTTGTGGTATTGTATTTATCTTTTAATTTACTTCTTGTTCTTAAGTTTTCTATTTTTTGCAACTTTATGCCTACTATCAATTCTATACTTGAGGACTAACATAAACATTCATTCAGTATTATCAATTTTCTGAGTCATCTTTGCTCAATTTCTTCCCAAATTCTCGAATTTCTTATAATTTTCGAATTTGGATGCCGAATACTTAAGAATTCTCATAACTAAATGGTATTTGAAAATCGCACTCTGGCTATTCGTAGATTCAATGGTTTGTGATATATATCTAATTCAATTTCACATTATATCTTGTGTCACAAGTTCTTATTGTTTGTATATTCTTGAGAAAGTGCTCTACACTTAAAATTGTGTATACAAATTTTAGTGTAGGCTCTTGGAGCCATTATGAATTGTGTTAATGAAAGTGGTGCAAGCCCTCCGTTGGGAAGCGATTGTGTGATCATGCAAAGTAGGGGATGATTCAAACTCCACATTAAATCGATCTTCTTTATCCCTATCTCTTTTATATTTCGTACTCATTATCTTTGATTAATTTTATTGATTATTCATTTAGTTTATAATATTGAAAAAGAAATTAAAAATTGTCATTAAACTCAATTCACCCCTTCCCCTCTTGAGTTTAAGCCTAGCATTTTATTTGGTATCAAAGTAAGGTCTCTATAGATTTTTATTGCTTAACCACATTTAGAGTAAAGATCATAGATCATCACAACTAATGCAATAAGCTTCTTAGAAGGTTAAGCAATCAATAAATCGCCTCTTCTAATTGATAGTAACTATTCTTATTGGAAGTGTAGGATGGCTATCTTCTTAAAGGCACAAAACTAATTATTATGGCAAGTTGTAGATAAAGGGCCTTTTAAGATAGAAAATAAGGAAGTGAGGCATTACACCGAAAATGTTTGGAAACCGTTTGATTAAATGAGATAACTATGAATATTTTACATTGTGCTATAAATGAGAATGACTTTAATAGAGTATGTACTTGTAGGAGTGCTAAGAAAATATGGGTTGAATTACAAAGCACTTACGAAAGATCAAGCTAAGTTAGAGACACTAAAATAAGTTTGTTATGTGGTGAATTAAAAAATTTCAAGATGTATCTTAATGAATCAATTGATGAAATGCATAGAAAGTTCATCAATATTATTAATCCCTTGAATATGTTTGGTAAGACCTTCACTAACATTGAAATTAATTAAAAAATGCTTAGGTCATTTCTAAAAGATTGGGAAGCAAAGAGAACTGCTATTGAAGAGGCTCATGATTTCAACACAATACCAATGGAGCAACTTCTTGGAACTCTCAAGACACATGAGATAATTAAAAGATAAGGAGAGGAGTCAAAGAAGAAAGCAATTGCTCTCAAGGCCTCAACTTTTAACTCAAGCGATGAGGATAATGATAATGATGATGAGGAATTGGCTATAGTTGTTTGAAAGTTTAAAAAGTTCATGAATTTTAATAAGAAGTTGAAAAAAAATGATGGCGGTTACACCTCTAGGCTTAGGAAAGAGAAGAAGGAAGTTCTCAAATGCTACAATTAACAAAAGTTAGGCTATATCCAACAATATTTTTCACTACTTAAGAAAGTTGATTAGGATTCAAGGAGTAAAGCTATGGTGGCAACATGGAGTGATGATGATTCAAGCACTCTAATGATGATGTATGTTTCATGGTCATGAATGGTGAGGTATGTTCTACATCTCTTGATCCTTTATATGATGAACTAAAAGATATGTATTTTGAATTGCTTAGAGAGTTTGTGAAGATACAAAAGAAGAATAAAGTTTTGAATGATATGATGAATGAAGTAGGATGTGAGCTTGATATATTTAAGAAAGAATACAACAAGATAAATGATAAAAAATAAAAAGAAAAAAGAAAACTTGGAGGAAGACAATGAGTATTTATAATTAGAGAATGAAAAGTTGAAGAGTAAAAATGAAGAATTAAATGAAAAGAATAGCAAGTTGATCAAATTAAATACTTAGTTTAGAAAAGAAAATGATGAAGTGAAGAAGATAAATAAGAAAGTAGAAAATGATGATTTGCTTGTTGACAAGCTGAGAAGGCTAGAAATTGAGAATGCCATTTTAAAATCTAGCATGGATGATTCAAAGAAAACTATAACCAAATTTGTAGAAGGAGAAAAGAATTTGAAAAAACTCTTTAGCCAACAAAGGTAAGGATTAGATAAAAGTGGAATTGGATATAGTAGAAACAATAATTGCAAGTCTTATCAGAGTTATTTTATAAAATCAACAAATAAGACTTGCAATTTTTGTGGAAGGTATGGCTATATTGCACACACTTGTACAATAAGGAGAAACACCAATTTAAACCACAAAGGCAAGTTGGTTTAGATATTTAAGAGATAAACTTACATTATTGCAAATAACCCGAATGGACCTAAAGTCACATGGGTACCAAAGAAATAATTTCCTACTTTTGTAAGGATGTTCAAGGAGAAACAACAAATAGTACTTGGATAGCAAATGCTCTAGGCACATGACGAGAGATGCTTCTAAATTTACATCATTAACCTTGAAGGATGGAGGGAGTGTTACCTTTAGAGACAGCCGCAAAACACATGCAATAGGTGAAGATATGATTCTTGTTAATAAAGATCTCACTATAAAGAATGTGTTATTTGTAGACATTTAAAATATAATTTACTAAGCATTAGTCAATTATGTGATATTAGGTACAAAGTAATTTTTTTAGCTTCTAAGTATTCTATTGATAACTTTACAGGGCCAAATGAAACTTGACTATCTACTCAAAAGAATGATAATTGGTTACGACAAAAAATGGTTAGGAAATGCTAGCATGGAATTTATCTCAAAACTTACTAAAAATGACCTTGTCAGAGGCTTAACAAAATAAATTTTGATAAAGACAAGATTTTCCAAGCATGTCAACATGATAAGTAAAAAAATCCTCTTTTAACTCTAAGGATGTCATTTCAACTTCTAAGCCACTATAGCTATTGCATATGGATTTATTTGGTCCAACATAAACCGTAAGTTTAGGTGAGAAGAAATACACCATGGTCATTGTAGATGATCTCACTAGATACACATGGACCTTATTTCTTGCAAGTAAGGATGAATCCAATCACGTATTCTTTAAATATTGCAAGAAGGTCCAAATGAAAAAAGGTGTTACAATTGTTCACATTAAAAGCGATCATGAGAGAGTATTTGAAAATTTTGAAATGGAAGAATTTTGTGAACCAAATGGTATTAAACATACCTTTTTGGCACCTAAGACTCCATAACAAAATGGAGTCGCTGAAAGGAAAAATAGAACTTCAATTAAAATGGCTCGAACAATGCTTTGAAAAAAAAGATCTACTAAAATATTTTTGGGCCAAAGCCATCAATATGGTTTGCTACATTTTAAATCATGTTTTTATAAGGTCAATCCTAAAAAAAAATCCCCTATGAGCCTTAGGAAGGAAAAAAACCTAACATTTCATATTTTCATCCCTTTGGTACCAAATGACATGTGCCAAACAATGGTAAAGAGAAACTTGGTAAGTTCAATTCTAAATTCGATGAAGCTATTTTCATTAGTTATTTTATGACTAGTAAGGCTTATAGAGTCTACAATAAAGAACTTTAGCTGTAGAAGAATCTATTCATGTTGTATTTGATGATACTTTATCACGCAAAGTACAAACAATGATGTTAATGGGGTATGTGCTCAACGGGATAAGATTAAACTTGATTATAACCAAACTAATGTTCTTGATAAAGAAGTTCCTAAGGAAGACAATAAATTGAATCAATCTACTAATCTAGACTTGTCTAGAGAATGGCAATTTGCTAAAAATCACCCTAAGGACTAATAATTAGATAACCATCTAATAGGGTGCTAACTAGAGCCTCTGTTAGAAATATGGCTAATCTAGTGTTTTTATCACAAGCCTAACCTAAAAATGTTAATGAAGCTTTAAGAAATGAGTTTTGGATACAAGCAATGTAAGAGGAGCTTAATCAATTCACAAAAGATGAAATATTGAATCTAACACCTAAACATAGTGATAGACTGGCCATTGGAACTAAATGGGTTTATAGAAACAAATTAGATGAAATTGAAATGGTTACTAGAAACAAGGCTCACTTAGTTGATTAAGGCTACAATCAAGAAGAGGGAATTCATTTTAATGAGACCTTTGCTCGATTGCTAGGTTAAAAGCCATAAGAATGCTTTTAGCATTTGCCACGTTTAAGGATTTCATACTTTATGAAATGGATGTCAAAGGTATATTCTTAAATGGCTTCATTAGAGAAGAAGTTTATGTTAAACAACCTCCAAGCTTTGAAAGTAATGAATTTCCCGATCATATCTTTAAACTTAATAATGTACTCTATGAACTCAAACAAGCTCCAAGAGCTTGGTATGAAAGATTAAGTAGCTTCTTCATAAACAATGGTTTCTTTAGAGGAAAACTTGATACAACATTGTTTATCAAGAGTAACAAGTCAAATACATTGATTGTCTAAATCTATGTAGATAATATTGTATTTGGTGCTACTTGCATGAACCTAATTAATAAATTCGCAGAATGCATGAAGAAAGAATTTGAAATGATTATGATAGGAGAAATTAATTATTTCTTAAGTCTACAAGTTAAGCAAACCAATCAAGGAACCTTTATCAATGAAGTTAAATACACTAGAGAGCTCCTAAGATGGTTTAAAATGGACAATTATAAAGCTAGGCTTACTCCTATGAGCACTATACTTAAATTAGATAAAGATGAAAACGGTAAACCCTATGTGTGAAAAACTATAGAGAGGTATGATAGGTAGTTTACTATATCTAACTGCTTCTAGACTTGATATCATGTTTGGCATGTGTTTATGTGCATAATTTCAATCTTGCCCTAACGAATCTCACTTGATTTTCGTAAAATGCATCTTCAAGTATCTCGCAGGCACTATTGAAATCGGCTTGTGATATCTTCATGCAAACCATGGAAAGTTTGATGCTAACTTTGCCAATCGTAAAGTTGATCGAAAAAGTATGCATGGCATATGTCACGTAAGTATTCCTATGATTATTATGCTTGTTATGTGCTTGTAGTTTAGTTGTACTAAGCTATATATATGATGAATTGATTTGTGTGGGGTATGGGAATAATACATGCTTGATTGTTATGTTATTGATTACCAAAATATCATAACATATTGAGAATAAATGAATAGATCGATTGTGCATTAGAATAGCAAACTTGTGAGTGCTTGCAAATTTTTAGTGGTCACCCTATAAATAATCTTAATTATATCCGACTTAAATAAAATTGGGCATGTATTCCATGGTTTGCATGAAGAAGATCATTAGTATCACGTGATAGTACGAAGAGGTTGTATGGAAGTATACTTCATATGCAACCTTGCCTTGACCTTTGAGAATTACTTAGAACTTGAAAATGCCACTCTCTAATTGAGGTCGAGTTTAGGGATTCACTACTTAAGGGTGAGTATAACTATGTATGTTGCTCACATCCATACTCTAGGGCATATTTATGCATTATTATATCCACTATTTTCCAAAAAAAAAAAAGAAAATGTATATATGTAATAATAAATAATTTTCTTAAGCCTAGCTTGTGACTAAACATTTTAATAATAAATTACGTTTAAGCTTTAAGGTCGCAATAAGATAATGAATCTATAGCCATGAGAGCCATTACTCTTAGTGATTGGAGCCTAGAGCTAAAAGGTAGTTTGTAATTTCCCAATCCTAGGTAGTAGAGGCCGCTAAATTTATGCTATATATAGCTTCTAAATGACTATATTGGTTGTTACATTATATATATATATGTTATGCATTCATATACTTGTATCAATGATTGATAAAAAAAATAAAAAAAATACATAAATGAAAATATACATTTATTCCCAAATCAACTATAGCCAGAAACAGCCTAACCTATAACTTGTGAATTGCCAAAGGGGCAGATTGCTCTAATTTGTTAAACAAAATATAAATAGTAGATGTAAAAGGTGCATCGAGTAACTGGAAATATTGAAGTGAGAGAGATTGATGACTAGTAATTATTCCGGTAAAAATTAGAAAGAATATTTTGAGATTACGTATAACCTTATGATTTTTTTCCTTTTTTTTTCTTATATATATCCAACACCTCTTGTCCTCAAATCAAATTCCGGATCCATCACTGATCACTGATTGCTGAAACTGAAAGATGATATAACTCATCAGCAAAAGAAGATTCTGGAATTTGATTGTGCCCTTGATTTTATTAAATATGAAGAGCAATATCTCACTAGCATTTAGGTAAACACTAGTACTTTGGAAAAAGGGAACAAGCCGAGGCCCTATTGGACAGTGAACGGTGGCGTCATCAAATGTTGAAAATAAAGACATTGCACTTGGTTGGGAAGCTCATTCCTTGACGCCCAAGTGTTGATTTTGACATTCCCTAACCCCACCAACACCATCTTTCACTTTCGTTCAATATCACAATCATATACTCCAACAGTATGAGTGGATTTTTCAACGCCACTATTGGTAAAACTACAGTTATGGAATTAAATTTGGAAAAAAAACCAATCCCGAAATAAAACAAATATATGAATACGATTCTTTTTCAAATCAGTATTTTGTTGATAAAAAGAAATTACTCAACATGTATCTATTTTATGGAGCTTATTTAGTATGCTAATACATTATTTTATTTCATTTAAATCGTATTGAACTTGGCTTGAAGCTAACATGGTTGAACACATTAATTTGCATTTAAGATAGGAAATTCTATTTTTGAACTTTCAATAAAACTTTCGAAGTGGCTTTAGCTCATGGTGTCAAATAGGACAAGGGTGGTTATCAAAGTGAGTCCACAAACTGCATTCTAGCTTGGGAGGGAAGGGTTTGAATGGTATTAGGAAGCTTCATCGGTACATGCGCTCAACTTTTCTATAAATGCTAACTTCCTAACCACACTTCCATTCAAAAAAATTAACCTAGCTACCCTTTCTCCCTCATATGTATGTAAACTTGTTGATGAATCGTGTGTCTGTGTTTCTACTCTAAAAAATGTCAATATTGCCCTCAGAAATCACTTTCAAACCCTCTTACGAAGAACTCGTCAATCATTACTTAAGACAAAAGCATTATACAGGAAGCTAAAACTCCCAAATTCCTAGTGATCTTGAAGTGTTAAGATGATGCTACCTATTCCAACATTAAATTATTGGCTTCCACTTTATGTATTATCAGCTTATAAAGAGTACATGTACGCACTTGTCAGGATCAATCGATGGAATTGGAAGAAATTTATGGTTCACTAGCACCACTTGACAACAATACATGGAAGGAGTATATGAGAGTAATCAACTAGTTATGGAAGAATAAGATAACACTCATGCAGAGTTATCACTTATCACCATCATATAAAATGGTTATGGTCTTTTTTTTCCTTTTCTTTTCTTTTTTTTTTTAATTAATTTTTGGCCAACTTCTTATTTTATAGAGAATAGGAAAGGAAGAACTAAGCTTGTTCCCCATATAAGAGAATAGAGTCTATCCCGTAGGCCATGAGGCCTTCGCACAAAGTCTTGTTTAATAGATTAAATTTGTCAAATATATACTCAAATGACATGTAAGTATGATGTTCACTAACCTCCTAGATGGGAATGAACAACGCTCATCATGGTGTTGAAGTACAACCCTGAATTCATAATCCTATCAAGTTGGGGTGTCACCATGGCTCTCTTTGTTATATTGGAGTAAACACACACACACACATATATAGTTTTTAAGATTTGATTGCTGTAGAACTATATCTCTTATAACTCTAAAGAAAATATTAGGCAGTCTTCCTCAAACTTCAAAAAACAACCGACTTCACTCACCAGAACTGGAGACCCTCACCATCAAGTGAAAGGTTACACTTTACATGTACAAAATTATAGATCTGCTTAAAATAAGATTTTTGCCCAACATAACAGACTAAGTTAGGTTTAACAACAACACTATTTTAATTTAATCTTGCTTTAGGCCCATACAATCGACTTACAGCTTAATCCATGTTGAACTTCCATCTCCAATATTTTAATATCCTAACATATTTATGAGGTCATACAAGCTTTCAAAAATGGTATCTTTCTTCCGGCCAAATGCACATATTATAAATAAGCACTCTGGATTTGCTTATTACATTATTGCTAGCTATAAAAAGTTCACTACATAAATATAACCTACATCGCGATAATATAGAATGCCATGCTTTTGAGAAACTCATAGGTAAAAAAACTACCTTTTCCAAACAAGAGATTAACGAGAAGGTATATCTTTTTCAAGAGCCCTCTTCAATAAAAGCTATCCAATATGTCGAGAGATTTTGACTTAATAAGAAGCATGGTGAGGAAGGACCTAATCAATTCTTGATATTACTTTCTAATTAGCAAAAGGAATACTGAATTATTACTGAATTAGAACTATGTATTACAAAGGAATTATAAAACGACAAAATAACATGAAGTAAGTTAGGGATCTGAAATATTCAGCAAATACAATTGCTCATGATACTTACCAGTAACCTGGTGATTGAAAGCAGGAAAAATAAAAGTTTTGGCATTAGGAATTCTGGAAATAATACGATCAGTGAAGAACTCGTCGATCATTACTTGGAATCTTCAAATCGAAATGGAAGCTGGACACAGATTTCAAGTATTGATGACGAGTCCTCCAAAGATGGTGTCCAAATTGAGAAATGAAACTTCATGCGAGCAATCCTATTTATGCTTCCACAGCCTTATCTGCAAGGAGGATGACGCAGCGCGGAAAGTGTAACGAAACGAATCCGAGATTGGATTGGTTTCACACAACAAAGAAACGATCTTTGATGTAAATTTGGTTGCGCACAACCCGGAAATTGGAGAAAACTCTCTCTCAAAGTGTATTCCAATATGATAATCAAACGTACCCTAATCTATCTGACAAAAAAGTATTTATATGTCCCCGTAAAATATCTAAAAGGGGAAAATCTAAGCGTACACGTGGAAAGAAATAATAAAATACACGCATAGTACACGGCTTGATACACGGCCGTGCCTCTAAGCCGTGTATGTTTCTGGGCATGTGACACGCATAGTACACGGTCTCATACACGGCCGTGCCTCTAGGCCGTGTATGTCTCTGGGCATGCGACGAGCATAATACACGGTCGAGCACACGGCCGTTCCTTTAGGCCGTGTGGGCTTCTGTGTATATGACGAGCATAGTACACAGTTTCATACACGGCCGTGCCTTTAGGCCGTGTATGACTCTGTGAGAATCCTACTGGAGCACACGGTCGTGTCGCTGGGCGTGCCTGTGCCCGTGTCAGTGATACACGGCCCGGGTAAAATTATACACGGCCGTGCCCTTGGGTCGTGTAAGCCACTGTGCCCTCCACGATGTCCGCATCAATGGCATATTCTTTCAAGTACCAATTCATATTCGTAAATTACACGACAAGTCTAGATGGTTTAATGCAAGCATGTCGAAGTGACTTGAAATGTCATGTGCTCTAGTAAGGAAATTCGAACTTAATCTAGAATCCTAGAGATTTTTATGAGAAAGATTTGATGTATCAATGTATTAGTGATCGATAATGTACATTTGGGAGACAAAAACATATCTCAATCATGGAATAACATGGTAAAATGTTGATATAGTGAAAGGGAATCTAGTTGATGAGTTTCTAAAGCTTAGGTATTGGAGATTATGTTGTTGCCGCTAAGTATAGAAAATAGTGGGTTTATAAATTAGAGTGCAGGTCTGATATGGATGATATATTGATGACTAAATATAATTCATTTATCCAGAGTAAAGATAGAGTCAATTTAGAGCAAGTTTTGCACGAAAACATACAAGAGAAGTGGAAAAATTGATCTTGGATTAATGAAATGCAAGGGAACAGCTCTGTTTTTGTGTTAAGATTGCTGATATATAAAGTTTAAGGTATGTTAGTGGAAGTATCTAGCCTTGCAGCAATTGTAGGACCAAGTTAATGCAAGAGAATGTGAAAATGGGAAAACCAAAGACTAGGAATTGATATAAAGACTTTAATTTAGTGTTGATATCTTAACATGATGATGTAGTTCTCATAAAAAGGATTGCAATGGTAGAAAGATCACTAATTTTGGGCTTTTTGAGTTTAATTTAAGGCTATTTAGATCCGTATTAAGGTTTATGAAGGGAAAAAAAAGTGTTTAGAGTATTTTATAAGCTTATATGTGTAGTATGTGTCCTTTTTTAACAATGCATTAATGTTAGCATAATTGAGGATGATTTCAGTTATGTAATTGAGAAAAGAGAAGGCACAAGTTAGAAAAATACAAAAGTGTGAAAATATTGATAATGTTTTTGTCATTTTCGGAAAAAAAAAATTACTTATAGATGCACAAAGAACAACAACGATCGTTTGTAAGATTATACATTCACATCCCCAATAGAATGTCCAAAAAAGTTACACAAGTACCTAGTCATACAAGGTGCCCAATAAATCTTTGTTTTTTTTTTTTTTCTTGACAAAGAAAAAATGCATGTAACATTTCTGTCTAGTGGTAGTCATTAATCTCTATAACAAAAGACTCATAACAACTTTTATTTTCTTGACCAAAGAGTCCATAGGCAGTGTTAACTTTTTTATCACAAAAACTAGCTGAATAGTGCGCTTTATCGTTTGAGTTACAATTAGTTGCATGAAGGCACAACAATTTATGCATTGGACATAGGACTATCTTTGGTCTAAGAACAGATAGTAGTTATTTATCATGCTGGATCAAGTATCAATTTTTTATTAGATATTACCTACCATGTTATAATCCACATAAGGCATCACTCCAATGAATTTTTTTTTTTCCAATATAAAGACCACTTTCACTTGCTCATTTAGGAAGGAACCAATGATACCCTCTAGTAATCCATATAGAGATGGTCGCATCTATAGCGTCACTTAACTTAGGCGTCCTTGTATAATAATCTGACTTTTCTCGTACTCCAGTATAATGGTTATTGAAGTTAATTTAAGAGCGTTATAATGCCACAAGATTATTACATGGATAATACCCCCCATTAGTATTTAGAAGACCTTTTATCAAAATATAGAATTTTGCTATAAATCAAATATCAGGAAAATAAACGCATAAATTAAATAATGAATATTGCATTTATTATCAAATATCGACTACACATACAAATTAAGGTGCCATTCCAATAATGCTCAAACCAACAATAAAGAGAACAAAAGGATCACATTTTCATTATTTGCTTAAAAGAAGGGAAGAAGAAGATGATGATGAAAAATAATTATCAAAATTGGACATGCTCTAGATATATGTTTAAACCAGCACACTAATACAATTTGCAACCTTATCAAACTTGCAAGTAGATTACGACATAGAACATAAACTACAAGCCTCAACAGTATTTGATTTAATCTTTTAAGACAATAGCAAAGTCAAAGAGGGAACGCGGTTTTCCATTAACTCGTGAGAATAATATTGGTTTCAACTCTAGAAGTTGTCCACTTTAGGGTAACTTCCATAAGGTTTCCCCAATATCCTATATAATAATTACTTGGTGCCAATGGGTTGTTGCAAGTGATTCCCAAAATTCTTCAAATGAATCCTAAAAATATTACAATAAGTAATGTAAGCATCTTTGTTCCTTTTTTTTTTCTTTTTTACATTATGTTGAGCATAAATATATAAAAAGCACACCATATTTACAAGTCCGATGGTCTAAGCTAATCCAGTAACTTCTTACTCACCTAGGAACATGCATTTTCTGCTAGTTAGGATGTTAAAGCAGTAGAAGTAGTTGCCAAGCTGACTGATTCGACTTCAACTTCATTCTTAGGGGTAATAAGGGTGCTATTTGAATTGATTATATGATCATCTTGATGAATTGAAGAACTTGCCTTAGCTCATTTGCTATTTGAATTGATTGTACGATCATCTTGATGAATTGGAGAATTTGCCTTAGCTCCTTTCTTATCCTTTATATACGTCATGTGACAAACAACAAATGGCATCTACAAATTCATGGCACATGAAAGATTTTTTAAGTACGTTATGTTATAACAATTTCATACTTGAAGTTAAAGCATAATCGTATATTATATATGATCATACTTTTATTACATAGGATGCATACCGAGTCTCTAAGAGTGCAGTTGCTAAGGAAATCAACATTTAGGTAATATTCATGCATAACCCAACTAATTTTAATGCCATGGGGAGCACATCCTTAATAAAAGACCAATATCGCCTTGAATCCCATAAGCTCATTATCATCACTTATGATATCTCTTTTCTCGCCAGTTGATTTCTAGTAACCTAAACTCATCATTCAATCATAGCATTTGCTATTGCTATACTTGCTAGTTTGACGATTGAAGTAATACCACTCCTTATTATTGGACTTGAATTTTGTCTTTTTTGCATTAGAAGAAGATGCAAAACACTCACTCCAAAAATAAATAGAAAAATCAAATGAAATATGACAATATTGACTTGGATGTTAATGGGTATGCATGTACCTTGTTGAGATATAAAGATAAAAATCTCATCTACACTTATAGGGTGGATATAGTTAAATACAATTATATCATGTTGATATCGTAAGACAATTTAAAAATCAAAACAATTCTAACCATTAACTTATAACTTTGGAAAACTTTAAAGAATAGTTACTTCAAAAAATCCATTCCAATTGATAATAGCAAATGCTTGTTACTTCATTTATTTAGTTTACTTTATAAGTTTTAATAAATTTCTCACCTATTTTAGTACTTACATTAACGAGTGATATAAATAAAAATAAAAACAAATCTTTCTAAATATACTTACCATCAATAAGACGTGCTAATTCCCATGGTTCGTATTGGCAGACATTAAATTGAAATATGAAACCTCATTCAACGCCGCAGGTACCGAGTATCATTGCCTTTATGGCAAGCATGAGCTCCTCATTCGTAGGGTGGTACTTGAAATTTTGATTCAACTCCAAAAATTTGGCTATATAATCTTCCTTTGAAGTTTTTTGGTGTAACTCTCGGGCTGAAGAGAATAAGAAAATTTTGGGAGCATGATTTCCTAGTTTAGGCTGTTTGTAATTGACGCAGCGAGGAAAGCGTAAAACTGAGACCAATTCTAGGATTGGAACTCTAGAATAAACAAAGACGAATCAGAGTTTATTCTGGGATTAAATCAATTGCGCACAATTGATAATGAAAGAGAAAACCGTCTCTCAAAGTGTGTTTCGATGATCAAAATAAAGTGTAACCCTAAGAATGACCTAATAACTATTTATACCTCTCAGTAAAACATGTAAAAAAAGAAATAAATATGTACACGTGGAAATAAATATAAGTATACACGTCTGTCGTCTGGCAAGTACACGGCCGTGTATACAGGCCGTGTAAGCTTCTGAGGGTATTTCTGGCATAATACACGGTCGCGTCTCCTGGCCGTGTATGAAGACCGTGTATGCTTCTGGGATAAGTCCAGACCGAATACATGGCTGTGCCTCTGGCCGTATATGAAGCCGTGTGTCTTTTTGGGAATTATCCTGACAAGAACACACGGCCAGTGCCTCTTGGCCATGTATGTGGCCGTGTATGTTTCTGGCCTACGATGTCCGCATCGTTCTCTCCCACCTGCAAAGAACTCGACCCGAGTTCTCTTCTTGTGAATATGCTTTCCATGTCGTTCCCTCTCTTTGAATCGTCTTGATTTATCCCATTTATCCCGTCGCTTGATCGTGAGTCGCACTACATCATCCACCACACTCAAAGTAACACTTGTCATCGAATCTTTTATTAAATTCATTTGTGCACATTCCGGATGGATTTGAGTGTTAATGGGAGAATCATCTTCCATGTTGATAGGAAGCAATAGAGCAATTGCACTTATTATCCCTAGCGCTTCCTCTGGGTTAGAATATAAGTTTTTGGGCAAAGCATTAAACTCTACATCCTTAATCTCCTTCGTTGGTGCAATGAATCTGCTCAGAGTATCTCCAGTCTTCGACTCTTCAATAACCATCATCACCTACTCGTCATTCAACAACGACTCCTCCACAATAGCTTCCTCACCAACACAATTTTTATAGGCTTCAACTGCTTTTCCACTGCCCTCACCATCATCAATCAAAGTACTATGATCGTTAAGGGTTGAGTTTTCCTCTTGTTCAACCCTCTCCTCCTTAAACACTTTCGGAATTAAGTTTACTGGCTTAGGTGTTTGTGCAATTTTCTAAGGAAGGATTCGCTCGTAATCAAGGGGAAAGAACTTTCGTTCTAGCAAGTATTGCATCTTAAACCAAGTCCTCACCGGATCTTTACCCTCAAGGCATCTTACTCCCCGAAGTTGTTCCCACCAATACATTGCATCACCCCACAAACGACTCTCCACTAACTCTATCTTCATTTCCTCATAAATCCTCATATGGTCAAAGAATCTTTCTATGTCCTCTACCTAAACCCAAAACTCATTCAGACTCTTGGTACCATTGAACTCAGATACAACATATTTAAATTGAGAAAAGATTTCATCTTTATACCTGTAATTACATCTGTTGTACCATCTGGATCTTCCATGGCCTCTTCTCCTAACCAGATCTGTAAGAATCTCATCTTCATCATCCGTATCATAAGTAACAGAACTGATCCTTGGATCGCCTTCCGGTCGTCTCCAATAGCCTTGCCTGCTACTGTTGGTATTGGATCGATAGATCAAGGCCTCACAACGCTGTTCCTCTCGCCGGATTTTCTGACCCATGGTCTCCTCTACCGCCCTTCGTATTGGTTGCCCGTAACGTAGGACTTCCGCATCCCGATCTAGGTCGAGAACACGACCGCCGCCAACACCGTCGTTAGCCGACATCTCCGCAGGACATTACCTTGCTCTGATACCAACTGACGTAGCGAGGAAAGCATAAAACTGAGACCAATTCTAGGATTGGAACTCTATAATAAACAAAGACGAATCAGAGTTTATTCTGGGATTAAATCAATTGCGCACAATTGATAATGAAAGAGAAAATCGTCTCTCAAAGTGTGTTTCAATGATCAAAATAAAGCGTAACCCTAAGAATGACCTAATAACTACTTATACATCTCAGTAAAACATGTAAAAAAAGAAATAAATATGTACACGTAGAAATAAATATAAGTATACACGTCTATCATCTGGCAAGTACACGGCCGTGTAAGCTTCTGAGGGTATTTCTAGTGTAATACACGGTCGCGTCTCCTGGCCGTGTATGGAGACCATGTATGCTTCTGGGAGAAGTCCAGACCGAATACACGGCCGTGCCTCTGGCCATGTATGAAGTCGTGTGTCTTTTTGGGAATTATCCTGATAGAACACACAGCCGTGCCTCTTAGCCGTATATGTTTCTGGCCTACGATATCCGCATCATTCTCTCCCACCTGCAAAGAACTCGACCCGAGTTCTCTTCTTGTGAATATCTTTTCCATGTTGTTCCCTCTCTTTGAATCGTCTTGATTTATCCCATTTATCCCATCGCTTGATCGTGAGTCACACTACATCATCCACCACACTCAGAGTAACACTTGTCATCAAATCTTTTATTAAATTCATTTGTGCACATTCCGGATGGATTTGAGTGTTAATGGGAGAATCATCTTCTATGTTGATAGGAAGCAATAGAGCAATTGCACTTATTATCCCTAGCGCTTCCTCTGAGTTGGAATATAAGGTTTTGGGCAAAGCATTAAACTCTACATCCTTAATCTCCTTCGTTAGTGCAATGAATCTGCTCAGAGTATCTCCAGTCTTCGACTCTTCAGTAACCATCATCACCTACTCATCATTCAACAATGACGCCTCCACAATAGCTTCCTCACCAACACAATTTTTATAGGCTTCAACTGCTTTTCCACTGCCCCCACCATCATCAATCGAAGTACTATGATCGTTAAGGGTTGAGTTTTCCTCTTGTTCAACCCTCTCCTCCTTAAACACTTTTGCAATTAATTTTACTGGCTTAGGTGTTTGTGGAATTTTCCGAGGAAGGATTCGTTCGTAATCAAGGGGAAAGAACTTTCGTTCTAGCAAGTATTGCATCTTAAACCAAGTCCTCACCGGATCTTTACCCTCAAGGCGTCTTACTCCCCGAAGTTGTTCCCACCAATACAATGCATCACCGCATAAACGACACTCCACTAACTCTATCTTCATTCCCTTAGAAATCCTCATATGGTCAAAGAATCTTTCTATGTCCTCTACCTAAACCCAAAACTCATTCAGACTCTCAGTACCATTGAACTCAGATACAACATATTTAAATTGAGAAAAGATTTCATCTTTATACCTGTAATTACATCTGTTGTACCATCTGGATCTTCCATGGCCTCTTCTCCTAACCAGATCTGTAAGAATCTCATCTTCATCATCCGTATCATAAGTAACAGAACTGATCCTTGGATCGCCTTCCGGTCGTCTCCAATAGCCTTGCCTGCTACTGTTGGTATTGGATCAATAGATCAGGGCCTCACGACGCTGTTCCTCTCGCTGGATTTTCTGACCCATGGTCTCCTCTATCGCCCTTCGTATTGGTTGCCCGTAACGTAGGACTTCCGCATCCCAATCTAGGTCGAGAACGCGACCACCGCCAACACCGTCGTTAGCCGACATCTCCGCAGGAAATTGCCTTGCTCTGATACCAACTGACGCAGCGAGGAAAGCGTAAAACTAAGACCAATTCTAGGATTGGAACTCTAGAATAAACAAAGACGAATTGGAGTTTATTCTGGGATTAAATCAATTGCGCACAATTGATAATGAAAGAGAAAACTGTCTCTCAAAGTGTGTTTCAATGATCAAAATAAAGCGTAACCCTAAGAATGACCTAATAACTATTTATACCTCTCAGTAAAATATGTAAAAAAAGAAATAAATATGTACACGTAGAAATAAATATAAGTATACACATCTGTCGTCTGGCAAGTACACGGCCGTGTATACAGGCCGTGTAAGCTTCTAAGGGTATTTCTGGCGTAATACACGGTCGCGTCTCCTGGCCGTGTATGGAGACCGTGTATGCTTCTGGGAGAAGCCCAGACCGAATACACGGCCGTGCCTCTGGCCGTGTATGAAGCCGTATGTCTTTCTAGGAATTATCCTGATAGAACACACGGCCGTGCCTCTTGGCCATGTATGTGGTCGTGTATGTTTCTGGCCTACGATGTCCGCATCAGTAATCATGACGAAGTTTTGATTAGAGCGTTGTCTCTTTCAAGTCTTCCCCTATGTAGCAAGTGTTCTTCCTTTGGGTGCTAAGTAGTTTTTGGCTTTTCATGGATCCCACAATCCACTAGGACACTATAACCGTATCGTTGAATCTTCAAGAAAAGAATTAAATTGCTGACGAAAAATGTTTTCAAGGGGCATTAGTTTACCAGATCAACATCCATTCCTCCGATGTCTACGTCCATCCTTAATTCACTCTATAAACAACTTGTTAGCCCTAGTTAATAATCAAAAAGTGATTAATTAATTTCTTAAAATTAAAAAAAAATAAACAAATAAACAGCATATTTGATCATTAAAATAGTGGAAAACAATGAATATAGCAGCAGAATACATAAATTGCAATAAATTTAAAAGACCATAGTCAAGAAGATTAGACAGAATTAGTAGTTTTACCTAATACATCAATCCACTTTTCCAACCTCTATTACTAGGATTCGGTTATCTCACCGATAGTTCCACTATATCAAATCCAAAAACTTGAGTCACAAAGTTTGTTAATCCTTGATGCAGTTGCTCACTACATTACCTTTCTAACTTCTCCAAAAGCTAGCTATAGTATGGGGAAAGTAGTAACCTCTCAAATACAACAACACTCTTTTGAAACAACAATAGCTAGTAGGGAAAAAACAAAACAAAGATCCTCTATTGTTTTTAGCACTAACACAAAAAAAATAAAAGGTAGAACTTGATTAATTCAAGTGAATTTAGTTGCCTTTTCTTGCTTCTTACATCTTGTATGCTTCGTATCTCATCTGATTTTAAATGATATGGTATATATAGACTTGATGATCAATGGTCCAATAAGATATACTTGCAAAGTATTAATTCAATCTTTTTTGAACACTAAATCATTATATCCTTCATATCCGATTTTAATTCTTCAATCATATCTAAGTATAACTTCTTGTTAATTGTTCTTCCATTTTTACTTTAATTTCCCTTTAATAAAAAAATATTTGACTTATTTAATTACTAGGTAGAATAAATGATCATATGTTAATTTATAAAAATTTCTTTTAAATAACTTGTAATCTTACTCCTTTTATCCTTGTAATCATAATAATTTTGACTTTCCTTAATTATCTTTTCTTAAACCTTTATAATGATCATGGAAAATCTTCATGATCAATGTCCCTATGATATTAATCCTACTTGTGTGTAAAATGTCAAATATGTCCCACAAATGGAGGTGCATCTTGAAATCAACTTATGAACACTTCTTTCGAAACATACTTCCATGATTAGACTTCTAATGTGTGCTTTGGATGATCACTTCAAACTCATATCTATTGGTTTTGATTCCATTAATCTGCTCTCCATTATATGTTTTGATTTTGAATGTAGCTTTTGATTCTGACTTTAGATTCACAATCTTCTAATTTTGACTAAAACTTCAGATTTTGATTGTATCTTTTGATTTTATCTACAAATTCTGAATCCAATTGTATCTTTTAACTTTGTTATATCTCCATATCCTCCTAATTAATCTATGCAAAACTTCTTTCTATAACACTTATAAGTTACTCTACTATGTATCCTTCTATAGATTGACTTTGACCAATTAAACCTTCTTACAATATTTCTATTAATCATCCGATTATTAACCTTCTCTCACCAGTTAAATCATTCTACAAACTTAACAAAAATATTAGAAATAACACAATCCCTTTTGTTATCATCAAAATGTTATTAGAGAACTTAACATAACCTTATGATCTTGGGATCTTGGAATCTTGTCTTTCATTGTTGGTAAGATTGACAAATTATTGCACATCATCAATGTTGACTCCACCTTAGGTTTCCAGTTCGTCATTGACATCAACTTTTTTTATTCCCATAACTGAAGGAATGTGTTGCTCATCTTTGATTGTGGCTACATCTTCCTATTCAAGGTTAGGTGTCACAGTGTCAAGAAAGGTGAAGACATGTGAAAATATGGAGAAATTCATGCATATTCACCTATAGTAGTTGTATCTTAAAGCTTATTGGCTATCATATCATTGTTTTCCATGAGTGTGACTCAATTGCAAGAGCAACCATGTTAGAATGGGTATTAGTGGCTATGTCCCATTTTAACTAGCAATGCTCCAAAGTTATGGTTATGGTGGGAGTAGAGAGGAGAGGAGTAGGATATGAAAAGGAAAATCAATTTTTTTATTGATTAATGAACCAATTAGGATTATACAACATGACTATTTATAATAGTCTTAATATCCCTTATTTCTATCTAATTTTTCCTAACTAGTTACAATATCTGACTAATTTTTTAACTAATCCTAAGGTATAACACCCTAAAGGCTAAGATGGCTACCTATGATTTTAGTGGGGTTGCATGACCCTCCCTTCCCAACATCAATAGTGGCTAGCCACTCCTTAACATTGGGTAGCTTAGAGTATTATTTCTCTTCTTAACTTTTTTTTTTTCAATTTCTTATGCATTTTTCTTTTTTCTTTTTATTTTCTATAATTTTTTATTTTTTATTTATAAAAAAGTTTGTAATTTATAGTAAAAATTGTAACTTTGCTACATATTTCAAAAAACTACTTTATTTATTAACTTTTTCAGAAAGCAATAAAAATAAAAAAATAAATATCTTATTTATCACCTAAAAAAAAAATCTATCTTCAATATATTTAAGTTTTTAGTTTCACTCAATATGGTAAGGATAAGCGAGTAACCCTATTATATAGGGTACCCACCCATATCTTACTCAATTAGGTAGATTTCAAGTAAGTACTAAAGATCACAGAAGTGAGTTCTGCATATAGATTTTTTGAAACCTATTCCCATAAGGTAGGGTAAGGGTCTAAGGCCTTCTTACCCTATACTCTCTTTTGAACCTATACTCAAAGGCAAATTGCATATAAGTTTTAGGATATTATGTACTTACCTATTAAATAATATTAATAAATAGATAGTAAATCACAATATGGTAAGATTTTTTGGCAATAAATATTTTAGTAAAAAAAGAAAAGAAAAGAGCTTAAGTTCATAAATTAATTACCTTAAACGATTAAATGCAATGCTATCTCTCTTGCTTTTCCTTTTCTCTTCCCCTATTTTCCTCTTTAACCTTAGGTTTTTTATTCTTTTACCATGCTCTTTTTCATTTGCTAAGTAGTAAGATCGTAGAACTTAAAATAATTTAGGTCAAAAAATTATTTCTTTTAATTTCATGCATTTTGTTACAAATTCCAAAAATTTTGCGTATTAAAATTTTATAATTCATATATAAATTAATTTTTTAATATCACATAAATTTGAAGTTTATATAAAGAAAGATAAAATTTATAGGTTTTATAAGGTACTCTATATCTTATATCTTATAAATTTTATAGTTACAAGGTAAGGATAGTTCTAAGTTGCAACAAGATAAGTTCAAGTTCCAAAATTTAAAACCTATACCTTATAAGGTAGGATACGGATAAGACCTCACATCATATCCACCATGTGCCCGCTCACTCCAACAATATAGCATAAAATATTAATAAGCTTGTAAATTAGCTTTAGTCTGTTAAAAAAGCTTTAACATTCATAAAATTAGTTAAATGTTTGAAAATCTACTCAAAATTTTTACACTTAATTTTCCATAAGATGTCTAAAAAATTTCATGATTTCTCATTAGTTCATATAATGTATTAAATTTTTGTAACTCTTCTTATATTTCGTAAATCTATTCAGAATCTTGTTTTTTTTTAAAAAAAAAAAAGAAAACTAGAAGTTTGTATAAGGACTTTGTAGTTTGTAAATTAATTTTATAGTTTCTAAGTTCACATAATTTTGTAATTAGACTCTTAAGTTTGTGAAGCTACTATATAATTCATAATTTCATATAAAATTCCTAATTTATCTCAAATCAATAAATTCATTTAAACTACAAAAAGGAACTTTTTTCCCGCTAGTATGAACATTTTAGAAATGTCTACAAAATCACTATATATTTTGTAAAATCAGCTAATATTCGCGATTTTACTCATAGTTCATAGATGTACTTAGATATTCATAAAACCTTACAAAAATTCATAAATCTACTCTAATTTATAAAATTACTTCCAACTAATAAAATTACTCAAAATATTTGTAATTTTACTCAAGGTATGTAAAAAGTTCACTTTAACATCTACTCATAAAATTTTAAAATCCTTATTCCAATCAATGTTTCCATTTATGTCCTGCCAATAATATATCAACACATACAAAGAAATAAGTGCAAAGTGAAATTTACATCATATATTTTTTTATCCATGACAAAAGATAAAAAGCGATTAGCAAATTCATAAATGGAAAAACCATTAAAAGACAAAAATTTCATCTCATCATGCTATTACTTCATGTATACTTGAGTATCCAAGTTAAGATTCTCTAATTAACCTTCTGTATCACATGCATGTATGAGATACGGGAACAAGTTGAGCATAGGAGTTTCTAAAATTCTTTATGGTTTTTTTTTCTTTTATCTTTTATCATAGAATTTGTTTTACTAGTGGAAATTATGGTGAAAATAGAACACTTGTGGATACAACTACTTTAGTGAATAAGATGAAAGATACATTGTAATGTCCAATAATAATAATAATAATAATAATAATAATAATAATAATAAAATAATGGTAGTGTTGTAAATATGGTAAACACATCTTAACTACCCTATCTTTTAAAATTAACTATCTTTCTATTTTATTTTTCTTTTCACTCTGTTTATTATTATTATGTTTTTTTCCTACAAAGCTAGTTTCTTTACCTCTCTTCCATTTGAATTTCAAAAAGAAAGTTAAGGTAGGATGATTTCTTTTCACAAAAATCTCTTCTCTTTTTCATTTTCTACCCATCCTAATTTTATTGTGGGGAAATTTCATCCAAAACTAGACTTCTTGGAGTAAGAACAAGAAGAAGGTTGATAAAAGTGGAAATGTATGAAAATTTTGTTAAGTGCCTTTGTCCTTGTGATTTAGTATTGTTAGGGCAAGGTGTTTTAACTTTTGAATACATGTATTAAACGAATTTGTGGTTTGTGGTTTTGGTTGAAGAATGTTTGAGCATGGTGAGTTAACATTGAGGTTTCTAGTAAGTTTTCTTAATCTTGATGTTTTTATTTATGTTCAGATTAAAGAATTTGGATTAAAGATTGAAACTTTTGTAGAAAATGTTGTTAATTATTACTTGGGTATGTGGTATTTAATGTGGGAGTGTAGAGAGTAGGGTGTATTGGTTGTAGTTGATTATTGAGAGGTGTCATTGATTGAAACATTCGAAAAGTGCATAGTCAAAAGGTTATTCAAAGTGTGTAGTGAAAGGGGGCAATTTGAGGGTATAGTTAGAAGGTTACTTAGAGAGTGCAATGAAAAGGTAAGCTGAATAGAGTATAGTCAATAGGTTACTCAGAGGGGGTAGTAAAGAGGTAAGCTAAATAGAGTATAGTCAAATAGTTACTCAGAGGGTGTAGTAACGAGGTAAGTTGAGGAAAATATAGGGTGATAAGTTTTTTGGTTCTTAGAGAGTAAGTAAGAGGGTGAGCAAAAGATAAGGAGATAAGTTTCTAGTGCTCAAAGGATAAGTTAGAGGGTAAGTGAAAATACAACATAATAGTTCTAGTGCTTAGAGGGTTTATTAGAGAATAGGTAGAGTGTAAAATAGAGACTGATAGAAGAAAGTAAGCTCAAGTATCTTGGATTCTTACTAAAACTTAATTATTTGTAGTTAATATCAAGTTTCAAGAGTAGGGATAACTTAGAGTGTTGCAAACCTTTTTATCCAAGCAAATATATACCATGATTGTTGAATATACTTGTTAGGATAGAATAAAAAATGGACTTTATTGATATCTGACTCATAATTGATTCTTGCTTATGCGCAGCTAGGCTCATGGGACTAAGAGTATCGATGATCCCAAGGTGGCATCCTAATGATTCGTATGTAGCACTATTTCTATGTAGAGTTACATACCAAAATTATCTAAATAAATGTGTATGTGTGTTTGTGTGTGTGTGTGTGTGTGGCGGGGGGGGGGGGGGGGGGGGGGGGGGGGGGGGGGGGGGGGGGGGGCGGGGGTGTGGGTGGGGGGTGGAATTATGTCACCCCAAGTCTTAAGACATTAAGACTGTTGTATGTGGGACTAAATATAAAATGATTAAATGGTTGATATGAGTTGTATGTTATGCATATATGTATGTGTTTGTAATATGTTTGACATACACATATGATTGTAGTATATATATATTAGGTAAAAGCTCACCCCTTCTAAGGATGAGTTGGGTACTTATGATGATATTATATCTGAGCTATATTATGATATGAGTAACAATGTGGATTATGCACTTCAAGGAATAGATGTAGTATATGGTACTTATCGGTGGGTCTCCTTTATGCTCTTTCAAACACATTTGGTGACTAGTTTTTAGTCATGGTGTTGATTAGACTTACTTGGTGTTATTGCATAATATGTGCAATGAGCTTTGGAGCATTATAGACTCTAGTTTATTGTAATCTTTATGTTAAGGAGGCATGTTGGACTCCTGGGATTTATATGTTTGTATTTGAAGCTATGGTGAGACTCTTTGAGCCATCTCTATTTTAATATGTGGAGTTGTAATCAATTTATCAAAGAATTTATTATGTAAATTTGATGAGTTACACAAGCTCAAGAGTCTTAGCATATCATTTTCTAATAATGACATGTGGCAGGTTGTAGAGTTCTAGGTCCTAGGATGTTACATACATGTTAAATAAAATGTTTTGAGCTTCTTGTGACAGTTAAGATGCCTTTACTCCTAAAGGGCTAGATATGTTTCTTCAACCTTACGTTAGCACCTTTTAGTTATGTCTCTCTTTTATTTCCTATGAATAAAAACAATATTGGTTCTATTTTTTCATTATTATTTGGCTTTTTCACTAATTACTTTAGGTTGTAAAACTATAATTTTATAAAACCTAAATTCTAGATTTTTAAACCTAACTTAATAATTAATAATTAGCTAAATGATAATTATAAATTTTAGAGTTATAAATCAATGAAATACTGCACATATCACTATAGATGCTTGAAACAAAAGTATAAATGGTTTAAACCTGCTCACAAGCTACTCAAATTAGGCTCATTATTTACCAGGTTTCAATTTGATTGTAATCTAACTACTTGACTTTTAATGTATTGAGCTTACTCCTCATAGTTTGATAAGGTTGATAAAACTTAAGGTAATTTTATTTTCTCTCATTTTCCAACTATTATACATACTTTTAGGGAATAAGGTAATCAAATTTGGAATATCCTATCAAGGGACTATAGTTGTTGTTTTTTTTTTAGCCAAACAAAGAAGTAACAAGGAGACGATAATTTATACCACTAGACTCTAATAGCCTTAGCAAGGTAAGTTTAAGTATATATAGCATTCTATTGAATTCAATTCAAGCTATGATGTGTGTAGTAGTAGGATTAGACTTGACTAGGATAGGGATTCCAAGTTCCATTCCATAATTTATGTTTTAAAAGCATCTTTAAAGCCCCATTATGACTCCTTCATATGGTATACTAATTTTAGTTGATAAGTTGGTTCCTATCTTGAGGGTGAAATTGTAATACCATTTCACCTTCATTTATATAAATTTACCTATTTAATCCTGTATATATGTAATAAATATTATACTTTATAAATAACCCTTTTTATGTTTTGCATAAAATTACTATAATTGAATAATATGTTTTATATGGTGAAATGTTTTATTAAAATATGTTAATACATATATGAAACACACGATGCTATATACGTATAGTATTATAACATTATATATATACATATATATTACACTAACTCTACAAAAGTACAAATATTATATCTGTATATCATATGTAAATACCTCCATTGCGCAATATATTATATTAAAATGTATTGAACAATATATAACAATATATACAGAATGTTGTATATTTTATAATATTATATTATTATATGTGTGTCTATATATATATATATATATAGTTCATCTTGGAAATATTGATTAGTAGTTTCTTCCCCCTCTACTGCCTGATCTTCCCATCTAAGAAAATACTAATCGTATTAGTATGACTTGGCTATCCTCTTGCTTGTTTACAAGGAAAACTAGACCAAGTCCAACCGAAGTAAAGTTAATTTTTTGAAATATCTCATATCTTGCTTGATAAAATCTCAATATATCAAAATAGTATGTGAAGACATTTATAATTTAGTGGTATAAATGTGGTCTATATATTGGATGGATTAGGCTTAAACCTCTCATTCCTTAAAAAAAAATGTAGTATTTTCCATCCCGGACCTGCCAATAATTTATTACAACATGGGAAGGACAAACATAGAATAATATTTGTATCAAATAATTATTTAAATATAGTATGATAATATATATAATTATATAAACAATATTAAAAGATCGGAAGTTTCGTCATATCTTTTTATAATTGTTATATGTATACTCCAGTATCCAATTGAGATTCGCAAATTAAGTTCTACATGAAATGTATGTACGGCATACAAGCAAACAATGCTTACCAAAGTCCTAGATATGTCTAGATGTTTCTGGAATTCTATGGTTTTTGCTTCTTCTTTTTTTTTCTCTATCACTGAATTTGTTTTATTAGTGGAAATTCTTGGAAGTGTTGATGGAAACAGGACTCTTGTGGACGAAGCTACTTTAGTCTACAGATGATGAGACCTACTTTAAATAAAAATTTGAGCTTCTTGTCAAAAGTTCGAACCGCCCTTTCTAACAAAATTGCTAGGTTTATTTCCATGACCCCACAATGACACCTTTCAGTTATGTCTCTCTTTTCTTATGATGTATGAACGAAAACACTATTGATTCTATTTTTCCATATTCTGTTAGCTTTTTCACTAGTGATCAATCCTGTTGCATTAATTACAACTTAATTACACATCATATTATATATATATATATATATATATATATTATGTATAGCAGTATATGATTGATGGAGCATAGAAGAAAATATAATTCTATTTTGAACAAACATAAATAAAAAAATTAAGGAAAAAAACATCTAATTTTATAGGAAGAATTTAGAACTTAAGAACTGGATAAATGATCTCTCTTCACATAACATATTTTCGATGGGTAAAACTTGTCTTTCACGTCTGATTTAGTAGGGAAGATTACAGAACTTGAAATGATGGAAAAATAGGGAGAAGAAAGTCAGAGGCGTCAGTCGTATTGTATTGTATGGAATGCCTATGGGAATGATGAATGAGGGCATAAGTTAACGAAAATAAAGCAAAATTGTGAACCACTAGATAAGAAGTGGAATACATTGTAAATGTTTTTAATACACCACTGATCAAGTCAAATAAAGTCTCATTTAAGTAGACTCCAATTCCTTGTATAATCTTCCAAAAAGTATTGTATTCTCTTTATTTCTTTACGAGGTGCTTTTAGCCCCAATCACTTTTATTCCTTTGATTATGGGATTGAGAAAAGAAACAATACTTCCTTTTTGTTTTACCCTTTGAAGGATATGCCAAGGGAGATTATTATTAATTTTGACTTCAACGTCAAAAATGCTATAATTCGAGATCTCAGGATCGGGTTGAGAACGGGAGTTAAGCAGTTAGTATAAGCAATCAGTCATACATATTACATTCTAATGAGGATAATTAATATTGCAATAATGAAATTTCTAACGTTTTATTCTCTAGTCTTTTTTTTTTTTCTATCTTTAAATTTATTTTTTTAGTTTATAAAGGTGGTTACATAAAATGTTAATCATGTAGTATCAATTTTCTTTACTATATATAAACCATTAGAGACACATGCTTGATGCTTCAGACATACACATATATCAAATCACGGATTTTCTATGTGAGATTTCGTTAATTATTATTATTATTATATACATTAACTTTGAATTCGTTCGCTAAAATTCAGAAGACAACAGCATTATCCTATTTGCATTCAAACAAAGGATGACTTTTTTAATTAACAGAGACTGGAAAGAAAAATCCACCCCTTTCTTGACAAGAGACCCAGTAGCTTCCATTATTTTCTTTCATTTAATACACGTCGAACTTTACCGAGAATTGAAGTTAACTTCATGGAACACACTAATTTTATGTTTAAGATAGAAAATTTACTATTTTTGAACTTCTGTTTATACTTTCCAACTGGCTTTTACCTCATGGTGTCAAAATGAGGCAAGAGTCAAAAGCTTTACAGTCAAAGTGACTCCCCAAACTGCAACCTACCTTGGGAGGGAAGGGATTGGACGGTATCAAGAAACTTCATCAGTAAACACACTCATTCTTCTCTATATATGAACTCCATTTGCCACACTTCCATGCAAAAACAAACCAAAGCTAATTTTTCTTTCCCCTCACCTGCATGTTAGTTGATAAACACAACAGGTAGTCCTCAGGTTCAAAACAATGGCCGGAATGCCTCCAGGATTCACATTCAAACCCTCAGACGAAGAACTCATCAATCATTACTTAAAACGAAAGGTATATGGATATTTACCAGCTGAAAGAAACGAACAATATGGCTTAGACATTCCTGATCACTTCATCATACCAGAAATGTATATATATGACTACGAACCTCAAGAGCTACAAGAATTATTCAGAGGTAAACACTAATCAATTCATCTAAGGAAGAACAGAATAACATTTGATAAATGATCTTTTTTCCCATGTCATGATGCTAATACTTCTTTGCATTCATGTGGTCATAGTGCATTCGCTGGCACAGCTGGACAATGGCGAGTGCTACTTCTTCTGTCCAAGGCGCAACAAGTATCGCAGAGGCCATGAAGAAAATAGGGCAACTAAGTCAGGATTTTGGAAACCCAGAGGTAAGAAAATAACGATAAGAACATCAGAGATAACAGTTGAAAAGATAGGGCTGACCTTCTATCAGGGTCAGCATCGGAATGCAATCCTTACCGAGTACAAAATGCACCAATATAGGCTAGTTTCCAACAACAAATATGACAACATCACTCCAAAGGAGGTTAGTACTGGTTAAACATTCTCCCATTGTCCTCTTGGATTCTCAACCACATATGTTAAGTTAAATTTCTCACAGTTCTCCATCAGTTTCTTCATGTGTGTTTATTCATTTTGTAGTTGATGATGCAGTATTTTTCTAATTCAGCATATATATTTTTCCTATGTAGATGCCTTGTGATCTTTGCTACATTTTCACGAAGAAAACTAAGCTAGACCAAGGGAACAATGCCCTCACATGCAATGAAGGCAATCCAAGCACCTCCATAATAAGTACAGCTAATGATCCAGAAATCTACATCTCTCAAATTCAAAGTAACTATCAAGGGGTGAGATAATTTTGAAATATACTCCAGCAACTCACTATTGTCTTTTATGTTATATATTTTCAACTAAAAAAAATAATATATATATATATATATACATACTTGTCAGGATCAAGCAATAGAATTAGAGGAAGCCTACACCTCACAGCCACCAATGTACTACGATGCCAACAAAATTTATTCTACACAACATAACTATGATGTAAACGGAGAATTAGCTTTCCCTTCCACTAATTATGCATATGCAGGATGCTACAACTTCCAAATTCCGGGTGACCATCAAGGGGTAAGATGATGGTACCTATTTCAATGTTTAGATATTGGCTTTGGCTTTATGTATTTTCAGCTATTAAATAATGCATATATGCTATTACCAGGAACAATCAATGGAATCAGAAGAATTCTATAGCTCAACGCCTCCATTTATTGACAACTTCAACATGATTAATCCTCCAGAACTTATATATGACACGAGCAGAGAATAGAATTTTCCTTCCACTAGTCATGTATGCAGGGAGGAGTATATGCTGGTGATCCACTAGTCAAGGATGATAATATTCATGTAGAATTATTACTTATCAGCCTTATATATATGGGGAAGGAGAAATTGAATCCTTGCATCCCTATGAGAGCAGTATCCATGTCCTATGAACCATGAGAGTCGTAGCATGGTCATGGTTTGTTTAATAGATTATATTTGTCAAATATGTACCCAGATTTCGTGTCTGACATTCACCATAACTTAAGCATGTACAATCCTATCGTGCCGTTTAAGTAGTACCCCTTGTTCACAGAACTATTCGGTTAAGTTGTGATTCCAATCACCATAGGTCTCTCTGTTATATTGGGGCTTTGATTACATTGAAGTTAATTTTTGAAATAAGATTGCATTTAAATTTACTGCTTTAAATTGTATGACATGTATAGCATCTTTATCATTTAGATTAGTTTAATTGCTTATCTGTAATGGGGTGAAATAAAAGCTTTCAGAGGATTAATCTAATTTAACAATGGATAGCTTTTCCACTAAAATGAAACAATTTGATTAATCTTTCAGGATATGACTGCTATAAAGCCCTATCTTTCCCACTCCAAAGGGAAGAAAAATAGGTTAGTCCCCGTCGAACTTCATGTAACAACCAACTTCACTAACCAGAAATGAAGGCCAATCATCCAGTGTGTGAGTACACTTTGCATTTACAAAATGATAGATCTACTCAAAATATTTTTGCCCATCACAATGGACCAAGGTTTATCTAACAACAACATCAGCTTAATGTAGTCATGCTATAGGTCCATTTACATGACTTCTGGCTTGATGCCAAGTTGAACTTTCATCCCTAATTGCTATGATCCTACGTATTTGCTGTGTCACAGTATCAATGGCAGGTCAAAATACATTCATGTGAAAGGACTCCGTTCCATTGCTATGGATCTTGCATATAAGGTGTATCTAAGAGTGTATCTGCACAATTTGTTTATGTGAGTATGCATTCACACCCACTCAAAATAGAAATCACCAGTACATCATCTATCCTGATTTTCATCACATCAAACATTATCCAGATTTCCGATGGCATGTTAGTGAAGGTATTGTACCCACTCTTCTCCCTTTCCACATCGGATGAGAAGGGGTAGACAGTGCATTCCATACCGAAGACCACAAAATGCATATATCCATATTGTCAATGGCAAAATGTAAATGATATACCCAGACAATCATAGAAGAGCAAACTGAACATGGCTGAGAAAACATTCCTATTATTTGTTTGCTAGATCTGATAGATAATTATGTAGTTTAGGAGGTCACATTTAGCTTAAAGTTCAGAGATTCAACTTCAAAGCTTCTTAAATTGAATATCTTTCTTCCTTCCAAATACTCCATATTAGAAACAAATACCACTCCAAATGTGCCCATTACTATATCACCAGCTGCACAAAGGTCACTATATAAAAGTATCCCCCTTTATCAATATAAATAGAATTGAAGTCAATTCTTTCAAGAAAGTCCTCCGTAATAAACTACCTTCGCCAAGCAAGTAAATTATGAGAAGACAAATCCTCTACAAGAGCCCTTTTAAATAAAAGTCAAGCTATAAGATTCAGAAACAAACTCCTTGAGAGGATACCACACCAAGATATAGAATACGGCATACCACATCAAGATGAACAAGGGATTTTTTTTTTTTTTGATAAAGAGGATAGTAAAGAAGGCCCAAAGCAATCCATAACGTTGACCAATTACTGACTTCCAAGTCCTTGTATCATTATGCAAAGTCAAAATTCAAAACAAAGGAAACAATTTTATTACTTAACCACTCGCTTCTTACCTTCAAGAAAGCTATACCAACATCAATACATGAAATAGGATCAAATATTAATAACCCTGAAAAGGCCCAAGCTCTACTTCATTTGCCTATGTACTGAAGAGCACAAAGAACAATCCTCAAAACCATCCGCTTAACATAAGATTTTTGCCCAACATAACTGATTAAGTTAGGTCTAACGACAGCACTACCTTAATTGTTTGCTAGACAAGACAGCAAAGCTTCTAAAATTGAATATCTTTCTTCCTTCAAAACACCCCATATTAGAAACAAATACCAATCCAGATATGCTTATTACTATATCAGCAGCTACACAAAGTTCACTGTATACAAGCATCTCCCTTTATCACTATAATATAGAATGGAAGTCAATCCTTTCAAGAAACTCCAATGTAATGAACATTATAAACTACCTTCGCCAAGCAAGTAAATAACGAGAAGAGAAATCCTCTACAAGAGCCCTTTTAAATAAAAGCCAAGCTATAAGATTCAGAAACAAACTCCTTCAGAGGAAACCACACTGAGATATAGCATGCTGCATACCACATCAAGATGTACAAGGATTTTGATTTGATAAAGAGGATGGTAAAGAAGGTCCAAATCAATCCTTAACAATGACCAATTACTGACTTCCAAATCCTTGTATCATTACGCAAAGTCAAAATCCAAAACAAAGGAAAAAGTTTTATTACTTAACCACTCACTTCTTACCTTCAAGAAAGGTACACCAACATCAATACATGAAATAGGATCAAATATTACTAACTCCAAAAAGGCCCAAGCTCTGGTCCACCATGATATATATATATATATATTCAGCATTAGGGCTGCAAAACATACATGTACAAATACATACATACATACATGCATGCATCCACATATTAGAGTGTGAGCTCGTGACACATTTTTTTTTTATTCCCTAATTATGCATACCACTTCGGGCTTATGTATGTACATGTGTGTGTATATATCTATACATACGCGTACACATATATAGGAATATGTTGGCGGATTGTATTAAATGGCCTCTCGAAAAAGACGGAGCACTCTGTCAAATCATCTTACCATTCTATTTTCTAGCCAAAGCTGAATAGGCCTTCAGTTTCCCATGTCATTGAAGTTGAGGTCTAGAGGCTGATAAGGAACTATTGTTGTATGCCAAAAATGAAGCATTTGATGTGGCGCCATTATGTTAATGCTATTAGTTTGAATGTTAATTTGAGTAAGCGGAAGATAAAGTCCTTGAGTGGTTGTAATTTCTGTGGAATGGACGAAACTGCTGAACACATTGTTCTCCTTTGTGAATAGAGTCATCTGATTTGGTCTAAAATGTTGGGAATATGATTTAAGCCAGCCCGTGTCACAACCATTGATAAATGGCTATTGTCTATTAAGTATACCATACGTGGAACTAAACTAGAAGTAAAGGACTTCTTGGGTGAAACCGGTACATGCTTATGGTACATATGGAAACATAGATGTGACTATGTTTTTAATAACACTTGACCGGATCCAAAGAGACTAATTGGAATTATAAGAGCAGCGATTTGGGAATTTTAGAAAATTTGCACTGAAAGGGGCACAATTAAAGGGTTATAGTTGAACAAGTGGTGAGAACCAAGATTTACGATAATTAGGAAGTATTTAGCTACAATGGACTCACACACAATACAATCACTCAATGATTATACACACACACATAGACGGTAAAAGGAAATACCTGAGCACCTTGCTCAGCCGGAGCTTCTCTCCACACGAGGGTCTAGAACCTTTTTTTTTCTAGAATCCTTCTTTGCTCTTCCTTTCTTCTTTTTATTCTCCCCCTTTCCCTCCCCCACATTAGCTTGTGGTCTTTCCTTTTTTGTTGTAATTCTATTATCTCATGCCTCTCCCTTTCCACGTCACCCCTTCTTCTCTCTCCTCATCCACTATCCATGTCAGACCTTATGCCACTCTCCCCATCCACTAACTCATGCCACCTCTGCCCATCCTACTTTATTTATGTTTTTACTCCTCCTACTAACTATACCATATACTATATACTATATAGTATTATTATGATTATTATATTATTATTTTTTTCCCCTTCTTTGATACACTTGGGTTGGTGTATCTGACGTCCTTTTAGGTATCATATCAATTGCTTCCCCGATTAAACTATCCTTATCCTCAAGGACAAAATTTAGAAAGTGGCGTTGAAACTCGAAGGTGTTAACCCATGATGCCTCATCAACGGCTTGGCCTTGCCACCGTATTAGTACTTGGGAAATTTTTTCTTAGCCCTATACCCTGAAGCGCCTTCCTAGTACGGCTACGAGTAGTTCTGGAAGTAACTTAGGCTCCTCAGCCCAATCTGTAGGAAGGTTTGTCGATAAGGGAAATGACTCGATTGCCTTTTTGAGGAGTGAAACATGGAACATTGGATGGATACGACGGTTTGAAGGAAGATGTAATCGATATGCTACCTTTCCTACTCGTTGGCTGATCTGAAATGGTCCGAAGAAGCGTGGCGAAAGCTTAGAATTGTTTTTTATGCCACTAGTTTGTTGTAGGGTAGACCTCTTCTTTAGAAATACCCATTCACCTACCTTAAACTCAACATTCTATCTATGTTTGTTGGCACTTCGGCAGTATAAATCTTATGTGTGTGACAAGTTTTGGCGCAACTGTGAAAGGATGGTATCTCTATTCCGTAGTGCTATCCAGAGCTCTGGTTGTTGCACTTCTTTATCCACAAACGCTCTTAATACTGGCGGGGGTCGCCCATAAACCAATTCAAAGGGAGTCATTTTAGAGGCTATGTAAAACGTCGTATTGTAGTGATACTCAGCCCATGGAAGCCACCCACTCCATTGAGTTGGATGCTCACTGACAAAACAGCGAAGATAACATTCCATACATCGATTAAGCACATCGGTTTGGCCGTCTGTCTCCGGGTGATAAGCCGTGCTATAGTGTAGTAAGGTACCTTAGGCTTGGAACAATTCCTTCCAGAAATGGCTGACGAAGGTGGGATCTCGATCACTAACTATCGTCCTAGGCAACCCATGTAAACGGACCACCTCCTTGACAAACAAATTTGCCACGCTCTTGGCTGTGTATGGATGCTTAATAGGTACAAAATGCCCGTACTTGGATAACCTATCCACCACTACCAAAACCACATCAAATCCTTTCGACTTAAGAAGCCCTCTTACGAAATCCATGGAGATGTCTTCCTATATCGCTTCTGGAATGGGCAGCGGGTTGAGAAGACTAGCTAGCGCAAGGGATTGATATTTTTGCCTCTGACATACTGCACAAGCAGCCACAAATTCCATTATATCTCTCTTCATCCTAATCCAATGAACATTAACTGCAATTCTCCTATAGGTGCATAGGAACCCCGCGTGTCCCCCTATGGGTGATGAATGTAGTTCATGCATAAATACCTGTGGCCACTTAGAGGCTGTTGGAATCACTATTCTGTCACGGTAAAAAAGAGTATCATTTGCCATGTGGAATCCTTGTCCTGCAGACTTCCCTTCCTTCAGCAATGATATCTTCTTCCCTAGCACCTCATCTTCTTTTACTGACTTTCTGATGGCTTCCAAATCTATCCACACTGGTTCAGATACTTGGGCTAATTGAATATCTTCAACTCCCTATAATAGTGCATCAACAGCCTTGTTTTCACTCCCTTGCTTGTATTATATTTTGAAATCATAACCTAGTAGCTTGGGTAACCATTCTTGTTAGGCTAGTGTAATCACGCGTTGTTGGAGAAGGAACTTTAGGCTCTTCTGATCCTTCTTAACAATGAACTTATTGCCCAGTAGATACGGTCTCCAGTGCTGGATAGCTAGCATTAACACCATAAGTTCCCTCTCGTAGGTTGATTTTGCCATCTTGCGATCAGCTAATGCTTTACTATAATATGCTATTGGTCTTCGCTGCTGCTATAGAACCGCACCCAACCCTCTGCTTGAAGCATCACACTCCACGGTGAATGGTTGTGAGAAATCCAGAAGTGCCAATACTGGGGTGGTAATCAATGCCTCCTTCAACCGTATGAAAGCCTCTTGTGACTGAGTTGTCCACCTAAAGTTATCCTTCTTTAGCAAGTCTGTCAATGGCCTAGCTATCTTTCCGTAGTCCTTAATGAATTTTCGATAATACCCGAATAATCCTAAGAAACCACGCAAGCTCTTCAAGGTCTTTGGTTGGGGCCAATCCGCCACAGCTTGAACCTTCTTTGGATCCATTGACACGCCTAATCTTGACACTATGTGCCCTAGGTATTCTAAAGAAGACTGCCCAAATGCACATTTTTTTCTATTAGCATGAAGTTGTTGTTGCCTCATGGTAGAGAATACCTATCTCAAATGATCTACGTGTGAGGGCATATCCTTGCTATAGACTAAAATATCATAAAAAAAAAAAAGACTAGGACAAATCGCCTTAAGTATGGCTAGAACACCTCGTTCATGGTGGATTAGAAAGTGGCAGGTGCGTTGGTTAGCCCAAATGGCATGACCATGAACTCGTAATGCCCATGATGGGTTCTAAAGGCGGTTTTATGGATATCTTCTTCTGCCATCCTTATTTGGTGATATCCGGATCGTAGGTCTATCTTGGAAAAAATTCTAGCACCGTGTAATTCATCCATCAGCTCTTCTATTACCGGAAGAGGAAACCTATCCGGAATGGTCATCTCGTTGAGTGCCCGATAGTCTACACAAAACCTCCATGATCCATCCTTCTTCTTGACCAAGATCACCGGGCTGGAGAAAGGATTGGAGCTGGGCCTGATGATTTCAGCTTCGATCATATCCTTAATCATCCGTTCAATCTCGTTCTTCTGGTTATAAACATACCTGTAGGGCCTTATAGACACGGGTTTCGCTCCAGCTTGCAATGGAATGCTATGTTCCTTGGACCTACGGGGAGGGAGTCCGGAAGGAACAGAGAATATTTGTGCAAACTCTTCTAACAAGGCTCCCAACGAGGGATGGTCTTTGACTTCTTGCCGTGTGGGTTATGCTTCCATTACCCACACAATCTGATCTTCCTTATGTTTTTCTAGTTTGCACAAGGAGTTCAACAATAAAGGGAATTTACACAAGGTCGAATCCCCACATATTTTGACTTCCTTTCCATCTCGTACTACTGTGATTACCATCTTAGCCCAATCAACTTTCATTTCCCCCAAGGTCTTCAACCAGGTCATCCCTAGAATGACATCTACTCCTCTTAACTCCATTAAGTAACAATCTATGCTAGTCTCATATTTTCCCATTCTTAGAGGTACCCCAATGCGAAACCCTTCACATTCTTTTGACTTTCCATCCTCTAAGGTTACCATGAACTTCTGGTTGTCCGTCCTAGCCATGCCCAGTTGGCTTGTTAATTGGAGGGACATGAAATTATGACTTGCGCCACTGTCAACTAAAATGATCACGCGGTAGTCATTTATTGTACCTTGTATTTTAAGGGTGCAAGGTTCGTTGAATCCTTACATTGCTAGCAAGGATAGTGATACCCGGCCTCCCTCCTTGGACATGTCCACTGTCTCATTTTCTTCCTCCTCTTCCCCTTCCTCTTCTAAGACCAACAGCTGCAGGAATTTACTAGGGCAGCGGTGACTTGGATTGAAGGGCTGGTCACACTTGAAGCATAGCCCCTTAGCTTTCTTTTCTAGAAATTCCGCATGAGTCAACCGGCGTTGCCCATGAGATCTCTTACCTCCATCATTATATGTTCTGGCTCCCCCGCTGCCGTGATGGCTTCCACTGCCAAGAGTTTCACTCTTAATGCCCTTCCAAACTAACCCTTCTTTACTCCATCCCTCTTCTCCAGATTGATAGCGCGAGTGACGATGAGAAAACTATCCCATCATCGGAAGTACTAGGCCCGTGTGACTCAAATTTCCTCTATTGATAAAAGAGGATTGTACCCCTTAAGTGTGGTGGTCTCCTCTTCCCCCAGAGCTCTTTTCCGAAGACAGAAATATTCCCAAGTCGAACTCTCGCTCTATCTTCATTGCTAAATCTATGGCTATATCTACGATCACTGGCGAAAACATATCCACTCGAGTTTATATGTCATCCCTCAATCCTCCCATAAAGTAGCCCAGTAGCTGCATCTCTAGCATAGTGGGCGAGTAGGAGACAAGCGACTCAAACTCCTCAATATATTGTGTAACCATGCCATGTTATCTAAGCTAGGATAGGCTCTTGAAGAGGTTAGCTACCAATAAACCCCCATACCTTTTCATAACCTCAACCTTCAGTTGTGGCCACGTCAAATCTTCCTCCCTCCTTTGCAGCATGCGGAACCAGTGATTACACCTTCCCCTAGTGCACATAGCTGCGAGTGCCACCTTCCTATCTTCCCTAGTGTGTTAAGCTGCAAAGTATTACTCGGCCATCAGTATCCAATTGGAGGGATCAACACCCTCAAAGATAGGCAGCACCACCTGCGCAGCGTCCAGCCTTAACTCTTCATCTAGTGCTCTCAATTGCCTTGAGTCAAACAATGACTCCAATCCCTCATTCACTCTTTGACTTCCCACTACTTTTTTGCCTCGATCTTTGACCGTAGATGTTCCCTCTCCTCCCCCGGCTTCACTATTCTTGCTCAACCAGATGTCTTCTAATAGTTTTTGAATCTTTTCCATTTTTCCTTGCATTTCCGTAACTTCTCCAAGCATGGCCTTCTGATCCCCATCGATGGTGATCAGCTGATGTTGTATCTCAGCCACTTCATGGTAGATTTCCTCTACGTTCTTTTCTATGGTCTCCACTCTAGCCTCCATCCGTGCCATAGTGTTGGTACTACTTCACTTCATATCGTCGAACTTCCTTCAACCGTGACTCCCTCTAAGAATAATCCGACAGGTCGGACCAAATTGGTGAGAACCAAGATTTACGATAATTAGGAAGTATTTAGCTACAATGGACTCACACACAATACAATCACTCAATGATTATACACACACACACAAACGGTAAACGGAAATACCTGAGCACCTTGCTCAGCCGGAGCTTCTCTCCACACGAGGGTCTAGAACCTTTTTTTTTTCTAGAATCCTTCTTTGCTCTTCCTTTCTTTTTTTATTCTCCCCCTTTCCCTCCCCCACATTAGCTTGTGGTCTTTCCTTTTTTGTTGTAATTCTATTATCTCATGCCTCTCCCTTTCCACGTCACCCTTTCTTCTCTCTCCTCATCCACTATCCACGTCAGACCTTATGCCACTCTCCCCATCCACTAACTCATGCCAGCTCTGCCCATCCTACTTTATTTATGTTTTTACTCCTCCTACTAACTATACCATATACTATATACTATATAGTATTATTATGATTATTATATTATTATTTTTTTCCCCTTCTTTGATACACTTGGGTTGGTATATCTAACGTCCTTTTAGGTATCATATCAATAAGAAATCGCAGGAATGCACAGCGTGGACAACATCATGTCCAGAATACATAAAGCTCAATTGTAATTAAGCCTTTACTGTGGAGGAAGAAAATGCTGGTCTGGGCATTGTTGCTCGTAATAATGCAGGACAGTTCAAGGTTGCAATAAGCAAAACACATAGCAATAAAAGACTGCAACATGGCTAATGCGGAAGCTATTCATGAGGCACTGCTTATCGCTAAATCAAGGAGTTAGAGCAATATCATTATTGAAACAGATTCTTCTTTGATATATGCATATCTGATGAATCGAAAAAGCCAGTGGTCTATTTCAATAATCAATGAGGATATCAAATTTTTAAATTCATGTTTTGTTTCTTGTTCCTTCTCTTTAATTTCTAGGAATGCAAATGCTTGTGCAAACTACGTTACAATCCAAAACAAAAAGGACTTGAGTGTATGTTTCTAGAATGTTAATCCCCAAGTCCTTTAGTTGATCTTATATATACTAATCATGTAACTAGAACCTAAGCGTGTATTGTTGAAGAAAAAATACAGTAGAAGATCAAAAACCAGCCTATTTATAGGCTTACAAAAAATAACAAACCAGAGATTACAATGATGTATGTTTTCCACTTTTTAAGCAACAACTTTAACTCATCATTATCTCCCTTGTAGACTACTAAGGACTCTATAACAAACCCACAAACAAATGGATTAGGACTTAATAACAAATAAATAAAATCTGATGTTGATTTGTTTAATACTCCCCCTCAACATCAGCTTCCACTCTGTTCACCATGCCAAGCTGATGATAGAAACCTTCAAGCTTGTTGCTGCTCAAGCCTTTTGTGAACACATCTGCAGCTTGATCCCCTGTCTTGATTTGCCTTAACTCCACTTCTTCTTCAAGGACTTTTTCCCTGATAAAGTGATAATGTACTTCCACATGCTTAGTCCTTGCATGAAACACCAAATTCTCTGCTAAGCGTATAGCCGACTGATTGTCACAATATAACGGAATTGCATACTTTACTGGCTGATGTAAATCCCTCAACAACTGCATAAGCTAAGTGCTCTCTTGAGCTGCTATAGTTGCTGCTCGATACTCCGCTTCAGTTGATGATAAAGAGACAGTTGGTTGCCTCTTGCTGCACTAAGAGATTGCTTCGGATCCAAGCATAAACACATACTTGGTAGTAGAATGTCGGGTATCATGATCACCTGCATAATTTGCATCACAATAACCAACCAGCTTGCAGCCTCCACCTCTCTTGTACATAATGCCGTACCTAAGTGTACCTTTAACATATCTCAAAATCCTTCAAACTGCTTCTAAGTGAGACTTCTTCGGATTTTACATGTACTGACTCATCACACCAACAGCATAAGAAATGTCGGGTCTTGTCAAAGTTAGGTAGGTCAAACTACCCACCAATTGTTGATACATAGTCGCATCTTCCAAGTCTTTTCCTTCGTGAGCACACATCTTGACATTTGGCTCCATCGGTGTTGATATCGGCTTGCAGTTGAGCATTCCAAACTTCTTCAACAAGTCTATGGAATACTTTTGCTGATGGAGTAGGATCCCATCTTTACTATGGTCAACCTCCAAACTAAGGAAGTGGTTAAGTTGTCCAAGCTCTTTCATTTGAAAACGAATTGACAAATTCTCTTTTGTTTGGAGAATTTCTTCCTCAGAATCTCCTGTAAGAATCAGATCATCCACATACACTAACACAATAGCTAGTTTGGTTCCAATAACTTTGACAAACAAACTAGAATCTACAGGTGCTACCAAATAACCACTATGAGTAAGAAATTCAGCAATCTTACCATACCAAGCCCTTGGTGCTTGTTTTAATCCATAAAGCGCCTTCCGAAGCTTACACACATACTCTGGATGTTCTCGACTCTGAAAGCCCACTGGTTAATACATGTAGATCTCCCGATCCAATTCTCCATGCAAAAATGCATTCTTCACATCCATCTGCCAAAGGTTCCAATCCTTGTTAGCTCCAAGTGCAAGTAAGACTCGAACGGTTGTAAGCTTTGCTATTGGACTAAACGTTTCATCATAGTCTAGTCCATACTATTGAGAAAACCCCCGAGCTACCAGACAAGCCTTGTGCCTCTCAATTGATCCATCTGCGTAGTGCTTTACCTTATAAACCCATTTGCAAGAAATAGGTTTGACATCTTTTGGCTTTGGCACAATCTCCCAAGTTTGATTTCGTTCTAACGCTATGATTTCCTCCTCCATTGCTTTAATCCACTTTAGATTTTGAGATGCTTCCTCATATGTCTATGGCTCTTTCTCTTCTGCTTCTTCTATAATGGCAACATTGGCATACTTAGGATTTGGCTTTTTGGTTCTTGTTGACCTTCTGAGTGGAGTTGGTGTTAACATTACACTAGACTCACCTTCTTTGCTTGGATGTTGATACACACCAGTTTGCCAAGGATTTTGAGCACCGTCTTCCTCTGCATTACCTTCATCGTTAATATCTTCAGCTTCATCTAGACTTAGGTGGATTTGAGGATGTTCCAATGCCTCCTTAGAAACATCTGAGTCTGATAGTACTTCCTTATCTAAAGACCACCATGATGAAGCTTCATCAAACACCACATTCCTGGATGTGTAGCACTTCCCATTTATTGGATTACAGCACCGCCATCCTTTCCTATGACTATCATATCCTACAAAAATACACCTAACAACCTTCTTGTCCATCTTGCTACGTAAATGATCAGGTACAAATAAATAGCATACATAGCCAAAAACTTTGAAATAACTTACAGTAGGCTTCGTACTCCATAACTTCTCAAAGGGTGAAAGGAAACTTAACCTTTGTTGAGGAAGCCTATTTATCACAAATGCAACCGTCCTCATTGCATCTGCCCAAAATCGTCTATGAACATTTTTAGCGTAAAGCATACTTCGACATATTTCTGCCAGGTGATGATTCTTCCTTTCTGCTATGTCATTTTGCTGCGGTGTGTTAGGACATGTGAATTGATGATGTATTCTACACTCCTAAAGGAAATTTGAGAACTCATCTGAGGTGAATTCTCCTCCTTTGTCGGTGCATACAAAATGAACCTTTCCATCAACCTCTGCTTCTACTTCCTTCTTGAGCTCTCTAAACTTTGAAATAGTCTCAGATTTTTCTTTCATAAAGTAAACCGACACATACCTTGAGAAGTCGTCAATGAAGGTCACCATGTACTTCATTCCACCAATTGAAGCTTGCTTAATTGGCCCAAACACATCATAGTGTAATAACTCTAATGGTTCCTTTACTTTAAATTTGGACTCTTCAAATGGCAACTGGTGTGCTTTTCCATACTGACAACCTACACACACTATGTCTGTTCTAACTTCAATTTGAGGAAGTCGCTTTAGCATTAACTTCTTCATCATCACACCTAGCCTGGAGTAGCTAACATGACCTAGCCGCATATGCCATAAATCAGCAGTCTTGTTCCTTTTTGCCTTGTCTACATATGCAATCTCTGCTGACAACACATAGATCGACTCTACCCTTTGTCCCTTCATCACTAGCTCTTCTATAATCTCAAGATCACGATATACCTTCACATCTCACGGTCTAAACAAGATGGAATGACTAGAAGATGTTAATTGTGCTACTAAGAGAAGATTTTTCTTCATACTTGGGACATGATAGACATTTTGAAGTGACACCTCATTATCACTGGATTGGGGAGAGACAATTGTACTACCAATGTGAGCTATTGGTAACTTTGAGTTGTTTGCTGTCACCACCACACGACTTCCCTTGTAATATGACAAATCCTGCAGCTTTTCAACATCACCTGTCATGTGATTGGAGCAACCCAAGTCAATAATCTAATTGTTTTCATAATTGATTTGATTAGATGTTATAAGTGTAAAAGCAAGGTCCTCTTCTTCTGCAGCATAGAATGCTTCAGCATCCCATTCCTCCTCAACGTTAGAAGTAACAACATTACTTTCCACGAACTGCAATCTCTTGCCATATGTCCCTTCTTCTTGCAATTAAAACACTGTCCTTCAAACTTTTTGCCACGACTTTTACTCTTTGAGCCTTCGCCTCCACAAGCATTTCCTTCGCTTTGATGAACTCTTGTCTCATCATCATTCCTTTTATATCTACAGAACCCATGCTGCTTCGAATTCCACCTGCCTTTATTGGCATAGAGTGCTTCCTCTTGACTCTTTGGTGAAACTCCTCCCATTTGCTTAGCTAAGGCTTCTTGACTAGCTAGCAAGTTCTCGAATTCTACAAGCGATGGCTGAGTTTGCCATCCTTGTACAGCAGCAACAAAGCCTCTATATTTAGGCCTCAGACCATGGATGATAATCCGCTTCATCCTTGTCTCTCCGATCGGGACTTATGGATCTAACTCTGAAATTTCTCGACATTACATCTTCACTTTATGGAAATATTGTGCAACCGTCATGTCGCGCTGTGCTATCGAGAGTAATTCATTCTCTAAGAGTTGAAGCCTCGTGTCATTTTTTTAAAAAAAAAAACAGGTTAGCAAACGTATCCCAAGCGTGCTTGGGGTTTTGGCATCTTGAATGTGTTCTAGCACATCCTCTTCAATTGTCGTCTTCAAGACAAACATTGCCTTGCCTGCTTTGATCTTCCACTTTTGCAGCATGCCATTCGCATCTTCGACTTCCGATGGTGTCACCTTACTACCGTTGACAACCTCCCACAAATCTTGCCCTTGCATGTACGACATCATGCAAGTTGACCATGTGTTGTAATTATTGTTGTTGAGCCTTTTCATTCTGCCAATAGCTTGTAGGTCTGTCATGATGTCGACAAAAAAACTCGAACAAAACTACAAATATGATCTCCCAAAGATTGACCTGCTCTGATACCAAAGTGTTGAAGAAAAAATACAGTAGAAGATAAAGCCCCATCTTATTAGATCAAAAACCAGCCTATTTATAGGCTTATAAAAAATAACAAATCAGATATTACAATGATATATGTTTTCCGCTTTTTAAGCAACAACTCTAACTCATCATTATCTCCCTTGTAGATTACTAAGAACTCCGTAACAAACCCACAAATAAATAGATAAAGACTTAATAACAAACAAATAAAATCCGATGTTGATTTATTTAATATGTATTTGTTCCTTGCTGGCCATCTCTTTTCACTGGGCTAAAATAAATAAATAAATAAAAATAAAGAATGGTGTTCAACACGGTTGGAAGGACGCAATGCTGCAGATCAAAAGGTGAATAACAATCTAGAAAACGTGTGTTTGATCCATTGGTAATGATTACTTTGATTCACGAGTGATCAAGATGCTAATGGTCATTTTTCCATCCTCTTTTTACTTAAATTTTTTTATGATAATCTATTATGTCATTTAATTAAATATATTTAATAATATTATTTTATTAAAAAATTATTATAAATCATTCATACGCTAAAATATATGATTGATAAATAAAAAATGGCGAAAATACATGTATGGGAATATTCATTTATTCCCAAAACCAACTATAACCAAAAACAGCATGACCTATATAACTTGTGAATTGCTGGAGTGCAAATTGTTCTGATTTGTAAAACAAAATATAAATAGCAGATGTAAAAGGTGCATCGAGTAATTGGAAATATTGAAGTGAGAGAGATGGATGAGTAGCAATTATCCCGGTAAAAATTAGATAAAATATTATGAGATTATTTTTTTTTCCTTTTTTTTATATCCAACTCGTCTTGTCCTCAAATCAAATTCTAGATCCATCACTGATCACTTGGATTGCTAAAATTGAAGGATGAGATAACTCATCAGCAAGAGAAGATTCTGGAATTTGTTTTTACCCTTAATTTTATTAAATATGAGGAGCAATATCACACTAGCATTTAGATACACACTAGTACTTTTGGAAAAAGAGGACATGCTGAGGCCCTATTGGATGGTGGACTCTGGCATCATCAAATGTTGAGAATAAAGACAATGCACTTGGTTGGGAAGTTCAAGCCCTTGACACCCAAGTTTTGATTTCGATATTCCTTAACCCCACCAACAGCATCTTTCACTTTCGATCAATATTGTAATCATATACTTCAATAGCATGTGCAGCTTTTTCAATGCCATTACTATGGTAAAACTACAGTTATGATTAACTAAGAAAAATAATTTCTACATAACTTCTTTTAAATTTATTAAAAAATACTTTAATACTTTCTATACATTTATTTTAATATATATATATTTCATTAAAAAATAAATATTTTTTATATTACCAATTTATAAAAATCATTTGCAGTATTTTTTTACCCAAAAAAGAAAAAAATTTGCAATATTTTAAAATTCAATTATATATATACTCAAATAGAAATTTTAGAATTATTTACAATTTAAAAAAAAAGAAAAAAGAAACGGTCCATAATTTCACTTATTTTTATCCCTAGCATGTCGTTACAAGCGGTCTCCGTCTCCCCGTACAAAGTAAACGAACAAACGCAGAAAAGGCTCTAATTTGATTCGCTGTCGACTGTCGCGCTTTCTTCCCAAGTTTCACTTATTTTAAATTTCCAAACTAGTACTTCATTCACTTTTTCTTTAAAGGGTGTTTTTATCTACCCATTGGCATTTATTCCTTGGATGGTGGGAGTGAGAAAGAGACCTTATTTCCCTGCTTTGTAAAGAAGACTGTGAATAACCGATATATATTACATTATGATCCGTCTATGCACCGCAGATAAAATTGTTACTAAAAATTTTGCTCAAAACACGATTTACTTGATCCATGACATAATATTTAATCACACTCGATATTTCATTTAAATAAAATTCACTCAATTTCGTGTAGTAGTAACCTAATAGATTCTATTGTTTTATTTCATTTAAGTCATATTGAACCTGACTTGAAGCTAACTTAGTTGAACACATTAATTTGCACTTAAGATAGAAAATTCTATTTTTGGACTTTCAGTAAAACTTTTCAATTGGCTTTAGCTCATGGTGTAAAAATAGAACAAGGGTCGTTATCCAAGTGAGTCCACACACTGCATTCTAGCTTGGGACGCTTGGTTTTGAAGGTACCAGGAAGCTTCATCAGTACACACACTCAGCTCTTCTATAAATACTAACTCCCTAACCACACTTCCATTAAAAAAAAATTAACCTAGCTACCCTTTCTCCCTCAAATGTATGTAAGATTGTTAATGAACTGTGTCTCTATTTCCGTTCTTAAAAATGTCAATATTGCCTCCAGGATTTACTTTCAAACCCTCTAAAGAAGAACTCGTCAATCATTACCTAAGAAGAAAGCATTATGGACACTTATCAGCTGAAGAAAACGTACAAGATGATTTAGTCGTTCCTGACCACTTTATTATTCCAGATGTTTACGTATATGACTACGATCCTTGGGAGCTACAAGAATTATTCAGAGGTAACCACTAACCATTTCATCTAGGAACAAGATAACTTTTGATCCTTCTCCAATTTTATCATGACAATACTTTTCATGCGTTGATGTGATCATAGAGAAATCCCTGGCACAGCTGGACAACGGCGAGTGTTACTTCTTTTGTCTCCGATGCAAAAAGCATCCCCGAGGCAATGGAGAAAACAGGGCAACTAAGTCAGGGTATTGGAAATCCAGAGGTGAGAAAAAAACAATAAGAACATCACAAATAACGGCTGAAAAGATAGGGCTGACATTCTATCAGGGTCAGCAACGGAATAGTATTGTTACCGAGTACAAAATGCACCAATATAGACTAGTTTCCGACATCATAAATGACAACAGCACTTCAAAGGAGGTTAGCACCAGTTAAACATTTTCCCTTCTGTCCTCTTGACTAACAATCACGTATAATTTCTTGATGCAATTCTCCCTAAACAGTTTCTTACATATTTGTAGTTGAGGACGCAGTATTTTTCTAATTCAGCATATAATTTTATGTGTAGATGCCATATGATCTATGCCACATTTTTATGAAGAAAACAAAGCATGACCAAGGATATGCCCCTGTATGCAAAGAAGGCAATTCAAGCACCTTCATAATTAGTACAGCTAACAATTCGGAAATCTACAACTCTCAATTTCAAAATGATCATCAAGGGGTGAGATAAGTGCTATATGTATACTAGCAGTTAATTATCGTCATCTTTCATGTTAATTCATCTAGAAAACAATACACACACCCTTTCAGGATCAAAGAATGGAATTAGGGGAAACCTACGGATCACAGCCACCAATTTACTTCAACACCAAAGAAATTTGTCGTACTCAAATGAATTATGATGTGGCCAGAGAATCCGCTATCCCTTCCACTAATTATGCATATGAAGTGGTAAGATGATGTTACCTATTCCAGCATTAAATTATTGGCTTCCAATTTATGTATTCTCAGCTTATAAAGAGTACATGTACACACTTGTCAGGATCAATTGATGGAATCGGAAGAAATTTATCGCTTACTGCAACCACAGGACAACAGCTTCAATGTGATTTAGCCTCCACAACCTATAGTATATGACATAGGCAAAGAATAGGATTTTCCTTCCACTAGTCACACACTTGGAAGGAGTATATGATGGAGATCAACTAGTTATCGAAGAATAAGATAACAATCATGCAGAGTTATCACTTATCACCCTCATATAAAATGGTTATGGCTTTTTTCTTTTTACTTTTCTTTTCTTTTCTTTTTTTATTATTATTAATTTTTGGCCAACTTCTCATTTTATAGAGAATATGAAAGGAAGAACTGAGCTTGTTCCCCAACTAGGAGAACAAAGTCTATCCTATGTGCCATGAGGCCTTGGCACAGTCATGTTTTGTTTAATAGATTGAATTTGTCAAATATATACTCAAATGACATGTAAGTGCGGCATTCACCATAACTCATCATGATGTTGAAGTACCCAATCACCACTGCTCTCTCTATTATATTGGAGTAAACACACACGTACACACACACCCCAACACACACACATATAATTTTTAGGATTTGATTGCTATAGAACCTTATCTCTTCCAACTCCAAAGAAAATAATTAGGTCAGTCTTCCCCAGACTTCAGAAAACAACTGACCAAGTGAAAGGGTACGCTTTACATGGACAAAATGATAGATCTGCTTAACATAAGATTTTTGCCCAACATAACAGACTAAGGTCAAACAACAACACTACTTTGATTTAGTCATGCTTTAGGTCCATACAAACGACTCATAGCTTAATCCACGTTGAACTTTTGTCTAACATATTTATGAGATCATACAAGCTTTTAAAAATGGAAATCTTTCTTCCTGCCAAATGAAACATATTAGAAATAAGAAGCACTCTAGATTTGCTTATTACATTATTGCTAGCTATAAAAAGTTCACTAAAAAAGCATCACCTCTATCGCGATAATGTACAATGTCATGCTTTCTAGAAACTCATGGTGAAAAAAACTACCTTTCCTAAAAAAGAGATTAACAAAAAGGTAAATCTTTTTCTAGAGCCCCCTTCGATAAAAGCTATCCTATACATCGAGAGATTTTGACTGAATACGAGGCATAGTGAGAGGGACCTAATCAATTCATGATAACAACCAATAATTTACTTCCGGATCTTTCATCATTTTGTAAAGTCATGTTTCAATACAAAGGAAATAACTTCAATTCTAGAAATTACTTTCCAATTAGCAAAAGGTATACTGAATTAGAACTATGTATCACAGACAAATTAGAAAACAACAAAATAACATGGAGTAAGTTAGGGATTTGAAATATTCAGCAAATACAAGTGCGTATGATACTTACTGGTAACCTGGTCATTAAAAGCACGAAAAATGAAAGTTCTGGCATTTGGAGATCTGGAAATAATACAATCTGTGAAGAACTCATCAATCATTACTTGGAATCTTCAAATCGAAATGGAAACTAGACACGGATTTCAAGTAATGATGATGATTCCTCCAAAGATGGTAGCTAAATTGAGAAATGAAACATAATGTATGTAATCCTGTTTGTGCTTCCACAGCCTCATCTAGAAGGAGGACAAAGACCTAGCTACGGTTCCTTGGTTTTCCTTGCGTAGAAATCGTAAAATATAACCAATCGGATTTTTCTTTTTTCTTATATATATATATTATATAAGAAATTGGGTAATTTATCTGGTTTTCTTTTTATTATTATTTTCCCTGACCAAAGTTCACGTATCTATGAATTAAAAGATATAATAAAATTTATATTATTTTTATATTATTTTAAAATTTGGTAGAGATTCTTTTTTTTTTTTTTCTTTAAAGGGAGCCAATTTGGTCTTTACAAGTTAAACTCCACTTCCACACCCTTATTCTAGTTACGCTGCGAGTACTTCTCTCTCTTCTGTCTTTCCTTTCTGGTAGTTCCATTTGTTACACTGGATGGGAAGAATCTCTTCAAGAATATTAGACAATGTAACTTGATGGGTTGGGATGAGGTAACAAAACCCTCAATGCACCTTAATGATTGGTGTGTGGCATTGTTCCTAGTGAAGTCATGTACTAAAATAACCTAGGGTAGATTTAGGCATGCTAGGATTAGTGGTGGTAGTTCACAACACCAATTAAAGGAACCAAAGGTGGCAATTCGCAACTTGGGATCATTATACATATGTATAAATATCTCATGTTTGAGAGGAGTTGTGAGTACTCTTGTATTGACTTTGCAAACTTAAATTAAGATAACAAATTGATTGGCTATTTTCTTTATCAACATTACCTGCATGTGAGTATGTTATGGTGTTTTATGTACTTGTGAATGTAGTATTATGTACTAGGCTTAGGTTTACTCTTTTATCTTTTTTAGCCACAAGTACTTATGACTAATATTCCACTTATGATGAATAGAGAGATGCTTATTATTATTATTAGTATCTAGTAAGAGCTTATGTTAATTTGTAGTATCACTCTATTTGTTTAGAGATGAGACTTTAGGTATTATGATGTTAAGTTTGTGTTTGGAGATGACTCTAGGTGTTATGATGTTAAGTTTGTTGATTTTGTTCCTAATGATTTGGGATTTAGCTTTTAGTACCTCTCTTTATGCATTTGTGGTTAGAATGACTCACTTGTGAGTCATTTAGTACATATATGCAGTTATATTAAATGTTAATGTGTTCTTGTAGGAAATATATGCAAATACCATTGGAGTGAATAGATGTAGTTGTTAGAGCTTTAATGTATCACTAGTTTGTAATGATATATGGGAGGTTGTAGTATCTTAAATTGGAGCATTATGTTTTGTTTTTTATTTTAATCTTTATGAGTGGTTGAAAATGCTTGTTAAGGCATAACAAACTAGAAAAAAAATTAAATATTTACCTTCTAAGATTTATCATTTATTTTCTAAAAAGTTAGAATAAATAAGTGTATCAAAATATAAAATATTTATTTCTTTGACAGCTTGACATGTGCGACCAAAATTCATTTACATTGAGCTAATAATGTATATTGCATGACTACATAGAAGTTATTATTAAGTTTTGCCATCTATTTGAAGTTAATTGAAAAATAGCTTGGACTATTTGATTTTTAAAATAAAACTTTAGTTGGTTATATAACATATTAGGATAGATATATGGATTTTTTTCTCAATAAATTATTCTAGAATACCAATTAGACTAATCACATAAAATGAAGAATGAAAGATAAAGAAAAAGATATGAAAGGAATTAATTGAAATGATTAACACATTTCAAAATTAATAAGGATATGATTTAACAAAAAGCATAATAATAAAATAGAATCCATATAACCAATTTTTAGCAAGTCATACCTGTAAAATAGTTTCATTGTAAATTTGTCATAAAAATGAAAATGCAAAATTTTGTGTAGACTTTACCTTTAACTAATGGATAGCGTAATTGATGAAAGATGATGAATATTGTGGATTGTCACGAGATGGTAGCCTCATATATTCACCAAATTGCAAACTGAGTCATATAAATCCAATTATAAAGGTGGGTCATTTACAATGTGGTTTGACCTTTCACACCTTCAACTAAGTTGAACATGTTAGAAAACAAAAGAAGATTAAATTTTAAATTACGTGTGAGAATCCTAATTCACTTTTTTATCCTTATTTTATAAATTAAATAACTTTTAACCTTAAAAATTCTATTATTTTATGGAAATGCTTGTGAGATGATCGATTCTCTAGCAAAGTTACATGAGACAAACATAGGGATATAACCAAGTGGATCATTATATGGTACTCCACTTGCCTAATCTATTAAAAACCCTATAGGATTTTTATTAGGATTTGAGCTATGATTCAAAATCCTATAGGGTTTATTATCAAGTTTTGAGATTTCTAAAAGAAGAAAAAAATGATGGAAAACCTAATCTAATAAAAAATTAAATTATATAACATGCATGCTTTACATTAGTTCTACACTGTACAATATATTTAATTTTTAAATTTCATTTATGTATAAATTAGTAAGTAAAACCTTAATCCTCTAAACTATTTTTTACTATATTTTCTCCTTATCTCATATTAACTCTATGAAAATCTAACTTGCCCCTATGGGTTCATGACCCTATAGAGTCAAGTTTTGATGATAAGAGTATAGGGTTTCTGTACGATTTTGAAAAGCACTAAATCTTATGACAACGAGTTAAGGTTTTATAAAATCCATCTCAAACTAGCCCTAGTTGCATCCTTAAACAAACATTGTGAGAGAAGTTAAAATGCCATAGATACTTCTTTCTTCTAGAATAGAAGAATCTCTTCTAAGAATCATTTTTATATTAAAAAGTCTTAAATCAAACCTAAGCCAGCAATTTGTGTTACCATATTATGTTTCATATTGGCATTTAAGCAAGTATGTCTCTAAAAACCTCAACTCATGATATGATTCATTTATTAATCTTGTTTGAAAACCTAAACCCGTAACTCAACGTGTATGCCTCGTGCTTAAGTCAAACTCATTTATCGATTAAAAAGTTATAAATAATATATAAAATTCATACATATTTGATGTGAAAAGTGCTATGATAAAATTAACTTTTACATATATTAATGTCATCAAATCTTAAAGATTAACATAAAATTGCAACCCAAACAACAATTTTAGTGAAGTAAGTCTCATTACATATAACAAATCTAAACACTCGTTAGTTGCATAACAATAATGAATTAAGTTAAACCATAGCTTGAATGAGCATTATCATTAGTGATGATTTCCAATTTATGATTTTGAACTATTACAATTTATGAATGAAATATGATTTGATGAACTTGAGACAAGATTTCATGAACTTTTGGAATAAAGACAATGAAAATGAATAAACTTCACTACCTCTTTGAACAAGCTAGCTCTCTTGTAACACAAGCATTTTGTATTTTGTATTTTTATTTTTTTGACATTTGCATAGAACATGTATATATGAGCTATTAATTTGATGTTGGAAAATTGCTTAATCGTTTGTTTGTTTGTTCACTTACATGTCATGTTAAATTATTTCATTTGCAATCTCTTAGAGCACATAATTTTTTAAAATATGCATTTACTCTTTTTGCACTCATTTTGTATTAGTAGTTATGGAAATGTCTATTGCTTTCCTTTATCAAAGTCACTTGTAAACTTCAACTTCACAAAAATTAGTCACTCAAAAACTAAATACTAGCTAACTATGATAGTGAAGATGAACATAAATAAACACTCTATGTATAGCTTGCCATGGAAAACCTAAGAATATATATGATGGGAACAAGCTACTGTGAGGAAAAAAAAAAAAAGGGAGGATAAAACCACGAAATTGATAATCTAATATACACACATTAATTTTGTATTAATTAAGGACATCCATTTAAATTACACTAAAAAGTAAAACTATTTGAAAAGAAAAACATTTTAAAAGAAAATAAATGATAGAGCTACATAAAAATGAGTCGATAAGAGAATAAATGAAAATGAGAAAGAGATTTTTACTTAAAAAGTGAAATGATCTAATTGCTTTTGTGTGTGTTGTTTAGCTACTAGAAGAGAAATTGAGAGAGAGAGATGAAAAGAAGAGATGATAAAAGAAACCTTAGACTCTATTTTAAAACATGAAACTTGAAAGTGTACTAAAATTTACAATAAAATATTACGGCCCATTTAGTTGAAGGTAAAAAAGTAGGAATAGAATGACTATTCTTAATGCTTCTTCTATTACCTTGTTTACTTAAAAAGTGGGTAAGAATTTATTCTCCATAATGTTTTATTCCCTCTTTGAAGGGAATCGTTAATGCCTTATAAAAGTAGAATTTATGTGACTAACATGCCTTTGGTTGGTTAATATATTGACCAAAACACCTATGTAAAAGCAAATCCCCCCTTTTCCCTTTAAACGTATGTGTTATCAACAATCATTGTTATATGCATATCAAACATAGAATATTTGATATATTTTGGTTATATGTATAGCATTTATATAACATAATTAATTGTATAACAATATTTTTTTGTTATATATATAACATACATATAACATAATAGATTATATAACATTATGCATATAATAAATATGTAATCTTTTTATTTGTTATATATATAACACCATACACACACACACATATGCTCACATATCGGATATATATGATCTATTTATTCGTTGTATGCATAACATATATATATATATATATATATGCATATATATATAATCAATGTGTATAACATATAGATTATATATATAATGCATGCATATAACATACGAATACATAAAATTATAAGTTATCTATAAAACACTACATATATGACAAATAGATGATATATATAACATATATATAAATATATAATGCAGCTTTTTTTTATATATATATAACATTATAGATTATATACATAACATGTTATATATAAATATAATCTCTCTATATATTACATATACAGCATGTGTAAATATATATATAACAAATAAATAGATTATAAATTATGGATACACACACACACACACATATGTAACATAATAGATTGTATAACATTATGTATATAACAAATATGCAATCTTTTCATTTGTTATGTATATAACACCACATATATATATATATATAGCATTATTTATAGCATATGACTTATGTATATGATATATAAAAAGAAAAAATTGTAAATGAAGGGATCAACGTTTGGAATTAAATTCAATTAGAAGACCAAATTTCTAAATGGTTAAAATAGATTATCAACTTTATATTAAGTGGTTTAAATAGGAGACCCCATTACAATGCTATTATAACTCCACTAAATTAAGTGAGATAGCATGCTTAGCACATTTATTCCTCTATTTGAATCACTTAGCATAATGTTGATTTTCTATATTAATCATTCAAAAGTTCGATAATCTATTTTAACCATTTAGTATAATATTAATTCTCTATTTTAACAACATGAAAATTGGATCATTTATTTAAACTTAATCCTAAATATTGACCCCCTCACTTTTAATTTTCCTTATATAAAATATATTCTACTTATTTGTTATAATTATATGTATACGTATGTATGTATGTATGTATATAACATGTGCATAACATATACATACATAAGATTATAGATTTTATACATAACATTATACATATAACAAATAGATTACATATAATAGATATATAAATATAATGTGTATGTATTTGTATAGCATATAGATTGTATGTATGATATACATAACATATAGATTATAAACAACAAATAGGTTCACAAGTCAAATTCAAGATTTGTTTATGAGACTTATTTAATAAATGGGTTTGTAAACATGTCTATATGCTAATCTCAAACTTAGATAAAAATTTTAACATATTGTTTCTAGGTTTGACCTATTTACCATTAATGTTGATTTTTTAAAACTTGAATCCATTTATAAGATTTCACAAGTCAAATCTTAAATTGCTAGCCTTAATCAAACAATTCCTATAGTCAAGGTTGTCAAAATCGTGATTTTACGTAGAATCATTAAAGGGTCCGTAGAATCGGAACGTAAAAATGGAACGTAGAAACATAAGTTTCAATAACCTATGTAAAATAACTTCTAAATATTATAAATATACTTACAATAGTCATTACAAATATAATGAATAATAGAAATAAGAAAATTGAGTATTTATTTTAGCCATAAATTGCAAATTTTCAATAAAAGTCATAATATAGATAATCGAGCATAAGTTGTATAATATAGATATTTTATTTCTAAAATGATTAATCATGCATAAAACAAGTTTCACCTAGTTATATATACAAAAGCTAAAAGATAATAGATAAAATTTAAAAATCAATTAACTTTAAGAAATTACTAATAAATAAAAATTGATAACAAAGATATACTATTAGAAAAGAGTAATATTAAAAAATGACAAATAACTACTAACTAAAAGTATATAATAAAGAAGATACTATAACAAGAAAAACCTTCAAAATTATATATTACTAGGTAAATTTTTGCACTATTCATGATTATTAATTCAAAATATATCTACCCAACAATATCTCACATTTACTTAACTATGAGAATGATATATTGAAAAAATAGAAATATAAATACATTTATACCTTTCTTATAAAATTAAAAATCTAAAAAATTCTTATAAAGTTAAAGTTATCTACCCTTTATTTTAATTACTATTACAAAAATATTAGTTAAAATAAGAAAAGTTGCAACAATCAAACACGAGTGCTTTAATACGAACATGATCACAAATAGGAACAAGAAGACTAACAATCGACGAACACAAACACAAAGACTTCAATGCAATGCAACACATTGACAAAGAGGAGTGATGACCAACGAACATGTTGGGATATGACTCATACTCCCCTACGATAGGAAAGCACAGAAAAGTCACCTGGCAGGGGTTTCAAGGGAGTAATGCCCCCTAGACTCTAGAGGGCTTTTAACAATTAAACCCATAGTTGTTTATTAAAAGTTTGGGCTTGAGCTATGAATAGCTATTATGACATATTTTTTTATTCTGATTCGGATGGTTGAAATTTTACTTAGTTTTGCAATATTGTGGAATTGGTGGAAACGTACTAAAATCGCGATTTTGACGATTTCACTATTCAAAATTGTGATTTTACTATGATTTTACCTTTAAAACGTTTTTACATGCAAGTTGACTAGGAATGTGCTCACTAACTTGTAAAATCGTAGAAATGTATGAATTAACTCGTGATTTTGACAACTATGCCTATAGTTGAATCTCTCTAGAGAAGCGGCATTCAACTATGTTCAAGTAACTAGCTATATTGTGACTAGGGCTGGTAATGCGGGCTAAATGGGCCGGCCCGCCCCGACCCGCGGGTCAGCGCGGGCTGACCCACAGTGGCCCGCAAGTCTCGCGGGTCAGCAAAATCAACCCGTCCGGCCCCGCAGGCTAAGCGGGTTGGCTCGCGACGACCCGCAGTGCCTGTGTCATCCTCAGCCTCACCTCGACCAGCACAGATAAATCTAGCTTCTTCACTTGGCTCATCACAGTACCCACTTTTGGTCCTTGAATCACTAATGCTTCAACTTCCACCTGAAAGCCAAAAAAAGAAAGAAAGAGAGAGAGATAAGAACATGAATTTTCATGTCTATATCCACTACAAATTAAGAAAAAGAAGCATAAGCATACTCATCCATTTTCTGCAAAAGAAAAAGCATGACTAAACTGAAACAGGCATCATAACGCATTATGTTATTTGTCCAGTCCTCAGTCTTCACCTCGACTCCGTCGTCGTCGGTTGCATCCTCACCTCATCCGCAGTGCCCGTCGACTGTCGTCCTCATCTCGACTCCTCGCTCATCTGTCGACCGTCGTCCTCACCTCGACTCCTCGCTCGTCCGTCGATTGTCGTCACCTCGACTCCTCCGTCCTCCCTTGTCCGTCCATTGTCATCCTCGACGAGGCCCTCAACTCCTCCCTCTTCCCTCTACACTCAGTCACAAACCGGAGATGATAGCTCTCTTTCCATGTCCAGACGTACCCTGCGCCGGTGAAAAGGCCGCCGCTGGTTGCACTTTGATGAACCCCGCCGGACCTCCTATCATTTCCTTTGATCTTCTCAAGTCCATACCATGTCCAGACAAGACATCCATTGCCCTAACGAACCTTGGCCTGATCTAGCCGGTGAATCATAGCTCTCCCCGGTTGCCAATGGCTCGCCGTTGCTGTCGCCAACCAGCAAATTTTTTTTTTTTCTGATCACGGGTCCGCGGGCCAACCCGCGCCCGTGGGAACTTGCTCGCCCCGCCCCGCGGGTCACGCGGGCGCGGGTCAAAATGGCCCGCCTTGCAGTTTTTTATGGGCAGGGCGGGTTAGCCCACGGACCCGCCCCATAATTCCTACCCCTAATTGTGACAACTTGGATTCGGAGCTCTACTATTCTGGTGATTGCTACTATGTTTCTTTACACATGGAATCTAGTCCATATTGATCTACTATTTTATTATTCTAGCATGAGACATTGATATGAGATTTCTTTTCTACAATTAATATAATTTTTTTGTTTGGTGTAAAAGGGAGAAAACAAATCACATAAAAATTATACATTTATACAACTTGATACATACTTATTTTCCCCTAATGTCAAATTTGGTTCTTTGGAATGAAATTAGTATTATGCTTTTACTAATGTAGATTAACTATTCCTTGTTTAGTTTGCAAAAAGTTCTATAAGTAATGTTTATTAATATAATATAAAATAGATAAGAAATTATCATTCCTTTACTCACTAGAGAAAATAGTATTCAACTTCTATTCTAATAATGCCTTAACTATAAAACAAAAATAATACTAGAGTATCATTATTGGTGGAATTATGACCTCCCACCAATAATTTCAGTTGCTAGCATAATATTTGTGTATAAATATACTTGATAATAAATACTTAAATTTTGATATTTAGTTAATAATGAAGTTGAATATAGCTGAGCATTGTTTTTCCATTCATGGAGTAATTGTGGATAATATTACACAGCATTTCTTTTATACTACAATTTTGCATGAAATTTTTTCCATCAAAATCTAGCTTTTCTAAAGGTATTTTCATTAATCATACTAATAAACATGCACCTGCATTGTGTGTGCAAAACTTAAATATCATGATATAGTAAAATTTAGAATGTAATACAATTTCTAAACTCAACTGTATATGACCAATGAAGAAAAAAATTAATAAATGAATAGTGTGAAATATAAAGAAACATATAGTTTCATAGCACTTAATTCCATCAAACATTGAAATTTCCAATCAAAAGAAAGAAGTAAATAAGAAATGAGAAAGGAAAATCATGACTAAATTATATTATGAGTAGTTGAAGGAAAATAAGCAGTAAACTATCATAGTAATTTTCCTTTTTTTCCCTTCATAATGTGTTATGCCATAGTTGAAAAAAAAAATCATCATGTGAATTTGTAAAGAACTATAATGTTGATATAATATAAAAAAATTGAAATAGGCTATCTTTTATGTCAAAAGGTTCTAATGGGGCTTATTGGGTAAAATATAAGATACCAAAGTATAAAAAAAGTTTATACTAATATAAGATACCAAAGTTGTCTTGCTTTTCAATAATATAGATAGGCAAATGTCCATGGCCAACACATGTGAATTCTTAATAATGATCTTAGCATTCCATACATAAAGACAATGAAAAATACACACATAATATTCAAAGATAATGAAATTAATAAATCAAAGGCATCCACCAAACCAATTGTAATCTTTAACTCGCTATCGCTATGTACTTCATAGATCCAAATAAAAGCACATAAGATAATAATGATCTTTTACATATAATTGGATTTACCTAAAATCAAACCATCAAATCAATTAGGTTTCTTAAATCCTTTAAGACAATGGGACGAAGTAAACATAAACTAAAGTTAATCCCAATGGAGATGCAAAGTGAAAATGATTTAATCTAGATGAAAATGATCCATTCGCCCTCAACATTTCCAACAGACATTAAACTTAAACGTACCTTTCCATCATGTTGTTGATTAGAAAAAAGAAGAAGAAGAAGACAATATTCAATATGCAACACTATTTTATGCACTACCACATTAATTTGCATCCAAAATTACAATTCAAAAATGAAAGCAATTAAGAAAATTTTATTTAGCATTACTCATGTTGAGTTTTATGTACACTATATAGTAAAAACATTTTGACTCAATATAGGCTTTGTGTTCATAAAAAAAAATTTATGGACCTAAAAAAAATAAAGGACCATAAAGAAAATCAAAATCTTTAATTTTCCTTCTAAATGCAAATTTAGAGCTAGAAATCAAATGTTGTTAAATGTGCCATTTAGTATTTGTAGTTATAGAAATTTTGGTTTAACAAACCAAATTATTAAAATGGGCAATAATTCTTATTTTTATTATTTTGATTGGAATAGTTTTCTACATATCTAATAGAGGAATATTTTCATAATAATGATTATATTATATTGTGGAGACAATAATTTACGGCTTAAATGTCAATTGAATTCATAAAGTATCCATTTTAAGAAACAATTATTCCATGTTAATGATCTATTTAGTGTATATAATTATTAAAATTTTAGTTTGACTAAAAAAATTATTAAAAAATTTGTAATTATCAAAATCAATGTGATAATTAACAATGGTAAATGGCTTGACGATATTGGATAATGATTATATTATAATATAAAGACAAATAATAATTAGTGGCTTTATAGTAATATATATAAAAGTTCGTATTCTAAGAAATAATTATTTTATGCTAATGTACTATTTTATGTTGATGATAGTGGATGATGATTATATTATAATATGGAGATGAATAACAATTAATGGCCTTATAGTAATATATATAATATATGTATATATATGTATGTATGTATGTTTGTATATTTTAAGGAATAGTTATTCTATGTTAATGTGCCATCTAATATTTATAATTACTAAAATTTTGATTTGATCAAAACAAATTATTGAATTTTTTATAATTATCAAAGGAAAATGTGATAATTGACAGTTGTAAGTGATGTGAAGATATTTCTTAGTGATTATATTATAATATAGAGAATAATAATAATTACCGGCTTAATCGTAACACGTTTAAAAGTATACATTTTTTGAAACAATTATTCTATGTTAATGTGTGATTTAGTATTTGTAATTAATACAATTTTGGTTTAACCATAGCAAATTATTAAAATTTTCATAATTGTCAAGCAAATGTAATAATTAACAATGGTACATGACTTGACGATATTATATAATGACTATATTATAATGCGGTGATAAATAATAATTAGTGGCTTAATAATAATAGATAAAAATGTATAATTTAAGAACCAATCATTCCATGTTAATGTGTCATTTAGCATCTATAATTTCTAAAATTTTGGTTTGACCAAAAATAATTATTGAAATTTTTGTAATTGTCAAAAGCAAATGTGATAATTAATATTGGTAAGCAATTTGACAATAGTGAATAATGATTATATTGTAACATGGAGACAAATAATAATTAGTGACTTAATAGTAGTACATAGACCATTTGTCTTTGTGAGGAAAATGAAATATTATAGAGAAATAGGATGAGAAACAATATACGCAAACATCTTTCCTATGAATCCATATCATAGAAATCTGAGGTGAACCTCGCCAACTAATGACGAAACTCAATACTCGATTTGCTAACCTCATAACCTAAAGATCTCTCAAGAATGATGGACATCATGATCCTTTGCCAATAAATGAGACAAGAACCTTGGTATATGCGATAACACCACAATCGATTATGGAATGATCAATTGATAAGTTAAAGGATAAACTCCATGGATTCACAATCCGATAAGTTTAATTAGTTTTTCAAAGAACTAAAGAGAAATTACTCTCTAATTATGAATATAATTTGCTAAAAGAATGCTACAAATGAATGTGTGATGACTATTTATAATCTCACAACAAAAGCACACAAAAACTTATAAAAAAACCATAATTGCAACTAAGGAAAACGTTATATGCCAATAGCCTAAATATAGCTAAAGCCGGCCTATAATTCCTACCTAAGCTAGCGACTTATAATTCTACGTTGAACCTGACTTTATTAGAGTAAGTTGACCACTTTAGCAAGTGACTTTCAAGCTGGCCTTCACTCCATTTCTACATCGACCACTTTAGGCTAGCAGCCTTCTTTAAAGCCGACTACTTAGGCCGGCGGCCTAAGCCTCCAAGGTCGGCGGTTTTCAACAATCTTGAAGTTGTTGACCTTTGGTTTCATCCTCAACTTCCATCCTCGTGATTCGCACTTTGAATATGCTCATACTCTTTGTTCCCAACTCCTTATCTTGTCCTTGATCATCCTTGGACCAATCCTCTTAATGTAATCTTCATCAAAATCCAAATACCTTAATTTGCTAAAAAATTGTGAACTAAAATTTTAACAAAAAATCATATAACACATTTAATTTAAAGTAATATTTATAGAGAAATAAATAAGAAAGAAACATATTGGTTTCATAATTACATTTCACTATCATGAGAGCAAAGCCAAACTTTCTAATACCAACACCTTAAGATTTACAATCTTTATAATAAAATTAGTGTGAACTTTCAATAAGGAAAACATACAACTTTAAGCATCCAAAGGCCAAGTGAATTAGGTTGTGGTATAATAAGTTAAAACCCAAAAAATGAAACCTTAAAATTTCCAAAGCTAATAAATTAAAACCTAAAATTTCATAAAGTAAAAACCTTACTCAAGGTTAGGAGGCAACTAGCATCAACACTTAATTCAAATAGGAAATTTGAGTTGAGAACTTCTATAACCTATCTAGAAATCATTATATATATATATATATATTGACATGTGTTAAAGTGTGAGGATCTAAACTTAAGCAATAATTTTAAAATTAAAGCAGCATATATATATGTGTGTGTGTGTAAGGTAAAATAAATGTATATATATATGTGTGTGTGTGATATGCTAAAAATAAAATAAAATAAATATGTATAAAATAATAATAATAATATGAATTATATGAGCATATATATATATATACATACATGGAATATATAAATATGTAAAAAAGAATGTACACATTATATTATATTATATTATAGCTAAAAAAAGAAAAAAAAAAATAGAGGAAGGAAAAAAAATGTAGAACAACACCCTCATTCAATGTCCACAAAATTAAGTAAGTAATATTATATATATATAGACATTAGAATAGAGAGAGAAGATAAAATAAATCATAAAAAAATTAGAAAAAAAAAGAAACCAAAACTCTCTCCATTTCATTCGAATTTTCTAAGCAAATTGAAATTGAAATTGAAATTTTCAACATGCAATCATCAGGATAGGAAGAAGAATAAGATTGAAGTAGGAGGCAACAAGAATGTGAAGAAATTGAAGAAAAAAAAATCAAATTAAATAGGGAGGATTTTGTTTGTTCGTTCGAAGGGGTTAGGGTGAATCTGCTACAGGGTTAAGGTTTTGGGTAGGAGAGGATTCCGGCCAACATAGTGGTTGCCAGCTTTGGTAGCCGGAGGCTAGTGAACGGAGCAGCCCCCGGTAACGCCCAAAACTTCCCTTTTTTGTTAAAAATATCAGATGTTGATGAAAAATTATGATTTTTGGCATTCTGGCATAATTTTGTACGAATATTAATGTGATAATTTTATTTTTTTTGAAATTTGATTCACAAATATGTGGTCTTTAAGAAATGCTTTGTTCTGCTCGTAAATTAAATTGGAAAATGAATAGGTCAAATGATGTATTTTTGATGTAATGTTTAGTATATAAGATCCTTATATGATTTATTAGATCACCAAATCAATAATTTTTCAAATTGGAGTCGTTTTCTATTTTTAGTGAATTTTTCAAGCTAATTACCTTATTTTGGTTGAATTAAATCCTTAGCAAAATTAGGGAATTTGATTTGATTAGTTGAATTTGATGTTCAATTGAGGTTCATTGAAGTATAATACGATTTTAAAAAGCTTAGGTTAGTCATGAAACTAAAATGGGAGTGTTCTCGTGATAATTTAGAACCATACAATTCAATATAGAATCAGATCGAAATTTAATTATAATAATATATAATAGAGCGTAGTATAATCGTATGTATATGAATTAGAAATTGTATGAAAATAGTGGATTATACAAGGTTATGATGGAATTTAGGGGTTTGGAATACTGAATTAGCAATTTAGGGTTCAATAGAGTGAATGAGGTAACATTGATTGGTATACTGATGATTTAGGTATTTCTATTGAGTAAGGAGGACAAAGGAACTTGCCCAATGCGACTGTTTGGATTGGCATATATTGTTTCAAGTGAGTACCCCCCTTTACTCCTCTCTTAGGTACAAGTGGTTGATAATGTAGACTATTTGTTGTTGGCTGAAATTACCTTGTATGATCACTTTATGATCAATGCAAGAGGATTGTTGAATTACATTGGTTTGCTGATGGGTGGTTGTGTGTCATGATATGGTTGGATTATGAGAAAAAAAAGGGAAGGGGGGGGGGGGGGGGGGGGGGGGTGAACATTCTAGAAAATCCTAGAATGAGAGTTGGGTGCAGAATTTGATTATATTATTCCTGATTGTATGTGATGTAATGAACTTAAATTATTGAATGCTGCATGATTGTGATGTAATGCCGGGTTATTTTTAGCTTATTAGATGGGGTTTATATGACTGGTTAAGTTCATACTATTGTTGTTTTAGTAACGATGAAATATCTAAATGAATAATAAAATGGGGTTTAGGCTATAAGTATCTACCAACATAAAACACTTAATGTAAGAAAAGTCCTGTTCCCTGCCTAGTAAGTTTGTGGTACGACCTTTGAGTCAACCCGGATGGGTTTGAGGCACGGTCGATGGACCGGCTCGGTTTAGTGACCTATGGGGATCTGGTCACCCCTTTTTTTTTAGGCAGGTGAAAGGCGAGCTGAATGTTTCAAACTAAAAAGAGTATGTAAGGATGTCTTAATTGGTTGAGAAAACATTAAGTTTTGAAAAGTACATGAGGGTAGTTTATCTACCAGTTGATAGGCTTTGCTTGGGTTAACTGAAAAATATTTGTGACCTGTGAGTAAATAGGAGTGATTGAAATGGTCTCCAATGAAAAGTTTATGAGTTTAGCAAAATGGAATTACAGGGAAAATATCATTAAGTAAGATCATGGTGATGTTAAAATGTAATAAATTGAATTGGGTTTCTTACGAGTATAACTTTGAGTTGAAAACTTGCTTGCTTGAGTAATCACTTTCAAGGTATTTGATAATATTGTTGATTACTATTATGTGATCTTGTTGTTTGTTTTTGCTGGGTTACTTGATTTTGTACTCACTTTTCTTCTTAAGAAGTTGAGGGGTTAGTGTTTTTGCTAACCTCAGCTATAGGTATTGATGAATAAGTTGTTGGAGACTTGGGTTTTTTGAGAGTATCAATAGAGGCAAAGAAGCCCTTAGTTCCATTTTGGAACCCTTGTTATTTGTAATAAGATTATCCTGTATATGATGTTATAGTGCTTGTAAATAAGATCTATAGGTGTTAATCTTCAGATTGTAATGTAAATATTTGTGTGTATAAAGTTAGATTTGTAATCTTTTGAGCCACTTAAGGCTACAAGATTAATCATGAGTTGTGCCTACTTACCGGGAATGCAAATCCCGATGGTATATATATATATATATATATATATATATATATATATGATGTATGATGTGATGGGAGATTTTAAGTACATGTGTTTAGATATGATGTGGATATGAAATGATAGCACTGTTAGCACCATTTTATAGGACATTTATAAAATTACATACAAGTTGGAGTTACAGGTTCAATATTAGTAAAATTTGCCTTATCTTTAATTTAGAGACAACATAGCAACCTACCTATAGGTATCAAGAATAGTTATAGGAATATTGGAACGGGTTCAAGAATCAGATCTAGTAGGTAAGTCGGTACATAAAGCAGTAAGCACCTAAAATTAAAGGAGAACATAATAGGATGTTGATTTATCCTTCTAAGTCTTCCTTAAATATTGTGTAATGGCAATTGGTATCTGTCAATTTCTCTCAATTATGACTTACCTATTAGAAATACAAAAACCTATAATGCCCAACTTAAAAGTTTATTTGTTTTTAGGGTAAATAAGTAACTAGGTAGAAGCTGAGGAGTATTTAGTCATTTAATTGCATAAATTGTATATAGGCATTAATGTGTATTGATATATATTATTTTAGTTTGACTATAGAGAGAGAAGTTGGTTTTAAGGTAACAATAGGAAAAGGTTAATGTCACATTCATAGGTCAAACTTTGGCCAATTTTACCATTAACTACCCTATCTTTAAATATTTCAATTTACTATCTAAGGAAACTTTTCAAGGTCACTTATGTTACCTTGGGTAAGTTCATTTATCTCTATTAGATTATATGTAGTGCTCTACTAACCTTGATTTCACACTTGGCAAAAGAACACTAATTCAATATAATGTACATCTAAATAGACAATAAGGTGGAAAATTTTGAAAAAAAAAATTACACATTAGCAAAAAGAAGAAAGAAAATGGTGGAAAAATCTCCTAAATTATGTGTACCTCAAATATAAAATAAATCACACTAGTTCAAATAAAGTATGCCCTTTTGACTAACCTTAACTTAAAAAAAAAAAAAAACATTAAAATCCTTAACTTCTTTGAGTGCTAAATCGTCTAAACTTTAATAAAAAACCTATATTTGCTAACTCAAAATCATGTAAGAGACCACATGATAGAAACAAAAGGGGAGGAACATTACAAGATTGTGTAAGTTAAAATTGGTGTTTGAGTTAGACCTTAAAGCTAAGGAGAAGAGTAGGCACTAGTTTTATGATTTAGATCTAGTTTTCAAGGATTTTCACTGTTTTGATTGCATTTCGATCTTATTTCCATTATGGTGTCCAAATTTAAGTTTTTGGTGGGTATGGATCTAATGGTAAAGATTGAGAGATGGTTATGTTGGTAGTATCAACTTAAAGTAAGGAGTGATTTTGTTTAGGTTTTGATGATGTGCAAGATAAAGTGTTTTAAGAAGGAAGATGAAGAAGATGAATAGTAACCAATAGCTATTTAATTTTTTATTGATTGTTTTTACTTTATTTATTTATTAAAGCTTATGATCCTTTAGATTTCATTGTGTTTTCCCTTTTTTGTAATTCTTTTGTTGAGGATAAATAGGATGAACAATTACTATATTTGTTCAAATTTCCATTAATCCTTTTTTTTTTTTTTGAAAAACTTCTAATTTTTTATTTAATTGATTTTTAGTTTTCTTTTTGTTTTTGGCTATAAATCTTTTGTTTTGTTTTGGAATATTCTATTTAATTTTAATATATAATTTTCATATATATATTTTTTAAAATTAAATATTTGACATGGCAAAGTTTTAGTTTTATTTTAGGGCAAATTTCACTTTATATACTTGAATTTTTACTCTTTGTTTAAAAGGGGTGCTTGCCACATATTTTCACATCAAAGACTTCACTTTGCTTTATGAAGTTGAAGTATCGATATGTGGTTAAAATTGGTGGGTTGCTTAGCTAAGCATTGGTACTTTGCCCTCGATCTCAACAATTCTTTCTAAATTTTGTTAGATGCAACAAGTCATTAATTTTTTTTTTTTAATTTTCAAAGTATTCCATTGAACAATGGCTATATTCTTTTACTTTTGTAATGCCCAAAAACTTGGGTCATGCTACTGCCTACCACGTGTCCTTATCTCACAAGAACACATTAAGACTCTAAAACAAATCTAATACATTTTAACCTGTAACTCTTGTAATAAAAGCATTTCATATATCTCTAAGGTTTCAAATGCTAACTTAAACCATATCAAACATCTAATGCAATAGAAATCTCTAAACACTAAAAATAACAATTCTTAGTAGATACTATCTATTATAATTAAACATCATAATTCTTCCTAAAACTTAATCACCATAATAATAATGGTACTCTTCGTCTTCCTTTCTCTATGGTTTCTCTAAACCCAAGTCATCTTTTAGGTTCTCATCTCCCTCAATACATGTATCTAAAAATGATTCCTAGAATGGTGATACATTTGGTCTTTTATAGCATATCATAATTTTGTATCAGAGCATCGGTTGAGTGAATGGATTTGTATATTTGTGATTTCGAAAAATTTAGTGTTTTTGAGTTAGCATCTTGATTCGAAATTGTAAAGTGGAAATTGAGTTGTTTGATTTTGTTGTTGGGGAGTTGTAATTGTTGCTTGTTGTTGTAGAAATGGAGTATTTTTAATTTCCTTGTCTCCTTGAGTTAACCGTGAGTGATTTAGGGGAAGTGATCATTGTGATCCTTTGAGGGAAGTGATCATTAAAAGCTTATAAGAGTGAGATAGTGAATTGTGTGTTGGAGATTTCAAAAATTGTAGTTTTCCTTTACCATTTCTAGATTTGAATTGCGTGGAGGAAAGGAAACTATTTGAAATTCAAACACCGTCTTTAAGTTAAAGAATTTATTGTGTATTAGTTTATTGAATGGTTATTTGAATTTGAATTTGCTTCTTACCATTTGTGGAAAGGTTGCATTTAGTGGAGTTATTTGAATTGTGTTTACTGCCTTTGTTGAGAGCTGTGGTGTGAATTTTGGTTTTGTGAGTGGCGAATTGGAGCAGTGTTATGGTAAGGAAGTGTTATATTTTGAAGTGTTGTGTTGTTGTTTGAAGGGTTTCACCATGTGTGTATGTAGTGTAAGTAGCGGTATAGATTATGGTATGTAGTGTTGATTGTAGTGGTTGTACCGTGTGTGTATGTAATGTAACTGGCGGTGTGGAATTGTAAGATTGTGTGTGGTGTAAGGTGCTACACATTAAGACTAATTGTGAGTGTGAAACCGTGGCAAGAAAGGAAAGTTGAGTAGTGAAGTTTAAATTCAAAAATAAGTATTAATGTGTGAAAGTAATTGAAACTCATTACTTAAACACTTGCTAGTTGAATTTAATATCTTAACTACTTGGAAGTGATTATTTGTGCTTTATTTATTTTACTGTACTTGAAGTATCAAGAACTATTTAATTGTGTTTAGTGACTTGTTGCACTATGGGTGTATAATTGTGTATGTGTGTTGATTGTCTAAACGTGCTATTGTGATGTAGTGTTGTTAAGGGAGTGTGCTGTAAATTGTGAGATTGTACTTCAATAAATCACAAGCATGTTGAATGACAGTGTGAATGGGGGGATTGGCAATGAGGCTAATATCTAAGTTGGTAGAGGATAGGGTCATCATACTGTAGGTAGAAGAACCTTGGAAGATCAATTTCAAGACCTTACTATCATTGTTGCTACACTAGCAATAAAGATTGACAAGATGATAATGCCACAACCACTAATGACTAATCCTCAAGCACTACTAAGAGTAGCTCCACAAAACATCCAGAGAGAGGAAGAAGTGGGAGGATGAAACTTGGGAAGAAGAATAGAGGGAAATCATCATTTCTATAGGGAGGAGAGGGATGATAACTTTGGGGTCAATCCTTACCCAAATAAGGTTTTCAGGCCACCTAGGGGTTTAGAGTATGTGAAGTTGTAGATGCCTTCTTTTGATATCAGGGTTTCAATAGATGATTATCTTCACTGGGAGGATAAGGTTAAAGGCCTTTTCGAGTGCTATGAGATAGATGATAACACCCTAGTTCGACTTGCTGCTGTTGAATTCATAGGGTATGCTGCCTTGTGGTGGAAAAATTTGGTGATTAGCAAGTGAAGGGGTGGAAAGGCTGAAATTCATACCTAGAGAGATATGAAGAGGGTTTTGAGAAAGAGGTTCATTCCTGAACATTACAAACAAGAATTGTTTATGTGTCTTCAAACTTTGAGACAGGGGGGCAAAATAGTAGATGATTATATGCAGGAATTTGAAACCTTGATGATTAGATGTGGATTAGTAGAGCCTCTAGAGCAAACCCTAACATGCTTTATATCTAAGTTAAAATATGAGATCGCATGTGTAGTTGAGTTATAGAGATACAGTACACTTGATGAGGCCATATAGTTAACCTTGAAAGTGGAAAGGCAAAGGCGATCTAATCCATTTAGGGTTACTAGTAGCAGGCCCAATGCTACTACTACGCCTATGGGAGCTGACGGTTAATCGGGAGGACCAAAGGGAGTAAGTGAACCAGTCAGGGTAGTAGACAAAGTTACCCCTAGCATAGACAGGGAGAAAATGACTTTTGGGAAGGGTAAAGGGGTAATAGGACCTGATGTTAGGTAGACTATACTAAGAACAATTAGTGGGAAAATGTGCTAAATTAAATGCTTTAAATGCATAGGATTTGGGCATATGGTTGCATAGTGTCCTAATAAGAGAGTCATGACAATTATGGAGGGTACTAGAGAAGAAGATGAGGATGAGAAAGAACCTATTGAGCCTACAAACCTATCTATAGCATTTCAGGAATACTATGATGATTAGAACATTGAGACACATGAGGAGGGAATAGGTAAGCAATATTTACCTATTAATGTGTTGCACAAGGTTCTAACTATATCTCTTAATGCTAAGGACAAATAGTAGGAGAACATATTCTACACTTCTTACAGGATCAAAGGTAACCTTTGTGTACTAATCATTGATAGTGGTATTCACGCTAATGTCATATCTACTGCATTAGTAGAAAAATTACAACTATCTACTAATCAAAATTTTAGTCCTTATAATTTACATTGGTTAGACAATCGAGATAGTATGCATGTTATACAAAGGTGCCGATGAGTGTGGGAAAGAAATATCATGATAAGATTTTATATGATGTAATTCCCATGTGTGCCTTTCATTTGCTTTTGGGTAGGCCTTGAATGTTTGATAGGAAGGTGTTACATGACGGATTCAGAAACACTTACGTGTTTCAGAAAGGAGGGTCTCGAATAGTATGGACACCTATGTCTCCATTAAAGGTGCATAGTTTCTAAGAGCAGATCAGGGCTAATTCTGTTTCCTCTAATAGTCGGGTAAATAGGGTGACAAAGGCATTCGAGTTCAGTCCAAGAAATAACCCTCTAGATTTGAGGGCAAATCTTTTAGAGGCGTAAGGAGATGATGGGAATCTATCTTGTAATCCCGATAGTCAGGGAACCTAATTTGGATGTATGATCCAAATTACTCACATGTATCCATTTCCTTATCTAATGATGTTTGTATTATATTATAGTAGGTATAGTGATAAGTCTTTATAGGATGCCAAATGACATACACTATTGATCAAATTGGGAACATCATCAGACTCACATCCAAAGACCCATAATGATCTTAATTGACTTGAAGAACTGGCTCTTTGAGGACCATCTTTGTATTTTTTATTTTTCTTTGAACTGGTCACTTTGTAATCATTTTTAGGACATTTTGATTTGCTTGTAATTTAGTTAAACTAGAACTGACCACATTAGTGGCATAGGGTGTAAATCTTTGGACATTCTAACCCTAATTGAAGCAAGTATAAATACTTGCTAAGTAAGGTTTGTAGAGGGCTTTTTGAACCATATTTTTCAAACTTGAGCCATGGGGATCTCCTCCTTTTCATGAACTCTTATCATTTCTTGAGTGAAGTGTGGTGAGTGGGATTTGATTCTTATTGTGTGTAATATCAACAATGTCAAATCTATCATAATTTCCAACTAGTGAGTCATATCTAGTGAGGAATTAGTTTATCCTTTTTGTTTATCATTCACACAATTTTTAGGGTTTAATTCAAGTTTGATTTCATACCCTTTTGATTTTGTTTCGTGTAATTCAATTCGAAAAATCATAATTGTGAATTGTAATTCTCATTGTTACTTGCACGATCTTCATTTGGGCAATTGTTCTTCAAGCCTCTTTTGAGAATTGTTAATTAGTTCTTTAATTAGTTTTTGTGCGCTTATACATTTGGTCATTTAAGGCATATCACTTAACACAGTCGAAACATAACTGTATTGGGAGGCCATGTATCTCTCGGTGCACTTTTCCATTTCAACACGGTTGAAACACAAACATGTTAGGAGGTTTTGCTACCTTTGAAAATTCCATGAGCCCTATTTCTATTACTTTAATTCCTCCAAAACCTAATCATTCCTATTCTTAAGCTTAACTAAGTTCTTAAAACATGTAATTATAAATAAATTACATGGATTATATTACTTTCTTAAAACTCCCTATGGTACCATTTGGTTACTGGTACTGCACAGAATAAGGAGTATTGGACAGTACTAAAGAAGAAAGACTGGACAAAAAATATTTTTGTACCACCTTTGGTTTGTTCAGTATTGGACAAAGATTTTTGTGTTGTCCAATGTTTGGATTGTAAAGTACTGAACTAGACATAGTAAATTCGATAGTTTTGCCCTTTTTAATTACTGAAGGTTTTTGTGCTGTCTAGTATTTGAAATTGCAAAGTACTGGATTGAATAGAGTAAAATTGACAATTTTGCCCTTTTTATTTATATCATAGTTATTTATATATATTTAATATTATTATAAGAAAAAAATGATTTGAAGGTTTAATATATTATATATATTTGATATTATTGTAAGACAACTTGTGTAAGGAGTCATTGTTCTTCCCTAAGAAGCTTTCCTACACAAATATCTAATAAAGGAACCGGTTCTCTACTCATTAAGTTGGACCCAATTGCTTCCAACTCCCCCCCTCATAACTTCATTAAAAACTGGTCATGCTTCCAGTTGAAGTTACTTCAAATATGCGCTTAAGGTGCCACTTACCTTTTGTTTCCCATATGCACTTCCGTTCCATTTGACTACACTGAACTCCTCCTAACAAAGCATGTGAGTTGTGATTGTGAATGGGTATTTGAATTTCGTATTTATGCTTGTGAGTTGTGAATGGGCAATACTTCTAGTGAAGATGAGTTGATGGCTTTCAAGGCCTTCAAGATGAGTTTATAGCTAAATCTCCTAACTTTTTTCAAGCACACGGTCTTGACACACGGCTTATACATGGCTGTGCCTTCAACCATATACTTAACCATGTGTGCTTCTGTAGATTTTCCAAGCTCAACACACAACCATGCTTTCAACCGTGTACTCGACCATGTGTGCTTCTATGATTTTCTAAGCTCAACACACAGTCGTGCCTTCAACTGTGTACTCAACTATGTGTGCTTCTATGGATTTTTGAAGCTTAACACATGATCGTCCTCGAGTTTGGTTCTAAACCCTTTCTCACCATTTCTCCAAACAACACAACCACCTCCTTGTACTAACATACACCAACATACCCATGTAACATGGTTATGTTAATTAGAAATCATCAATCTCACTAAAAAATAAAAACTGCTTTCCCTTTCTTAGATTACACAAGCAACCCATATGCGGGGTTCAATATTTTTTGTGATAAATGGACAACATGTTTCATGTTATGATTTGTTAGATGATGGAGCAAGATGATGACCATAATCATACGAACCCTAAACAATAACGATGCATTCGAAAAGGAAGGAAAAAATCGAGAAGAAATGGAACCATATGAACCTGATGGTGGTGATGGTCACACTTTCGACCAATTACACAATGAGTGGCAATGAAGGAGCGGCATTGATGAGCTCTCGTGGATCTACTTCTGGCTGCGGCGTTGTGATGGGAAAAGGATTTCGAACAGATGGGAAAGGAAAGTGGAAGGGGCTGATTAATAGGAGAAGGAGGAAGGCTAAATTAGGAATTTCGCAAAAAATAGAGTTTTGTCTAGTACCAAATTACACACGGTACTAATTTATCTCATTTAGTCCAGTACTATATTAAGGTTTTGTCCAGTACTTTCGTCATGGGTGGTAACCAAACGGTGGACAAAAAATTTAGTCCTATCCAGTACCGAATTTTTACGCCAACTAAACGTTACTTATGAGTTGAATCTTCTCAAATTGTTGATTCTCCATTCCCTTATGTCCTTTACCTTTCATGTACCTTGTTTTCTACATGAATAATCAACGCTCATAACTACAATTTCCATAAATCCTAATTTGAAATTTGCATAAGATCCCGTACCTTTGAAATAGGAATTTGGTTACACCGTCTCCTTTTATTGTCTTAGGTTTTGTTCAAAGAGTGTTTTTGTCTGCTATGTTAATGTGAGGAGGTAAAAGGAGGAACATTAGGTCATTTGAGAATAAATACTCCCTGCCGTGAAATGTCCAAATTGCCCTTTCAAATTTTATAATTTCCATTATTGTCCTTAGCTCTTTATAATAATACTGATATTATATAATTGAATAAATAATTAAAATATTCATATATTACAACTTTGACCATTAATTTTATTGTTTTTTAATTTTATGCCGTCGAATAGTGGCTCTTGGCCATTTTATGCTGAACAATGGCCATTTCTTTTTTTATTATTATTATTTAATTTAATTATTTTCTTATATTTATTTATTTCATAATAGTAAATATTATATTACTATTATATTATACAATATTAATAAAATAATTTTTCACATTTAAAAAATCTTTAAAACAAATTTAATGTATTGTTTGAAAAGTAATGTTGTAGGACCTACAAAAGATTTTAAAAAAAAAAAATTAGTAAGGAGCTTTAGGGAAGTAACCCTTCATAATGTGGAGAGTTGCTTAAGTTACTCATATAGCATCCTCAATGTCATGGTTTAAGAGTTTAGAGTGAGTGAAGGGATTAACTTAGGTATAGAGTGTAATGAGTAACATCAGTAGGGTAGTTTGTTCTAGGATGTTGGGTTCGTTAAAGGCAAGGGATGGTCGACATCGATAAGGTAGTTTGTTCTATGATGTTTGTTCTAGAGTGTAATGAGAAGGTTAGCTCAACATCTATAAATGAGATAATTATATAAATCAAGGGATGGTCAAATGCTACACGAGTACTTGAGGAGGGGAGAACCTCCTATCCCATGATAAGTGGCATCAAAGTTAATGTTCCAACCACATCAAGTCACCTAGATGCTACCTAAGATATCATTTAAACAGGTAGTTCTTATGGATAGAAGGGCTCATGTGGGCTAAGCTTAAAGTAGCCACTAGAGGGAGAACACTATTGCTAGAGGGTAGTTATATCATGAATTAAAGGAATCATGTCAAAAAAGCTCAAGAGGAAGAGGAATTATTAGAGGGATCATTGCTAAAGGGTAATTATGTCACAAGTCAGTTATAATAAGATCTGCCCAAAGTCTTTATGAAGAGTAAATGTGAGCCTCCCTACTCTTAGGCAACTCAGCAAGAGGAGATCTAGGCATATAAAGAAAGGGGTGAGGGTAAGAGGAAACCTATGAAATCCCAAAGTCTTAGCATAGATGATCTTAAGTGGAGTTTGATAATGAGTTGACAAGGGTCTTAATGAGGTAGAAATAATAGCAAACAAATACATTGCTAAATTTGGCAAAAATGAGCCAATTGTGATTTATTAATTTTTGAACCTTATTTCAAAGGAAACGAGCTAACTCGAAGAAGTTAGCACCTTTGGTGCTAAGCTATGCCCTTTTTTGGGCAAATTCCATCGTTTAGTCTTTCAAATAGACAATTTTACTATTTATGATAATTTTTAGATTTCTTATAACTTTTTATAAATACTTCTATTTTAGATGCCATTTGCGGCATTGTGATGAGATCCATGATGAGAGCCAAGCCGGAAGAAGGAATGTGGATCCTCTTGAAGTCCCGCCTGGACCGATCACAAGAAATCGAGCAAAATAATTCAAGGAAGCACTTAACGGGTTGATAAAGGTTGTCCATGAAGCCGGAAAGGATTGGAGCAATCATGAAGTTGGAACGGATTGGAACAACCATGAGAAGACCCTTGCTTTTGTACAAGTTATACTGGACACGGGTTAAAGAGGGCGTGCATTTTCAAGGCATGGCCGTGTATGGAGTCAAGCAAATCCACAGAAAGATACACGGCTAAAGTACACGTGCGTGTATGTTGCCAGAAGTTGCACAGAAAGATACACGGCCAAAGTACATGGGCGTGTATGTTGCCAGAAGTTGCACAGAAAAGTACACGGCCAAAGTACATGGTCGTGTACACGGCCGTGTATCCTCTGTCGGCCAGCTTGTTCTGTTTCGCATTTTTATGTCACTTAACTAAACTACGTCGTTTTGGACTTGTTTTTTACACGAATCGTAACCCTAGTATAAAAGCTCCTAGGGTTTAGAACAACTTAGAATATAGATCTTTGAACATTAAACACTTTTGAGAGGCACCTCTTTTGGTTCTTGATGAACTAAACCGAACTTATCGGATTGATTTCCGTGGCGTTCATCTCGACTTATCAATCGGTCTTTCATCCTGATTGTGGCGTCTTCACTTTATACCAAGGTTCTTATAGACAACGGGTCGCGGTTTCCACTTTAGGTGTTTGGGCATCTTAGGCAACGAATTTCCGAACGTATTGGTATTAGGTTTCGTTACGGGTTGGTGTGGTTCGTATCAGTTTGGTATCAGAGCTTAGGTTTGTCAAAACATCAAGTTCGGTTGAGGAAGGTAATATCAAAAACCCTAACTCCAATCGTTCATATCCATTGTTAGCATTCAATTTCGCAATATTAATTGTCTTTTGATAGTGTAGTATTTACTAGTCGATTGTAAAAAAAAAAAAAAAGTAAAAATCACGACAAAAAAAAAGGAAGAGAAAAGAAAAGAAAAGAAAAACGCGATCAAGAGCAACAACCCAGAAAAAAAAAATTCGGATAGAAAAATAGAGGAAAATTTTCGAACCCTAGAGTTGTTTTGAATTCTACAGAAGGAAATTAGTGTAGTTCGGGTTAGTTCCAAGAGAATTGAGAAGAGGAAATTGGTGAGTTGATATCATCATTATTTGTGAGCATACACGAGTGACTGTGTGATATCATCATTTGTGCGAAACACGTAAGGGAGTGTATTGTGAGGTTTAATTATATATATATTTGTGTTAGTACTAATATTTTCTGCAGGAACTATGTCGAGACAACATTCTCCTGAAGGTGAGAGGGGAAGGTTTGATGCTAAGTTAGTAATTGAGGCGTTGAGGGGAGAAATGAAGAGGATGTTCCAAGAGGGAATGGAACAAATTCATGAGATGGTAGAGCAAAGACTAGAGCAATCCACAAACATATTCCAAGGGTGTAAGAGGGAGAGTCGTTCTAGGAGAGTACCGAGGGGTGGAGATAAGATGTCGGATGATGACTTTGATGAGCCTTTTGTTGGGAGTTATAGAGGATATAGTGGTCGGAATAGAGGGACTAGAGATTGGGAAGATAGAGGAGATATGAATAGAGAGGATGATCAATTGAGTAGCATAAAGATGAAGATTCCTCCTTTCCAAGGGAAGAATGATCCCGAGGCGTACTTAGAGTGGGAGAAAAAGGTGGAGATGGTGTTTGATTTCACAACTATAGTGGGAGAAAGAAGGTAAAACTTGCTGCCATTGAGTTTTCAGATTATGCTATAGTGTGGTGGGATCAACTAATGTTGAATAGAAGAAGGAGTGACGAGCCACCTATTGAGTCTTGGGAAGAGATGAAAAGAGTGATGAAGAAGCAATTTGTGCCTGCGTATTATTATCGTGAATTGCATAACAAGTTGCAAACTCTGAGGCAAGGAAGCAGAAGTGTAGATGAGTATTTCAAGGAGATGGAAGTCACTATGATTAGGGCGAATGTAGAGGAGGATAGGGAGGCTACAATGGCTAGATTCCTTATTGGGTTGAATAGAGAAATCTAAAATGTTGTTGAATTGCAGCATTATGTAGAATTGGAGGATATGGTCCACATGGCTATAAAAGTTGAGAACCATCATAAGAGGAGAGGTAGTAGCAATGCACGGTTGCAACAGGGTAATAGTTCATCCACTTGGAAGACTAATCAATGGAAGAAAGAAGAAAAGCCTTTACCCACCAAACCAAAAGGGGAGCTGAGACAAGCGGGTTCTACTCTTGGTAATCAAGGTAACCCTGAATCTTCTACTTCTAAAAATCGTGACATTAGATGTTTTAAATGTCAAGGTAGATGCCATATTGCTAGTCAATGTCCAAATAGGCGTGTGATGATTTTGCGTGATGATGGAGAGTATGAGACTGAGGGGGATAGTGAAGAAGATGATATGCCTCCGTTAGAGGATGCTAGTGATGATGAGGAGCTTGCAATGGGAAGGCTAGTGGCAGTAGTGAAGCGAGCGCTGAATGTGCAGGTGAAGGAAGAAGAGGAGGTGCAAAGAGAAAATATATTTCATACTAGATGTTATTTAGGAGATCACATTTGTAGTTTGATTATTGATGGAGGGAGTTGCACCAATGTAGTGAGCAATTTTATTGTTGAGAGGCTGGGGGTCAAAACTGTTAGACACCCTAGTCCATATAAATTGCAGTGGTTGAATGATAGTGGTGAGATTAAGGTGAGTAGGCAAGCCTTGATTGGTTTTCGCATCGGTAGGTATGAGGATGAGGTGTTATGTGATGTAGTGCCAATATAAGCATGTCATGTGTTGTTGGGGAGGCCATGGCAATTTGACAGGAAGGTTGTTCATGATGGCTTTTCTAACAAGTATACGCTTGTTCACCAATGGAAGAGCTTTAATCTTAAACCGTTAACACCTAAGCAGGTGTATGAGGACTAGTTGCAGCTACAACAGTCCTTTGAAAAACATAAGGTGAGTGAAAAGCAGAGTGAGAGTGAGAGAGCAAAAGATAATGAGAAGAAAAAGGAATATAAAAGTCAAGATCAAAAGGAAAAGGAGAGGAAGGCTGGAAAGAGTGTGAGAGGCCAAGTTGAAGGGGGATCAACTTTGGTGGTGAGTGAAAAGGAGAGGGCAGCCATGCAAAAGGAGAGTTGTGTGGCAAGAGCAAGTGTAATAAGGAGAGCATTAGCGATGAGGCAACATATGTTGTTACTGGTTTTGAAGGAAACATGTTTGACTACTAACGAATTATCTAACTCTTTGCCTAGTGTGGTTGTGTCTCTTGTGCAGGACTTTGAAAATGTCTTTCCGAAGGAACTCTAAAGGCAGGTCGATGAATTAATGAAGAAGGGGTATGTGAGAGAAGGCATGAGTCTGAGTGCAGTGCCTATGATTTTGGTGCCTAAGAAGGATGGGACATGGAGGATGTATGTTGACTGTCGCGCCATCAACAACATTACGGTAAAGTATCGTCATCCCATTCCTTGCTTAGATGACTTCTTAGATTGGTTATATGAGTATAGTGTCATTCCTCATGAGCCTTGGATAGACATGTCCATAGATTTTGTGTTAGGATTATCTAAGCCTAGGCATGGTCGAGATTCTATTTTTGTGGTTGTGGATAGGATTTATAAAATGGTTCATTTCTTTCCTTGTCATAAAATTGATGATGCTATATACATTGTTGAATTTTTCTTTAGAGAGGTAGTGCGTCCGCATGGTATACCTAGTAGCATTGTTAGTGATCAGGATGTAAAGATTTCGAGTCATTGTTGGAGAGTATTGTGGGAAAAGTGGGGAACTAAACTAATGTTTTCGACTAGCTGTCACCCACAGACTAATGGGCAAGTTGATGTGGTTAATAGTACTTTAATTCAATTGTTAGGGGCAATCATAGAGAAGAACATTAGGACTTGGAAGGACTGTCTACCATTTGTGGAGTTTGCATGTAATAGGGCTTTAAATAGCATTATCCATTGTTCACCATTTGAGATTATATATGGTTTTAACCCATTGGTTACTATTTATTTATTGCCATTGCAACTTAACAAGTCTATGAGTTTTGATGCTGATTCTAAGGCAGATTTCGTGAGAAAGCTACATGTACAGGTAAAGATTAGGATTATAAAACAAAATGCCAGGGTCGCTTTAAGGGTGAACAAGGACAGGAGACCTAAGATTTTTCAGCCTGGAGATTGGGTTTGGGTGCATTTTCGTAAGGAGATTTTTCCATTGCAGAGGAGATCTAAGTTGAACCCTAGGGGGGACGGTCCATTTCCGATGCTTGAGAGAATCAATGATAATGCATACAAGAAAAATTTACCAAGTAAGTATCTAGTAAGTGTCATGTTTAATGTTACTGATCTAAGTCCATTTGATGCAGGCAATGATTTGAGCACAAATCCTTTTCAAGAGGAGGGGAATGATGAGATCCATGATGAGAGCCAAGCCGGAAGAAGGAATGTGGATCCTCTTGAAGTGCCGCCTGGACCGATCACAAGAAATCGAGAAAAACGATTCAAGGAAGCACTTAACGGGTTGATAAAGGTTGTCCATGAAGCCGGAAAGGATTGGAGCAATCATGAAGTTGGAACGGATTGGAACAACCATGAGAAGACCCTTGCTTTTGTACAAGTTATACTGGACACGGGTTGAAGAGGGCGTGTATTTTCAAGGCACGACCGTGTATGGAGTCAAGTAAATCCATAGAAAGATACACGGCTAAAGTACACGGGCGTGTATGTTGCCAGAAGTTGCATAGAAAGATACACGGCCAAAGTACACAGGCGTGTATGTTGCCAGAAGTTGCACAAAAAAGTACACGGCCAAAGTACACAGTTGTGTATCCCCTGTCGCCCAGCTTGTTCTGTTTCGCATTTTTATGTCACTTAACTAAACTACGTCGTTTTGGACTTGTTTTTTACACGAATTGTAGCCCTAGTATAAAAGCTCCTAGGGTTTAGAATAACTTAGAATATAGATCTTTGAACATTAAACACTTTTGAGAGGCACCTCTCTTGGTTCTTCACGAACTAAACCGAACTTATTGGATTGATTTCTGTGGCGTTCATCTCGACTTATCAATCGGTCTTTCATCTCGATTGTGGCGTCTTCACTTTATACCAAGGTTCTTGTCTCAATTATAGACAACGGGTCGCGGTTTCCACTTTAGGTGTTTGGGCGTCTTAGGCAACGAATTTCCGAACATATTAGTATTGGGTTTCGTCACGGGTTGGCGTGGTTCGTATCACATTGTCTTTATCATCTAAGATATGTCATATATTTAAGTTTTAGGAATTTTTATTTTTGGTAAATGTTTTATATCTATTTTTGATAATTTGCACTTATTATTATTTGTATGCCTTAAGGCAAAAGCAGAGATGATTATTGAATGAAAAAAATGATTATGAGCGGTTGTCTTTATTTCTTTTCCCAAATTTTTGAATTTTATATAATTCTTGAATTTGAAAGCTAAATCGTTAGGAATTCGTAGAATCAATAGGTATTTGAAGGTTATATTCTGGGTATTCGCAGAATCAATGGTTTGTGATATTCTCAACACAATTCACACGTGTTATGCTGCATCAACTGGTATCAAAGCCAAGTTTTTTCTTGGTAAAAATGGCACCCTGTAGACAAATTAACCAACGTCGTGTTACAGTGGATGAGACCTACGATCATGATGACCTAGAGCGAAGCATTGGGTAGATGATTGATGAAAGGTTAGATGTGGTTGTAGATCGATTAACAGAGAGAATGGGTGCATTAATGGGTAATCAAAATCAAAATATCAACCTTAGTCATGTGAGAAACCCTAACTCGATGCTAGTTGTAGAAGAAGTGGAAGATGATTCCTCTTCTCTTGAGGAAGATGAATAGTATGATGTAGTATCGCATAGGTGTGTTAGGCCTCGTGTATAGGAAGACTAGAGACGTTGGGAACTAGATATGAGAATGGAAATACCAGAGTTTCATGGAAGCCTTCAACTAGAGGAATTCTTGAATTGGTTGACCAAGGTTAAAGAGATTTTGGATTTTAAAGGAGTCCCTAAGGATAAATGGGTGCAATTGGTAGCAACAAGATAGCGTAGTAGGGCCACAGCATGGTGGCAGCAATTAAAGTTGACTTAGAATAGGCTGGGAAAATAAAAAAACGCATTGTAGGAAAAGATGAAAAAGCATCTGCGAACAACGTTTTTACCTTATAATTTCTAGCGCATTATGTACCAGAGGCTACAAAATCTTAAACAGGGTAACAAGTTAGTAGGTGATTACACTTCCAAGTTTTACCAATTGATAGTTAGGAATGACCTTCAAGAAACAGATGATTAGTTGGTTGCTAGATACTTTGGGGATTTAAGGATGCAGATTTAGGATACATTCAATTTATTTGACCCTATTAGTGTAACAACAACACTTTAAAGAGCATTGATTGTTGAAAAACAACAGAAGTGATCTGGGAGTAGTGGTGTTATGAGTAGTGGAGGTGGTATTAGTAGTAGCAGTGTAAATCGTACTGGAGGTGGAACCTCAAGTAGTAACACTACTAGGCGTTTTAGTTGGTCTAATACGAGTGGTCCTAGCACCAGCTTGGTAAAGTGCTTTATATGTGGTGAGGCTGGTCACTGACAATCTGAATGTAGGAGAATGGAAAAGAAGGCACTTTTTGTCAAAAACGAAGAAGAGGAAGATGATGAATTTGTGTTTAAAGCGATGGGTGATGGTGAACTTGTCTTTGATACTAAATACACTGAGGAGGAGCTTGAGACGGGCGATGGTAAGGAAAACTTAGTAGTTAGGAGATCTTATATAACCCCTAGAGCAGTAGAGGAAGTGTAGCTCAAAAACAATATTTTCCAATCCACCTATACTATTATGGGCAAAGTTTGTTGGTTTATGATCAACTCAAGGAACTGTGAAAACATTGTATCCATAGAAGCTATGCAAAAGCTGGGCATTAAGCCAGAATAGCATCCTAAACCTTACAAGTTAGCTTGGCTAAAGAAGGGTGGTGAGGTAAGTGTCTCTAAATGAGCGCTAGTTACATTCTCTATTGTTTCTAATATAGAGACTCTGTCTGGTATAATGTTGTGAAAATGGATGCTTTTCATTTGTTATTGGGGAGGCCTTAGCAATTTGATAGGGTGTGACTCATGATGGTCGAGCTAATACTTATAGTTTTTTTATGTAAGGGGGTGAAGATTGTGTTGGTTCCTAATAGAAGCACTACTAAGTCCAAAATCATTAAGTAGGGTAATAGTTCCAACATGCTATCTTTAGCTAAGTTTGAGGAAGAATTATTGGACTGTAAAGTTGTCTTTGCTTTGGTGGGTAAATAGGTTGAAAGGGAAATCGAAGTACCTGAGGTGGTAGTTTCAATAGTAGCTGAGTTCCAAGATGGGTTTTTGCTTAGGGGTACTTAGTTGTGCATTCCAGATTGTAGTTTAAGGGATCAGATTATTTAGGAGTTGCATGGTAAAGGTCATGTGAGATGAGATAAGACTTTGCAAATGGTGCTTGCATCCTATTTTTGGCCAATTATTCATAAGGAAGTGGAGAAGTATGTACAGAGATGTAGAGTCTACCAAGTATCCAAGGGGATAGCTACAAATGTAGGATTGTATATGCCACTTCCAATTCCTTCTCAACCTTGGATTGATGTCAGCATGGATTTTATTCTGAGGTTACTACGAACTCAGCGAGGTAATGACTCCATCTTTATGGTAGTTGATAAATTTTCTAAAATGGTGCATTTTATTCCTTATGAGAAGACCACATATGTTGTCCGTGTTGCACAACTATACTTTAGGGAAGTATATAGGTTGCATGCGTTGCCTAAAACTGTTGTGTCTGGCAAAGATACAAGGTTTCTTAGCCATTTTTGGTGGAAAATGGTCAATACTCAACTAAATTTTAATAGTGCCTATCACCTACAAACAGATGGGAAAATTGAGGTAGTTAATAGATCCCTAAGAAATCTATTGAGGAGCTTAGTGGGGGAACATGTAAAGAGTTGGGATCAAAAGTTGAGTTAGGCTAAGTTCGCACATAATCACTCTATCAATCACAAAACAGGGTTTAGTCCATTCCAAGTTGTTTACTCTGTTGTTCCTAGGAGTCCACTTGATTTGCTACCACTACCTGATATGACTAGGATTCATGGAAAGGCAGAAGACTTTATCCATAGCTTGCAGGAAACCCACAAGACTATTTAGAATAATTTACAGAAAGTTGTAGGTAAATATAAGGAAATTGTTAATTGAAAAAGACAACATGTGGAGTTTGATGTAGGAGATTATGTTTGGGTTGTCCTTACTAAGGATAGATTTTTCGCTAGGGAGTACAACAAATTATGACCCAGGAAAATTGGGCTAATAGAGATCATAGAGAAAATCAACCTAAATGCATATAAGTTGAAGTTACCTAACCACATTCGAACTGTCAATGTATTTAACGTGAAGCATCTTATTCCCTACACTGGCAATAGTTTAGATGATGATAATTCAAGGGCGAATTCTGTCCACTTTAGAGAGGATGATGAGGTGGAAATAATAGCAAACAAATACATTGCTAAATTTGGCAAAAACGGGCTAGTTGCGATTTATTAATTTCTAAACCTTATTTTGAATAAAATGAGTTAACTCGAAGAAGTCAGCACCTTTTGTGCTGAGCTATGCCATTTTTTAGGCACATTCCATTGTTTAGTCTTTTGAATAGACAATTTTACTATTTTTGGTATTTTTTTAGATTTCTTATAACTTTTTATAAATACGTCTGTTTTAGATGTCATTTATGACGTTGTCTTTGTCGTGTTTAAGGTATGTCGTATCTTTAAGTTTTAGGGGTTTTTATTTTTAGGCATTTCTATTTTTAGTAAATTTTTTATATCTATTTTTAGCAGTTTGCACTTATTATTATTTGTATGTCCTAGGGAAAAGGCAGAGATGATTATTGAATGAAAAAACTATTGTGAGCAATTTTCTCTATTTATTTTCCTAAATTTTTTAATTTTATATAATTCTTGAATTTAGATACCAAATCCCTAGGAATTTGTAAAATCAATAGGTTTTTGAAGGTTACATTCTAGGTATTTGCAGAATTAATGGTTTATGATCATCTCAACACAATTCACACCTGTTATGCTACGTTAGGTTGGCAATCTTGGGGGATGGGTAGTGATAAGAGATTAGCCTCATGAAAAGGGTGCTGTGAATTTAGGTAGGGGAGAGTATCACTGTTTGAGAGCTTAAAGCAAGCGGGGAGGGATTAACTTGGGTATAGAGTATAATGATTAACATGAATAGGATGGTTTGTTTTAGGAGGTTAAGTTCTCTAAAGGTGGGTTTAGCTTCCCATGAATAATCTGATCAGGAGCTAATGTTGCTATGTAGTTGATGGCCATGGCAAGTCAAAACTAGTTGAGGTAGTTGATTCTCTCAATCACATGATAGATCACAGTTAAGCTAAGAGGGCACTCTTAAAGTGAAAGTCAAGCTTATAATAGATCTTGAATAAATGGGAATGAGAAGGCTGCCTTGACATTAAAAAATGAGATAATTATGTAAATTAAGAGATGGTCAAGCATTGTATGGGTACTTAAGGAGGGGAGAACCTTTCGTCCTGTGACATTGAGCATCTCCTTTAGTTATCCATTGATAAACATAACTTTATTATAACTTGTGTTTCAAATCTATCTATCATCATTAATTGATGCATACATGTTCACTTGTAGTTGATTTAAAATAGTTAACTTAATAATATATATTATTAAAAATATTTTATTATTTTAAATAATCTCTCTTAAAAAAAAAAAAATTAACCCTAGCCTTATCCTTTGAAGGTTTGGGTGGACAACCATGATTTGCTTGAGAAGAAGCAATAGCAAAATGGAAAAAACTTTGTTGGTAATAAATAACAAGTCTTAAAATACAAAGAAGCGATAAAGCATCAAAGTGAGGAGTTTCCTCTTGTGGTGAAAACCAAAACTATATTATCTAGCTAAGAAATGAAAATTTAATTTGAAAATTCCTTTCTCTTTACACAATTTATCATAAAAAACCTAAGATTTGAATGAATAGTTGTTCTCTATATATTTCTTTACATAAACAACAACTCAACAATTGGTTGTTTAATTTTCCATGTAGTTTTGTGAAAGCAAATCGGATATCTATATTTTGTGAAAATTGAAGGTTATGAAATTTTTTCTCGTAATGTTATCATTAGTGGTTTGTATTGAGCTTTTATTTGGTGCTCTAAGAAGGATTAAACTTGGAAGTTTGAAGTTTTTTGGTATTTGTGGTGGATGAATACAAATTTGGGTTTGTTTCAATTTTTTAGTTAAAATTGAGGCTTCTTAATTAAAGCCTACCCAACCATCATTGGAAAATTCCTTCGCCAAACAACAAACTCTTGATTCTCTCTCTTAATCTCTTACTCCATTTGATGTCTTCATTGTATTTGGTTTACTTATAGGGCTTATGAAGTTCAAATTCCATGAACAACATGCTTCAACTAATCTTCATAAATCATGTTAGATTTTAACCTTGAAGCATTCTCATCTTTTCACAAAGCTGACTCATCTTTGATAGAGAAGAAATTTTCCAAAGTATCTTCTACATTTTATTTTTTATTGAATTATTTGATTAAATATATTTATTAGTATTACTATTGTAAAACCTAGCCAAAAATGAAAATAAATAAATAAATAAGGAGGGTAATGTAGTAATTTTAGCCTCTTACAGTGGGGCCATATAGGAAGTTTACAAAGTTTTGAACCTTGTATATTTATTAAGTAGTCCTTCTCTTTCTCTCTCTCTTTCTTTCTTTTTCTATTTCCCTTACGATGCTTCCTACAGGATAATTTCCAAGCACACACTTCCATAATTTGGTGCTGAAACATAAGGTAAATTCAAAGATTTTTTTTTTTTTTATCATTTTTGGAATTTCAAGCATTTAACCTTTAGGAATGTGAGTTAGGGATTACAGAGTTAGATAGTACATGAATTCTTGAAGAGTAGGGAACACCAAAGTTGCACCGTAAAGACTTTAGTTAAGTAAGTCGAAGATTTTGTATGAAATTGTATTGGTTAATTTTTTATGAGTAGCATATATATATTTCACTTGGAAAAGTGTAATTTAGGGGGTCATGGGTAGATCACGTTTATGATTATGCTCATGAAGTGTATGAATATGTATCACAAAAAGGTGAAATTGGCATGAAAGGTAAGGATTTTGGAACCGAGAGGTTTACAGGCAAGGTCACATCCTCGTGAACCTATTTGTAAGGTTTACGTGTTCTAATAGAGAAGTTCATGGCCAATATCATGCTTATGGTCTTAACTATGAACTTTAAGGTCATGAACAATTAAAGTAGATAGAATTAGCTTAGTTTAGATTTGTAAAAGCCTTAAAGACATATTATTTATGATGTTATTAAGTTCAAAAATCAAGTTTAAGATTATGTGAAAGTTGGACTATAGGTATGAGTTTACTCTATATATTGCTTATGCTTATTAGTGTTAGAAGCTAAATGAACTTAATTACTAGTTAGCTATTAATTGGTTGATGATTGTAAGTGGGTAAGCCTAAGGACTTGAAGTGGTAGAACTTTAGGGGGCATCCCAATGATCTCTATGTGACACTATTCTTAATGAAGTTATACATTGAAATGATCTGGATAGATTCTAGAATGACTTATGGGTGTTAGGGTTGGGAGTGGTAGTTTCTAACACTATCGTATCGAAGCTGGTAGTAAGTGTCTTGCGAACATATTACTTAATGTATATATGTGGTCTAAGAATGCTTGTGTGAGAACGTAAGCATCTCTATGTTTGATTGAATGACTTAAACAATGATAATAATTTGGTTATGATTCTCTTTGAACTATTGCATTCAATGCTTGTGATTATATGACAATGTGGCATGCATACGTGATTGAGGGTAATCTCATACATGGCATTAGCTTACCCCTTTATGGGACATTTTTTTTAGTTGTAGGTATAGGTATAGATGATGAAGTAAGTTATGAAATTTCTAATTATAAGTTAGGATAAGAAGACGTAGATGTGAAGTACTTATATTGCTATGATGACTAATGTTTGATTTTAGGAGACTGTTTTTTTTTATTATTATTATTAGATGATTCTATGTATGCATGATTTGGAGATAAGACTCCTATAGTTGTTAGGTTACTCTAATTTTAATGTTAACAAATGTTGATAGACAACCTAAGATTCTAGTAGTGATATTTTTTAATTTTACTTTATCTTGTGTTGTACTACCCCAGAACCTCGAGCCGTGCTATTGCCCGTTGTGTCCTTATTTTATAAGAACGTCTTAAGGCTCTGAATCAATTTTGATACATTAACCTATAACTCCAATATAAAAGCATTTCATACATTCCTAAAATTTCAAAATATGTTTCATAAACCATATCAAATATCTAATGCAATGGAAGTCCTTGAATACAAAAATAACATTCCTTAAAAGATACTGTCTATTATTGTCAATAACATGATTCTCCTAAATCCTAATCACCATAATAGTAATGGTAATCCTCATCTTCCTCTCTTTGAGATTCATCCAAACCCAAGTTACCTTCTGGGTTCTCATCTCCCTCATCTTTCTCTCTTTGAGATTCATCCAAACCCAAGTTATCTTTAAGGTTCTCATCTCCCTCAACACCTATATCTAAAAATGTTCTCTAAAGGGTGAGCTAATGCCTAGTATGTATAACATAAATAGACATGCATGAACAAACATGAACAAGAATCATACATATCATGTAGTACTTAAACACAATCAATCGTTTCATATTATAATTTATGTCCACAAGCAATAATAGGGTACTCATGACCCCCTTAACACACTAGAACATGATTTGGTGATGAGAACTACCACTACAGGTCCCACACCTATGATCCCTTGATCTTTAAACTTGGTCATGGGAACTGCCACTATGGGCCTTACACCTATGGTACACTTAATCTTGGTGATGGGAACTACCACTACGAACCCCACACCTATGTACACTTAAACATCTTAACCAACATTCAGCCCAAATCATTTCCTAGCACAACTCCACTAGGGACAATGTCACATAAAGATCATTGCGGTGCACCCTAAGGATTTACCACTATGGACCCCTAGGTTGAGCGAAGCACATACAACATATAACTTAAACACTTAACCTTAATCATTTAACTTAATCAATTTCAATGCATAAGTTAACTTAAACAAGCATAAATCAACACACAAGTTACATGTACCTTAAATCCTAACCTTAAGCACTTCTCATGTTAGACTTAAGCTAAATTGAAATCTGTACACATCAAGAAGCTCTTTTTAGTACTTAATATTAGATTGATATCATCTCTTAATTGTCTTAATCCTATTTATTTAATTTCTTTAAGGCCTTACTAGCCGTCTAGGTTGTGTGGAAATTAGCTTAATTTGATGTTAAATGTATATATAATTAAGTTATACTTTATTCAACATGAACATGTTAGGGGTCATGTTACTTAATACGGGCTGGAGCATGACTATGTTAAAGGTTGTATATCTTTCAATGTAAGGTTTGGCTTCAACATGGTCAAAACATGACTGTATTAGGAGGCCATGTTACCCTTGACTCAACACAGTTGAAACACGACCATGTTAAGAGGCCGTGTATCTCTCAGTGTAACCTTCACACTCAACATGATCAAAACATAATCATGTTAGGATGTCGTGTATCTCTTAGTGTAACCCTCACACTCAACACGGTTGAGGTCATGTTACCCTCGACTTAATATGGTTGAAACATAACTATGTTGGGAGGCTATGTATCTCTCAGTGTAACTTTTGAATTCAACACGGTTGAAACATGACCATGTTAGTAGGCCGTGTCACCCTCGGTAATCTCCATGAACTCCTAATTCTTCATTCCAATTTCTCTTGAACCTAATTCTCTCTATCCCTAAACTTAATTTACTCTCTAAAACAAGTAATTACAATTAAATTACACAAATTTGTGTACTTACATCAAATTTCCTATAGGTCGAATCCTTAAACCATTAAGTCCCTTCCTCATTATGCCCTTCTCAAAACTTCAAAACCTATAACATACATTATACTTGTAAATTCTAACCAAAATTGAAATTCATATAAGACTCTTACCATTTGTATTTGAAATTAGGTCGCTTCGTTTTTCTTTTTTTGTCTTAAGGTTTGTTCTAAAAGAGCCTCTCCTTTGTTTGTTGTTTTTACTATGAGGGGTGAAAAAGGAAGGAACGTTAGGTCATATGGGGTTAAGTACTCCTTTTTCGTGAAATGTCTAAATTGCCCCTCTAATTTTTTTTTTTTTAATTCCAATCTCTGTCCTTTAGTCTTTGTGACAACATATATCTTAAAATAAATAAATAAAATTTATAGGTATTACATGTGTCTTGGACGCTATAGGCTGAAGTAGTTGGTAAATTTCTAGTCAAATATGTGTTGATAGTGGATGATCATTAAATGCTTTAGCGTGTTTCTTTTGTTATTTGTGGATATAAACATAAGTTAAGAGCCTTTATGTGTCACTACTGAGTAATGACACTTGAAACATCCTAGTATCTATGGTGTTATAGTTTAAGTAGTATTTGAGCCTAGGTTTAAAGATTTACAAGAATTAGGTTGCACTAATTATAGGAAGGAGGATATGATCAGTGGAGTTTAGGATTATGATCATTAGGTTTAAAGTAGTAGACCATAGGACTTAAGTCTATAATTTTTAAAGTTTAGGAAAATTGATCTATATAAGTTAGAAGTCATTAGTAATGATTAATAAATATAGGCATTAAATTGTTGATCGATATAGTGATGGAGATAGATAGAGGAGAAAATTGGTGATATTTATTCACATGTTTTCTTTAAGCTACTATTTTATTTTCCTATATGTGCTACACAGTTGTATTACTTAATTTACTATTATTCTTGTTTGTTCATTGTTCTCTCTTCCCTATAAAATGCCACTAAGAAAGATTTTAGGACCTAGGTTTACACTTAATACTAGAGGGGGTAACTGAATGATAAAATTCCATAAGGACAAACTTAGTAGAAGGGCCAAGCTTAGTTAGTGAATTAAAGTCAAACAATGAATACTATCACTCAATTGTTGGTGTTGGTATCAGCAACAACAGCAACCTATTAGTTAAACACAGGTTATAGATAGAAAAATTGGGCTACATAAGTTTGTGAGGTTAGCTAAAGAATTTAAGCCCAAGGTAAATGATCAAATAGAGGTTGAACATTGGATAAAGGAGATGGAAAGGATTTTTTCTACATTCCGAGTACCAAAGGACTAGAAAGTTGACTATATTGCTTTCATGCTTAAGGGTATAGCTATAGATTAGTGGGGGAGTGTACCCAGGCTAGCAAGGGAACCTATTGATATGTTCAGATTCAAGGAGTTGTTTTATGAGAAGCATTTTCCTAGTAGTATTTGAGACAAAATAGAGATAACCTACTATAGTTGCTAGTAAGGGAACAATATTGTAGAGGAATATGAAATGAAATTGAAATGCCTAATGAAGTTCTTACTAGAGAATATAAGAGTAGATGACCTATCTTGGGCCTACAAATTTTTTAAGGTCATGGAGCCCAACCTTCAGTATAGGCTATGGCTCTTCCAATTGGCCACCTATGTTGAAGTGGTTGATAAGGTGAAGTTTATGGAATAGAGTAAGAAGAGGATTAGAGAACAACCAAGTCATAGCTTAGGGGTGGTTTTAGGAAAAACACTGATGCAAAGGATTGCCATCCAAGAGAGGAGTACGAGACCTCAAGTGCTACAAACCAGACTGATGTTCCTAAAACCAAGTTTAAGTACGTGCAAAACTAATTTGAAAGACAATTAGACAATGTCAATCAAACTAGCTTCCAATCACATGAACTTCTTCTACTTATGAACTGATTCCACTAACAAGGATGTGATCAATCTTAAATATCCAAATGTGATCAGCTCTGATACCAAATATGATGTACCTAAAATAGTGGTTAAGCACATGTAATTGGAACAAATTATAATCCTCAATGGACTAGTTTAATCTTAGCTTAAAATTCCAAGAATTGTGTGAGCCCTAATGGAGTAAAATGAAATTCAAATGCTATAACTTTCAAAGAAACAATCCATAATGATAAAATCCTCAAAAAAACACTAAACACAATTGAATGCCATGTGAATTACACACAAGAACAGCAAGAACCAATCCGAGATCCACTTTCCCAACAAAGTTGATCCACGATTCTAAAGGAAGTAAAATTGATGGTTAAAACTAAGGGCTAAAACCAATCAATTATAACAACATAAAAATAATTACAAATGTAATATAATCCGACCAAGAAAACATCCAATTCAACCCTAGATACAACTCACTAGTGATGAAAAGGAAATTGTAACGAAGGAAACTTGATACTACTTACAAATTCACCTTGAAGCCACTCTCCACAATTTCAAATTTGGGATTTGAAATTGATAAAAGAAATTTTGGAATTAGGAAGCCCTAAACCTTAACACGTGAAGTGTTTTTTTCTATTATGAAAATTTAGCAAAAAGTTCCTCAAGACTCTACTTAAGCAAGTATTTATACTTGCTCTCTTTAGGGTTACAAAGTCTACAAAATTACAACTATGCCACTTTAGGGTGGCCGGTCCTAAAAACACAATTACAAGCAAATGAAAGTTTCCTAAAAGCTTACAACATGAATAATCAAAAGAAATAATTACAAATACAAAATAAAGAATCCTCAAAGAGCCAAACCATCAAAGGCGATGTTGATCATAGCGGGCCATTGGATGAGAATTTGATGATGTCCTTAAGTGATCAACAAATGAAAGTCATTTGGCATCCCGTGGAGAAATTTCATTATTCCTGTAATATTATTAATCAAATACTTATTAGATAAAAAGAAACAAAGTTAAATATGAGTGATTTAGATCATCATCCAAATCAAGTTCTATAGTCATCTAAGTTGCCGGAAAAATTCCCATCAGACTTGTTATTGTAGTAGCTCCCCCTTTACAAATTAGACAAGTTTTGTTGGCTCTTTCTTTAGCTCCTGCAGTTAAGTGTATTAGGTGCTTAGGATCACATGAGGTGAAGGACTACAAATAGCTTAAAGGAGCATGCTTTTTATGTGGGAGAACAAGACATAACAACTATATAGAGAAATTTATTCCACTCACTTTCTATTGTGTATGCAAGAAAAGAGGCCATAAAGTAGGGGATTCTAGTAGTGTAGGAGGCTATGCTCCTACAACTTAGCAAGTACAAGTAATGAAACCTTAAGCTAGAGTGTAAACTAGTAGGCTACAATTAGGAGGTGAGCACTTGACAATATCTTTGCTCTTTAGTAATAGTACTAGGATACCCTTGATATGCACACTATAACAAGTATGCTTCTCATACACTCCTATAGTGCCTATGCTTTATTTGATACTAGTGTGATGTGCTGAAAACCACTTCCAAGCACAATTAAATGACTCAAGAAAATAAGTCTCAAGTCTCATACACAACCAGTTCAATGGACTAGGAAATTGCGTAACCCTAATGGAACCTTAATGCAATCCAATGGTTCAAAAGATTCAATTAACTTCCACTAATGGTCAATTTCACTAATCAATAATAAGAACAAGATAATTACACGTGAAATGGATGAAAAAGACAAGCTCAAAAACCGTGAACTCAAACCTTTCCAACCATGCCAATTCACGCCAATGCACTAAAGAGCAATTCAAACTCAATGAATAATCAATCTTACAAGATGATTATCCATGAAATATAACCACAAATATGTCCTAGAAAGATTCAAATCTACCCTAGATATGACTCACTAGAGAAGAAATGAACATACAACAAAAATGGAATTGATATGACTCGCAATTCCCTTTCGTCGCACTCGCTACAATTCCAATTCTTGGGTTGAAATTGATAAGAGGTTTGAACTAAAGATGAACCCTAATTCCACACGTGAAAGTGTATGATTCTAATCTACAAAAATGGCCTCCCTCAAACCCTCTTCTAAGCAAGTATTTATACATACACTCCTAAGGTTAGAAAGTGGTCAAAATTATAAGTTTGCCACTTTTAAGGTAGCTAGCCCTAAATGAAAATTACAAGGAAATAAAAGTGTCCCAAAATGATTACAACATAAATAGTTCATGCAAATGAAAAATATATAAAAGAAATTGGTCTTCAAGATGCCGGTCTTCTATAAGATCCATCGGCCCAACTCTTCGCCGGTTCAGGTCAGTCCATGGATACCCACAAGCTGAGTCTGAGGGAGTTTGTCTATTACCCTATAAAATATGATAAGTGTGCCTGTTGGAAAACACAATACAAGAATAACAAAAAAGAGGTTAATTTATAAATAATTCTGAGTTTGATCTGCTCAAAATGGGTCCTCATCGCCAAGATTTGAAATCCTTAGTTCTTGCCCTAATGATAGGTCTTGTCATATTTTTATTCTTATCATAGTGCCACACATTTGCATGTTTTTTTTTTATTATTTGTGCATGCATGTGGTTTGACTATTGATTGTATACATAATTCTTTTTGTGTGAGTACTTGATGTACGATCTGACCGTTCTAACAAGTTTAACCCTCTACTCAATCCTAGCTTACGATCAGTTCTTAGGCAAGTGTACCTATCGACTAGCAGTATAGCATAGGAGTACAGGTATCGATCCCACGAAGACTTATAAGTACTAGTACTAACGATTCTCCTACTATTTAACTTCTCACTATTGAAGATCTCAGCTATCCTAATTATTGCTTAAATCTGAAAGAAACGAATAAAATGAACAAAGGAAATGTATTCAACACTCCCTTAATTAATTCAATGATCTAAACATACCCTACCCAAGATCCACCCTTAATTCTCATGCAAATTTGATTCAATTCCAAACTTTCCAATGATTAATACCCAATCTCTGATCTGCGGAGTTTCTTACACTAGATTAAGGTCTTTCTCAAGATCAATAATCTCTAATCCTAATTAAGATAATTAAGATCTCTCTACAATTAACATAATTAAGATTGCACTAAAATCCTAGGACTCTCAATTGAACTAGACCACAATGATCTTGTTCAATACAGAAAACCTCCTATAACCTATCTCTAGGATTACAAGGGGTCTTTTTATCCATGCTAGATCTACTCTATTAAATGATTTCTCAATCTTAATAACAAAGATATAACCCCATCCTAATATTGCGCACATATCAAGATGAACAAACTATAATTGCAACATGAATAAACGCAAAGATTAGAATTAATTATTGAACATCAACAATTCTGTCACATGACAATTAGGGGTTTCTCAAGGGAACAGGTATAAAACAATTAGCCACTCATGAATCTAATAAGAAGAGCAAAACATAAAATAATTGAGTCCATAAAGAAAATTCAAACACAAAATATCTTGGCTTCCAATCCAAAAACTATTCTGGCAATAGCTTCTCTTCTCTAGGTTTTCTCTTGTGCCGCCCCCCCTTCTCTCCTTAGGGTTGTTCTATTTATACTTCCCAAGGCATGGCCAAGCATCTTCAGCTAGAAAGATATGACTGTATCTTTCCTTTTCCAAGTGAATCTCGTCAAGTGAATAACAGTCGCCTGACACGCCTAACAACACGGCCAAATTTCAAACTGTGTCTCCCTCTGGTCGATAATATGTAACTCCTCATTCTTGTTCAGTGTTTGGCACGGCTAGGAACACGGCTAGCAACACGGCTAGCAGCACGGCTAGATTATAACCCGTGCTAAGTTCTGGAGCTTTCCACGTCTTCGCAGCGTCTGCCACGGGTTCAAGCACACCCCTATCACAAGCCGTGCTTCCTTTCCAAGTGACACTTTCATCCTCAGGTGTGCCCATGGTTCATGACACGGTCATGGCTTTCCCTGTGTTGTCCATGAGTAACTTTAACTTGATCTTTTAAGCTTTAATCATGCTCCTTTTGTGATCTTTTAAGCTTCAATCATGCTCCTTTTGTTATCTTCCTCCTTCTCTTTGGTATTATACCCTGAAACATATATATTTATCTATTAAGTATCGAATCCACATTGATTTTATTCAAAAGACTACATAAATTCATCATTAATGCCCATGATTTACAAGGGTTAATTTACTCTTATCAGTACTCTTGTCAAAACTGGAATGGTTTTAAACCATGTATGTCAAGGTGTTGTAATGGAGATAAAAGGTAAAGCAATGTCGACAAACCTTTTGGTATTAAATATGATAGATTTTGACATAACTCTTAGGTTAATTGGCTATCAAAATATCACACTACCATAGATTATCATAATATGGTAGTACTTTTTAATCCACCTAATGAAGATTCTTTTAGCTTCAAGTTAGATACCTAGAGATCTAGATGTTTAGAGGTCAATTGGATTACCTACTTGTGAGTTATAAGGTCCGAATGTGTTAATAGTAGTATCTGTTGAACCAAGTGAAGCAATGAAACCTAAAAATGTACTAATAGTAAAGGATTTTGTAGATGTCTTTCCAGATGAATTAATCGAGTTACCTCCAATTAGGGAAGTAGAATTTAGTATTGATGTATTATCGAATACAACACCTATATTGAAAACACCTTATAGAATGGCACTTATAAAATTAGCTGAATTGAAGAATCAACTTCAAGAGTTACAAGACAAAGGATTTGCCAAGCCAAGTGTATCTTCATAGGGTGCAACAGTCCTTTTCAACAAGAAGAAATATAGAAGTATGAGATTTTGTATAGACTCTAGAGAGTTGAACTAAGTCACTATTTAAAAGAAATGTTATCTCCCTAGAATTTATGATCTTTTTTATCAGTTGGAGGGAACTTACGTATCCTCAAAAGTTGACTTGAGATTAAGATATCATCAACCAAGGGTTATAGAAGAAGGCACATAAAAGAAAACTTTGAAGACTTGATACGGGCATTATGAGTTTTTAGCAATGTCTTTTGGATTAACAAATGTACCAGCAATGTTCATGGACCTAATGAATAAGATATTTGCAAATTTATTGGACAAGTTTGTGGTCATCTTTTTTTATGACATTCTGATATACTCTAAAATTAAGGAAGAACATGAAGAACATTTGAAGTTGGAGTTGATTATGTTGCAAGATAAGAAGTTATACATGAAATTTAAGAAATGAGGGTTTTAGCTTAAGCAAGTTGCTTTTTTAGGACATATAGTGGACAAAGAAATTATCTGTATGGATCTAGAATTATTATTGTACCTGTAAGATTATTTCTCAAATATTTATTAGAATAAAAGATATAAAGTAAAAGTATAAGCGATTTGGACCATAAGCTAAATTCAGTTCTGAAAGTATAGGTGGTGTCGGAAAATTTCTCATCACCCACCCTCCTCCCCCCTACATACAAGTTATCTAAGCCATTAATGGTATTGGTACTCAAGAAGAGGTAGACTTAGGGGTCCATAGTAGATCATTGCTCCCCTTGTGATCCTCCTTACTAAGGGGATGTCATGACGTCTCTTCTATTGTCACTTAGCTATAGCATCTCCTTCTCAACCTAAGCTCATCACCTCGCCTCGATGTCACTTGGAATGGAAAATGACCTCCTTAACCTAAGCTCACTTTGGCCCAAGATCCTCCCCATGTTTAGGTGCACACTATGAGTGACCAAACTCTATAGTAGGTGCTTTTTCCTTTCTACTTACAGTATAAGTAGGCTTTAAGATGCATGAGGGCTTCAAGCCCCTATTCAATATCCCTCCAATAGTAACCTTCCTTACTAAAGGAGCTACTAACCCAACTTTCTTTCCTCTTAGAGCCTTCTTCTTGCTATAAATGACCTTAAGCCATAAAGTTAAACAACCATGTTAGTTTAATCAAGGCCATACCTACAAAATAAACAAAAAGTTTGTAAACTAAAATAGAATCCTCACTAAAGAAAACATTATAATGGAAACTAATCCTTCAAGCTATAACTAATGAGTTCACCCTCAAGTCAACCCTATCCCAAGCACTAACCTTTACCTTCACCTTGAATATCCCCAACCTCATTTCAACCCCCTTAAAGCATCCACCTGGTCACTAACCTCATCATCTAACTCCCTTGGCATCCCTATATTGATTCCCTAAAGCACCTACATTAAGCTTAGGGCGTTAAAGGGCTTTCCATTCTCTTTAAGGGCTTGTAGAAGGATCTTAGACCGATGTTTGTCAAATAGCATGAGTTTGATAAACTTAGTTTATATCAAGTTTACCCAATAAACCAAGAAGTTGGGCACCTCAAGCATCTCAATCACCATGAATTTCTCTTTCCAACCGTGCACTAAGGATACCATCCTATCCATTAGCTTCACTTTAGGGTGGCTAGACAAATAGAACTGACCTTAGGATGGCCTGTATTGTTGTACTCCATAAAGAATCAAAATAGTTGAGGAGTCAGCTTTACCCCATACAATTTACATAGACTCTCAAATGCTACCGATAATGTATGTGCATTCAACATAAGTTGGCACAAGTTAATACAGTGGTAATTAAAGAACTCATTTTGAAAGGCGCTAAAAGGCAACTACAAGCCAAACTCTAAAAAACTTTAGTACACATAGAATTGATTGTCTAACATTAGAGCAACACACTCGTGCTTGTGTGTGAGTCAGATAACCTAGCCTCCAAGGAGAGGCACACAATATAATGTAACTACATCAACACCAGCCTCACAAACAATAATTTTAACCACATTAGGCCCCAACCCCGATGAGGAGGGTCTATTGTAGATTAGATAAATGTGTTTCCAATTTTCCCCATCATCTGTATAAATGGTAAGAGTTAATTCTCCACAAACCTCCTCACTACCCTCTTCTTCTAATGATTTGAGGAACCTATTATCCATCTCTTCAACTTATGGTGTTGGCACTGAAAGTCGACTTAAAAGTTCTACCTCATTCATTGCTACACTCAAGGTCTTCTAAATGAAATTAAAGTGTGTAAAGAAGAACATGACATACCTAAAAGATTGATCTAAGAAGAAGATTAGAAAGTTAGACAATTGTTTGAGATGAATGAATGCAATGCAAAAAATCTAAGGGAGAATTGAGGAATTTTAGCTACAAAGGTTGCAAAAAGTGTGAACAATGATGCTTTGGTGCCTTATATAGGTAATCATGAAGGACACATGCATTTTCTAAGAATGTTTAGGATTGTACCATGTGTTATGCTTTTGATATGAAAGGCTAAGAATGTTTTGGCCCCTATAAATGCTTCGAACCCCATCTTGCCACATGTCCTTATGCATTAAATGCACAAAATCATGTGCACTCAGGGGATTTGAAATTGATAGTTGAAAAGGAAAAATTATGCTTAATGGGTTTCCTTACCTTCATTAGGTTCAAGTTTTATCCTTGAAGCTCGAAATTTATTAAACCATAGCCTACCAACATGTACAAAGCTCAACATGGCCTTCTCGGTTTGAACAAATTACTCTTCGGCGTAGACAAGGCTACACAGTGCAAGAGGTAACTTAACAAAGTCCTAGCCCAAGTGCTTTGAACTCCAAGATTGGCCAATTTTATCCTTAGGTTGAATTAATTCCTCTTGGCTAGGAAAAGCTCGGATAGCATGGCTAGACAATCACTTCGAAAAAGAAATAAAATATTGCCCCTACTCTCATCAATGCTATGTCACTAATGAAAGTGGGGGAGCAAGTGTTATATGCCTAAAATGGTCTAAGGTCCTAGACCCATTTTATTTAAGTATGACCACAGTAAAGGAAAATGCCTAAGCTTGTTGGTACAAATTAGGAAAGTAATCTAAATCTTTCAAAAAACATACTTTAAGTGGATATTTCCTATCTTTACTAAGGTATCTTCATGAGGATGAACTTACCTAGAATATAACATCCTTAAAACACTATAAAAAGGAGATATCTCCAACCAAGTAGATCATCTAATACACCTTACACATTTTGATTGCCATAATCTCACGTTACTTCTCTAACTTGAGTATTAAAGTCCAAGCACTATAGACACCTTTGGCACCCCAATAACTCACATTTGTTCATCTTGCAAGTTAGATTGTGTTAGTTTGGAGACTCAATCCAACCTAAGACCACATTAAGGATACTAGAACAATCAACAAAATTGATTAATTCAAGTGAACTTAGTTACCTTTTCTTGTTTCTTATATCTCATTTGCTTTATATCTCCTCTAATTTTAAATGATGTGGTCTATGTAATCTTAATGGTCAATGATCTACTAAGATGTAGTTGCAAAGTCTTAATTCAATCTTCTTTTGAATGTTACACCATTTATCCTCCATATTCAATCTTTAATTCTTCAATCATATCTAAGTATAACTTGTTGATAATTGTTCTTCTATTCTTACTTTAATTCCCTATTGATATAGAAATATTTGACTTATTTAGTTACCATGTAGAATATACGATCACATATTAATATAAAAATCTTCCTTTAAATAACTTATAATTTTACTCAATCCATACTTGTAATCATAATAATTTTAACTTTCCTTAATTATTAGTTCTTAAACCTTTATGATGATCTTGGAAAATCTTCATGATAGATATCCCCATGATATTAATCCCACTTGTGTGGAATGTGTCAAATATATTCCACAAGTAGAGATGGGTCTTGAAATCAACTTATCAACACTTCTTCTATAACATATTTCCTTGATTATACTTATGATATGTGCTTCTAATGATAACTTCAAACTTATATCTACCAGTTTTCATTCTACCAATCTGCTTTCAACTGTCTGTTTCAACTTTGATTGTAGCTTCTAGCTCCAACTTTAGATTTGTAGTCTTCTTATTTTGACTACAACTTTTGATTCTGATTGTATCTTTTCATTCTACCTACAAATTCCAATTCCAATTGTATCTTCTAACTTTGTTATATCTTCATATCCAACTTATGATTAATCCATGCAGAACGTCTTTCCATAACACCTTTATGTTTACTCCATTTTGTATCTTTCTATAGATTGACTTTAACCAATTAAACTTTTTTATAATATTTCTATTCATCAACTATTTATGAACGTTTTCTTACTTATTGAATCTAACCACACACTTAACAAAAATCTTAGATATAACACGATCTCTTTTGTTATTATCAAAACTCTGTTAGAGAACATAACACAACCTTGTGATCTTGGAATCTTGTATGTTGTTGTTAGCAAGATTGATTGAGTATTGCACATCATCCATGTTGACTTCAGCTTAAGGTTTCCACTTCTTCATTGAAATCCACAACATTCATTCCCATAACTAAAGGAATGTGTTATCCATCTTTGATTGTAGCTACATTTTCCTATTCAAGGTTAGTTGTCATAATGTTGAGAAAGGTGAAGACATGTGAAAATATGGAGAAATTTCATGTACATTCACCTATAGTAGCCGTTAGATTAACCAAACCTTAAAGTTTATTGGTTATCATATCATTATTCACAACTCATTTCTCGATAGCAAAAATATTAGAAAGGGTGTCGAGTCTAATTTTCGAATTCCCATTCCTAATCCGATTTAGACTAGACCCTATGCTCATCTAATATAGATCATCGACTTGAGTTAGGAATTTCGTTTGATTTTTGGAGTCGCCACCCAACTGTTGTTGGGAAAAATTGAATTAAGACTAAAGGAGCGGATTAGTCTTAATTTGGACCACTAGTCGTCGTTATTTCCTCTTCTCATTTTTGTGAAAAGAGGAAAAGGGAAAACCAGAGTTTCTATGTCCGGAGGCTAACCTATTAAAACCTTACGGTTACCACCTAATCTCCTGAAATTGTTCATCTTTAGAAATGTGTTTTTATTTTGTTTCTGTTACTTTTTATTATGTTCTTGAATGAATTATTTGAAAAAATGATTTTCTATTCATTTTATGGGTTGACCCAAATGGGTGCCTACGTACCTGCTATTCAGGATCAAACAAGTCGTAGTTCGCTTTTCTGAAAATGTTTAGTGTGTTTGTGAATTTTAGTTTTGAAATTTCTTTTGATTTATGTTCTTGTCTTTTTTTTGGGATTTTTTTCTACAAATCTAAGCCTAAGCTTTAATTTGATTTTTGAAAATGATTTTTAGGGAAAAACATCAATTTTGGATTTATTTGAAGAAAAATGATTTTTCTAAGTTCTAAAACTCATTTTTATGATTCTTTTGTGATTTTTATTATTCTTCTTGATTTTTTTATGATTTTTGTAGTTTTTTATTATTTGTCTATAATTTTTGTGAATTTTTATTAAAAATTTTATCCTAAGTTAATATCTATCCTATTTTGAAATCTAAAGTTTTATTATTATTTTCCTAATATTTTTATTATTTTTCTACATTTTATTATTTTTTTTATTTTTTTATTATTATTTTTCTACATTATTAAATTCTGGAAAAATCTAATTTCTACATTTTCCTATTTATTGAAAATAAAACAAAAACAAATAAATAAATAGCTAAATAAATGACAAATAATAAATCAATTCGGAATAAATAAATAAACAAAATAAATAAATAAATAAAATCCGGAAAATCCGACTTACCTGGATCCGAGTCGGTGCACGGGTCGGGCCGGTCGGGTCGAATCGGGTCGGTCGGACACAGGGGCGGAGAAGGCTCGTTCACGGTGTTCCGGCAGTCTTTCGCAACAAATGAGGTGTCGAATCCTAGCTTCTTGAGGGTGCTGAATCCAATGGTGGCGGTGGTTTGCTCCCAGATCGCCTCCTAGTGGTGGTTTAACTCTAATCGGCAATCGCGATTTTGGGTCTCCTTCGATGCTCTCTGATTTGCACTCTTTTCTCACTTTCTCTCAATTGTGATTCATGATTTCGCTTCCTCCACTCCTCTATTTATAGGCACTTGAAACCGAGCGAGATAAGCTCGTATTTCCTCCGATCGAAGCTAATCGGATTTTCTGTTAAAAAAACCAACTTCGATTTGTGTAAATCCATCGATTTGTTGCGATTTGATTCCAATTAGATGATGTTTATCTTACTTCTATTGAAGATCTGTTAGATTTGTGCAAAAGATCGAATCAAAACGGGCGAAATTCGAATTTTTCCTTCCGCCAGCGATCTCGGGCCCGAGGTAGGAGATGATCACGCGCTCGGCGCGTGCGCTTCCTCCAGCCAATCGGATGTTGCCACGTGTCCTGGATAAGTAAGAAAAATGCAAAACGCAGAAACTGCTTCCCCCGCGATTCGAACCTTCGACCAAGCCCCCCTACGCACGCCTTAGCCCGTGGTCTGGACCAGCTGAGCTAGCCCACTTTTTTTATTTTTCTAATTTCGCAAATTGCATATATGCAATGCGAATTTTTTAATTTTTTGTATTTTTTGAAATTTCAAAAATTTGTAAAAATTGTTCATTATTTATTATTGCCATTTCTGAAATAATTTTTCAAAATTAATGTGTTTTCCTATTTATTTTTATTTTTTGAATATTTTTATTATTTATGGTAAATTAGAGAAAAATTGGAAAAAAATTGAAAATTGATTATTATTGAGTATTACTCATTCCTAGGGCAAAAATGGGGTGTTTACAAAGGTCTCAGTGGTTACATGCATTTTAACTAGCGACACTTCAAGTTATGGTTATAGTTATGTTCGAAGCAGAGAGGAGAAGACATGTACAAGAAAACCAATCTTCTTATTAATTAATGAACCAATTAAGATTATATAGCATGACTATTTATAATAGTCTTAATATCTCTTATTTCTATTTAATTTTTCTTAATTAATTCGTAACTAGTTACAATATTTACTATTTCTCAACTAGTCCCCTAAGGTATAACACCCTAAGGTTTAGGATGGCTACTTATGATTTTAGTGGGGTTGCATGACCAAACTGATGAGGATTAGCTAGCATGAAAAAGCAAGGAGCCAAAATTCCTTGATCCATTACATGGCATTGGAGGCTCGATGACTCGAGCTAGAGTTAAAAGAATGAACGAAGCTCTATAGGGACTAGTCATGAACTTGCAAGCCAGGGAATCAAGCTACATTGAAAGAGCACATATATATGTCAACTTGATTTACGTGACCATGGAATGATGAAATAATTTAGGTACATTAAATATTTGCGTAGACCACTACACTAGAGGATACATTCGGTTTTGTTGATCTTTATTTTTATTTGTTGGTTTGTTATTTATATTATTTAGTTAACTACTTGGAATAGGCAACTCAGGATTTTTAGTATTTTCTTTTTTGTAATTTATATTATTTAGTTGCCTACTCGATTACATGAGGATAAAGTAAAAAATAGAATAGGTAACTTAGGTTTTTCCATGTTGTATTCATGTGCTATATATGCCGTGCAAGGAGACCAACCAAACACAACTTTAATATATAAAAAACACATCTTTTTCGTAAGATACAAAATACCTCTTTTTGTTCTTTTGCAAAAGAACTTTTCCATAGAATTCTTAACCAAACTACTAGGAATAGCTATTGATAACTTAGGTTACAGTCAACAAGTTTGATCGGGGTCTAGTTACACATCACTTATTCAAGAAGATCCTCAAGGTAATTGAAACCAACTAGTATCGTCGAGGTTCTAGGTTTAACATACTTAGGGTTTCACGCATCATTTGGTATCAAAGCTTCAGCTTCTTGAATCAAGTAAATTATATCCTTTTCTTTAATTTGTCTATTGTTCTTTTTCATGTTCGTCTGTTGTTCTTTTCCATACTCATCTATTGTCTTTTCCATATTCGCCTGTTATTCCTTTTCCATACTCGTCTATTGTCTTTTTCATATTCATAATTAGAAATTCGTAATTAAAAAAAAAATTGTTATTCTTTTTCATAGTTGTCTATTGTCTTTTCCATATTCATAGACAAAAGTTGTATAAAAAAAAAATTCATTCTTGTTTGGTCATTATAATCCATTAGGGCCAACAGTATCTAGGTTTTCTTGAATAATAAAATTGTGTTCAATTCATTAGCTACCAAAAAAAAAAAAAAGTAATCAAATTCGATTGCAAAAGAAAGAATCAAGAATTGAAATTCAAAAAAAAAAAAAAGAATCAAATTCTGTTGCAAAAGAAATAATTAAGAATCGAAATTCAAAAAAAGAAGAAAAAAAAAAAGGAATTCGACCGTGAAAGAATTACAATTGCTGAAATCATAAGATAGCTTCTTGAATTGTCAATTACATAATTGGTTGAGTCAATTTTCTTTACATATCAATTGTTTCCAATTCCAATAGTGATAGATGCTTTGTAATTTCTAAATTGTGCATCAAAAAATTACATCCCATAATCATTCATTGTGTTTCGATGCAAATTATATCCTCTTGAGATTGCATGCAAAAGAATTAATTGTTTTGTTTTTGAGTCCTATTGTGTGTCGTAGCTATTGAAATTTGCTTCTAATTTCCAAATTGTCACCATGATTAAAAACCAATAGTAATCATTAGTGTTGACTTAGTAATTTGAGTTTAGGAGTTCCAAATTGAGTTCCTAGCAAAATAATTACAAAAAAGTAGGTTATGAGATCATATTTTGTGAGAGATATACACGAGTCGAATTGTGAGCATATCATTTATGAGCAATACATGAGTGAGTGTGAGGAACATACTTATATATTTCTTGTAATTGTGATCGTAACTTATTGCTAATTATTAGAATTATGTTAAAATAGAACACTAATGGAGGAGAAAGTCGGGTGATGTTTAAGGAATTGATGGGGGAGATGAAGAGGATCTTAACGGGTGAACTAGAGTAAATCCATGAAAGGATGGATAAGATGGAAAGGAGTAAGGAACCGTCTAGCAGTACCACTGTCAGGCGAGGAGTAGGTAAACAGAATAGGGGAGGAGTTAGGATAGATGAAGAGGAGGAATCTGATTTTGGAGATTACCAACACGAGAGGGATAGGGGAAGTATCCCGAGGCATGATAGTAATTTAGAGAGTATTAAATTGAAAATCTCAACCTTTTAGGGAAAGAATGATTTAGAGTTGTATTTAGAGTAGGAGAGGAAGATAGATCATATGTTCAAATGCCATAACTACACTGATGAGAAAAAGATAAAATTAGTTGTAGTAGAGTTTTCATATTACGCCAATGTATGGTGGGATCAATTGGTATGTAATAGGCGTAGGTATGGAAAGCGACCTGTTAGCACTTGGGAGGAGATGAAACTATCATGCAAAAGCATTTTATTCCTAGTCACTACCATAGGGACTTACTTAGGAAAGTCTAAGGGTTGACTCAAGGGAATAACAGTGTAGAGAATTATTACAAAGAGTTGGAGATAGCCATGATTAAGGCGAGAATTGAGGAGGATGATGAGGCCACTATGGCTAGATTCATCAACCGGTTAATAGGGAGATAACTGATGTAGTAGACTTTCACCATTACTTAAATATGGAAGAGTTGCTGCATAAAGCTATTAAAGTAGAGCGGCAGTTAAAATACATGAGTGAGCAAAGGACTGGCTTGACTTTCAAAGCTCCATGGAAGTCCACGTGGAAGAAAAACTCCCCCAATTCAAAGCCTAAGGAGGACATAAGGGCTAAGAATCTAATTGCTACACCTAAGGGAAAGATTGACAATAGACCCCCTTCCAAGACGAGAGATATTAAATGTTTTAGGTGTTAGGAATTTGGGCACATTGCATCCCAATGTCCAAATCGGAGGGCTGTGATTACCAATGATAGTGGGGATGTAGAGAGTGTGAGCTTTGAGGAGGAGGAGGAGGAGTCACCATCATAGGAGTATGAGGATGTTGACTTAAAGAGACCCATGAGTGGCGACTTATATGTCATGAGGAGAGTGCTTAGTGTACAACCCCAAGAGGATGGTGAGGGGATCTAGCGTAAACATATTTTCCATACATGGTGTCATGTACAAGGTAGAGATTGTAGCTTGATAATCGATAGTGGCAGCTGCACTAATGTTGCTAGCACCTTGTTAGTAGAAAAGATGCAAGTGAAAGCTGTGAGACATCCGAGACCATATCGATTACAATAGTTGAGTGGTTTTGAGGGGGTTAAGGTGACCAAGCAGGTACTTATAGCCTTTTCCATAGGGAGCTACAAAGACGAGGTTATGTGTGATGTAGTACCTATGCAGGTGAGCCACATATTGTTAGGGTGACCATGGAAATTTGATAGGAAGGTTATGTACGATGGGTACAAAAACCAATATTCTTTTGTTTTAAACAAAAGGAAGGTGTTTCTAACTCCACAAAAACCATGGGAAGCTTGTGAGGACTAAGTGAAAATTGCTAAAGAAGTTAGAGTGAAACACAAAAGCGTGCAAGAGTAAGGAGAGAAAAAAGAAAAGAGTGAGAGACAAACACTGGTGAGCTTTGAGGGAAGAGGGTTTGAAACACTGAGAAGGGAGAAAATTGTAAGAAAAAGTAAGTGTGAGAGTGCAATGTTAGCGAGGAAACAACTACTTGTGCTTATGTACAATGATGTTTATTTTACTTATACTAACACTAACCTTCCGTTACCTAGTATGGTGTTTTCTTTTGGCTTTGTTACAGGAACAGATGAGCTAGCCGTGGATGAGAGGAAATTGGATGCAATCCAAAAGTGGCCAATACCAAAGGGATGTGTTAGGATTGTGTTTCATCTAGGAGAAAAGGTTTAGGTACCTTTGAGAAAAGAAAGATTTGCATCACAGCGAAAGCCTAAATTACATCCTAAAGGAGAGGGACTTTTCCCTGTCTTGGAGCGCATCAATTACAACACCTACAAGATTGATTTGTTGAGTCACTATGGTAATATAAGCGCAATTGCAATGTTTCTGATCTTACTTTTTATAATGCAGGTGATTCAAGGATGAATCTTTTCGAGGAAGGAGGGAGGGAATGATGAGGATCAACTAGCATGAAAAAAGAAGGAGCCAATATTCCATGATCCATTACATGGCATTAGAGGCTCGATCACCCGAGCTAGAACTAAAAGAATGAACGAAGCTCTATAAAGACTAGTCATGGACTTGCAAGCCAGGGAATCAAGCTACACTAAAGGAGCACATACATATGTTAACTTGATTCACATGACTATGGAAAGATGAAATAATTTAGGGACACTAAATATTTGTGTGGACCACTACACTAGAGGATACATTCGGTTTGTTAATGTTTATTTTTTATTTGTTGGTTTGTTATTTATGTTATTTAGTTGCCTACTTAGAATAGGCTACTTAGGATTTTTAGTATTTGTTTTGGTTTGTAATTTATATTATTTAGTTTCCTACTCCGTTACATGAGGATAAGGTAACAAATAAAATAGGTAACTTAGGTTTTTCCATATTGTATTCATGTGCTATATATGCCATGCAAGGGGGGCAGGCAAATACAACTTTGATATATGAAAAACACATCTTTTTTGTGAGATACGAAATACCTCTTTTTGTTCTTTTGCAAAAGAATTTTTCCATGGAATTCTTGATTGGATTACTAGGAATAACTATTGATAACTTAGGTTATAGTCAATGGGTTTGATTGGGGTAATTGAAACCAACTAGCATCATCGAGATTCTAAGTTTAACATACCTAGAGTTTCACGCACCACTACCCCACCCAGCACCAATAGTAGCCAACCAACCCTTAAAATTAGGTAGCCAAGGATATTATTTCTCTTCTTCCCTTTGTTTTTTCCAATTTTGCATGCATTTTTCTTTTGTAATTTTCTATATTTTTTTATTTATAAAAGATTTTGTAATGTTATAGTAAAAATTGTAACTTTGCTAAATTATTACACCCCTAATATTCTATTGAAACTATAGTTCACCATGTAATCTACATAAGTAGAATGCATAAGACTACAATTACTAAGTGAGTTTCTAAACCACTTTTAGGTTCTTGAAATTGTTAATTTAATCTTCAAAATATTTTACAATTCATTTGATTTTGAAAAACATTTTGAAGGTTCATTAAGTTTAAAAAATATGGTGGATAGCATGAGATAGATATCTAAGCTCTACGCCCTAAAGGATCCACAAAATATAAACATAGGTTAAATAGGCTATGGAGACATAGGTGGCTCCTATAATAAGTCTAATATAGTTTAAAATATAAATATCTAAGTCTACATCAAAAAAAGTAAGTCAATAGTGATCCTCGTAATCTAAATCCTAGTACTCATCTCCATACTCTTCCTTAGAGCCGAAAACTAGTGAATCCATCAAATGGTCTTCAACTAAAAAAGAAAAGTGAGCCAAAAACCTAATACGTAGTAATGCAAACACATACATAGATGTCAAATAGGCCTATGTTCTAATGTAACAAATAATCATATAGTTTATTTTATTTTATTTAAAGTAAACTATCAACATGGGAGTACTCATGACTCCAAACACAATAATGAGGGATCTAAGGTCCAATTCCACCACAATGGCAATTGAGAGTTGACAAGAGCAATTAGACTCCATGTCACGAAACCAAAATGCTATTAGTCTTATCTAAGTGACCACAACATTATGCGGTCCTCACTACTCATAATTCAACTATATCGTATCATCTACTGAGACCTATAATCCTCAAATGACTCCCGATGTACTTTCTCTCCATCGACAATGCCCATTAGCCTATGCAATTTCACTTATCTACTATCCATTAAGCCATTCCTCGATGGCCTAAGCACTTAAACTACTAAGGTTGCTAAACTAAAACCACAACCTTAATCTAGACCTAAGGCATCGCTCTCTAGTTCAAGTTGACCACATACAAGCAGCACCTAAAAACTTAACCAAGTATGATTTTCATTCAGTTTAAGATCCTAATCTAGCAAAGAACATGCATGTTACTATATACCTAGTAAGGTCGAAGGTTTCCAAGTTGAAGTTTAATTTTCCATCAAGTAGGTTAAACCAATATTATGCAACTAAAGATAAAACTTAAGTCAAATAATTATTCTAATTATTTAAATACTATTCTAGGGTTGGTTTAGACAATTTAAAGCCCATTAAGGGTTACAATTGCCCAATTAGCTGTTTAGCTAATTTGGTCCAAATTATTTGACACTTGTTCACTTAGGCCTATTAAATTAATTAAGGTTAAATCTAGATGTAACTAAGGCTCAATTAAGGTATTTGGGCCTTTAAAGAAAAGTAGACTCAATTATATTTAGAATTGGGACCAATAGCCTTAATTAATTTGATTAATCCTTTTTATTTAATTGGGATTTAATCCATTTAATTTACCTATTTAGGTCTTTTACACCTTAATTTAGGTATCTAAGCTTATCTAAATCCAATTACATTATTTAGGCTTAATTATTATTATCATAACTATTTTAGGTCCAATTAAGCTAATATAATCAATTATGTGATATCATAATTAACCTAAGCCCATTATGTCTACTTGAACCCATTTAATATTTCTTGGGCTCAATTTGTTTATTATACCTAATTTTAACTTTAATCTAGATATTTAGTTGATTTCAAGTCTTATTAGGTATAAGATCCATTTAAGGTATAAGCCCTAAAGATGAAATGGGTTTGAATCAAATTTGAGTTTTAGAACCATTGGGTTCTTTTAAGTTCACTTAAGCCTAACTAAGTTGCCTTCGCTAAGTTAATTTCTAAATTAGTCTAATTTGGTTACTTAAATTATTTAGGCCCAATTAATTAAATTATGTACAACCATGTGAACTACCCATGGGGAAAAGTATAGAGTTGGTCCATGGCCTATATGGATAGGCTAACTTAGGATTTGGCCAATTTAAACCCAAATTATTTAAGTCATCCAACTTCAAACTTTAAATTCGTCATTTTTGAAGTCTCACTAAAAAGGCCATAACTTATTAATTTTAAGTCAAAATTAGGTTAAACCAAAGCCAATTTATTCCTAATCATTTTCTCCATTGATTTTATCAATGAAGACCTCATTTTATTCATCTTAGCCCCCCCACATTTCTAGAATAATCAAAGTTACGAAATTTCCCTTAAAAAATTCATATCTCCTTCACTTTAAGTCCAAATTACTCCAAACTAAAGCCCACTTACTGCTATTCACTTCTTGTTTCTACAATATCATAATAATCCATATTTCAAGCACATTAAATGTCTAGAATCAGCCCAACAATTAAAAAATTTCCATTATACACCAAATCATCCATAATTCGCTCAATTATAATACAATTTGATTTCTATACATCATTTAGCATTCAAACAACACCAAATCATCAATTTATCACACTGTAACTCTAATTAATTTAAATTTATCAAACTTAAACATGATTATGTTTAATAGTTGGAGTGTTATAACAAAGGCATAAAAACTATCATTTTTTTTCCTTCCTAATTCAATCCATAACTCATTGAACTTGTCTAAACTTCAGATTATTAATTAAGCTCAACCCAAACTTCAATCCAACTTCAAATGCTACTTCAAACTCTTATCAACATACTAAAAATTCTAGATTATGGTCCCAATTGCCTTGTCTACAAGTGTGGCGACATTATGGGAGTTTATCTTCCAACATGACTACTTCCATTAAACATTGATTCAAAGGTCCTAATCACACTAAACCATCATTAGCCACACACTTTCATATTAAGATAGGTGTCTTACCTTTAGTGTTGCTCAAATCCCTTCAAGCTAGTGTATGCCGCCCCCATCTCTTGCTCAAAAAATTATAGTTTTCAACTTCCCAAAAACACTTCTAGTAAGAAACCCACTAATTAGTACTTATATTTGAGATTAGTGAGCTTAACCTTATTTAAACTAAGTTAATCTCCAACTTGATTAGCTTCTAAACCTTACAAGAAACAAGTTAAGTTAGTAAGAGGATTAAGAAGAATTTTGGTTAAGCAGGTGACTAGTGTTTTAGTGGGTTTTTTACCTTAATGGAGTTTAGGGAAAGAAAAGAAAAAAAAGAGGGGCTTCTACCATTCTATCAAGTTTAGGGATTTTAAGGGGTGTAAAATTAATAGGGTTTAAGGGGTTCTAGTGGGGACCACAAGGGTTTTAGCTAAGGTTCCATTTCTTACCAAATGTCTCTCATTTTGTGACATGTAAAGCACATTTAATCTATTTTATTCTTATTTAATTTGGCTGAAAATATTTCACTTCTATGTCTCTAAAAAATTACAAACCTCAAAATTTTAATTATCCTTTGGTAAAACTAAGTTTAGGGGTATTTTGGTCATTTTGCAAAATTTGTCTCTAAACATCAAGTTTTCTCTTCTGATTGACTCCAAATAATTTTTTGATGATTTTATTTACCTAATTAGGGTTTTGGAGTTATATTTAAGGTCTCTAAGTTAATTCAAGGCTAAGTTTGATAATACCAAGTTCAAAGGAAAAAAGGTCATTTAAAAAAAAAATAGCCCTAAACCATGTGATTTCCCTTTTAATTGACTTCGAATTTTTCCTCTTTAATTCCATTGACCTCATTTATTAATTTGGGATTTTTCATGAATAGTATAAAAAGATCCTTTATTTATTAAATTTTTTCATAGAGCAATAAAAAATAACCTCTTGAATATATTTAATAGAACATAAAATATCAATAGGCTTGTAAATTGGCCTTAGTTTGTAAAAAAAAAAAAATGCTTTAAACTTCATAAAATTAGTTAAATATTTGTAAATATGCTCAAGTTTTTTACACTTAATTTTTTATAAAAAATTTTAAAAATTCATGATTTCTCATTAGTTCATAATATGTATTAAATTTTCATAAATCCTCTTATATTTTGCAAATCTATTCAGAATCTTGCAAAAAAACCGTAAGTTTGTAAGAGGACTTCAAATTTCATAATTTAATTTTATAGTTTGTAAGTTCACGTAATTTAGTAATTGACCTTAAGTTTGTAAAACTACTATATAATTCATAATTTCACATAAAATTTGTAATTTATCTCAAGTCCATAAATTCATTTAAACTAAGAAAAGGAACCCTTTTTCCCCACTATTATGAACATTTCAGAATTGTCCACAAAATCACTATGCATTTTGTAAAACCAACCAATGTTCATAATTCTGCTCATAGTTCATAGATGTACTTAGATATTCATCAAACCTCAAAAATGTTCATAAATCCACTCTAAATTATAAAATTACTCCAAATTCATAAAAATTAGTCAAAATATTCGTAATTTTACTCAAGGTTTGTAAAAAGTTCAATTTAGCTTTTACTCAGAATTTTGAAATCCTTATTCCAAACAATATTTCAATTTATGTCCCACCGATAATATATCGACACATAAAAAGAAATAAGTACAAAGTGAAGCTTACATCAATTATTTTTATGCATAACAAGATGAAATGTGATTAGCAAATGCACAAATAGAAACACCATTAAAAGACAGAAAATTTTTATCTTATCATGCTACTACTTCGTGTATACTCAAGTAGCTAGGTTAAGATTCTCTAATTAACCTTATGAAATTCTTTATGGTTTTTTCCTTCTATCTTTTATCATAGATTTTTTTTTACTAGTGGAAATCATGATGAAAATAGAACACTTGTGGATAAAGCTACTTAGTGACAAAGATGAGAGATACATGTTAAATAAAAAGTTTTGAGCTTCTTATGAAAGTTCAAATGCCTTTATTCCCAAAGGGCTGATTTTTTTTCTTTTTTCTTTTTTTTTTTTTTGGTTGTTGAAAAAGTAATATATTAGCATAATACTAATAGAAAGTGCAATAGTGGTTATATCTGATTCTGGGGTGATTTAGGGGGACGTAAGTATCATCTGCCTGAGCCATCGAACTTGGCTTTTTCTTGCAAACATAATACCAAGAGTAAATATTCACATTTAGAGTTTGCATTACATAAGTAGGGGGGATTAACAAAAATGATTCATCTTGCTACTCCCCATGCGCTTCTGTTGCCAAAACATCGGCCACCTGATTCGTCTCCCTACATTCAAAAGAGAGCTTACATTCTTGAACTTCCTAAGCTTGTCCCTGCATACAAGTAAAGCATTAGAGTGTAATCCATAAGAGTCAGCATTAGTTGTGAGGAGTTGGACAGCTAGCTTGGAATCCATTTTTATCTCTGTATTATCGATGCACAGCCTTTCACACCAAGTTAGGAAGGGCTGGATATGTTTCTCTGACCCTACATTAGCACCTTTCATGTCTCCCTCTTTTATCTCTTATGAATGAAAACAATATTGGTTCTATTTTTCCATTATTAGGTTAGCTTGTTCACTAATTATTTTAGGTTGTAAGCCTATTATTTACATTATTAAAGGAATACTACCTATTTCATATTCCACATTTTTATCTATAAAATTCCTAAAAGTACACCCAAATAATTAGTACAACTGTTAAGTGGTCTTATGCCCCTAATGTAACTTTCCTCTCCATGCTCCGTTCATGTTCTCAAAGGGAATTAGCTCTCCTCTAAAATCAGATATATGATTAAATGCCTCTAAGCTTCCCTTTCAATCTTTGTTTGAACATAATTCGCAACAATCTAAAAACCATGAAGCTAAAAAGTTACAGTAAAGCATGGAAGACCCCGTTATTCCTAAACAACAACCTCAATAAAAGTGAAATTTGTAGATATTTTATTTTTGTCCTCTTTAAAATAGTTTTTTAGTTGAAAATCCAGAAAAAAAAATGAAAAGATTAAAAAAAATAAAGTGAAAAAAAAAAGCCCTAGAAAAGGCCAAAAAAAAAAAACTAAGAAAGAATTAGAAAATTAAAAAAAAAAAAAGAAGAAGCTAAAAAATGGGAATAGAGTTTCTTTTGCCAATAAAAAAAATGGTTTTGCAATATGGTAACTAATTATGCAGAGTCAAAGGCAATTTTTACGATCAAAGTACATATGCACAATTTAATGATTTTTTAGTTTTCGGTTAAAAAATATTGATTTTTATTGAAAATTAATTTTTTAAGCTGGATCTAGTAATAGAAAACCTAAATTCCAGATTTATAAACCCAACTTAACAGTAAATAATTAGCTAGATGATAATTATAAGTTTTAGAGTTATAAATCAAAGAAAAGGCACACATATTCCAGTAGATGCTTGAAACAAAAGTATAAATGATCCAAATTAGCTCATGGCTACTCAAATTAGGCTCATTATTTACTAGATTTTAATTTGATCATAATTGAGCTCATCTCAACTTTTAATGTATTGACCTTACTCCCCATGGTGTCACATGGCTAATAATGTTTAAGGCAAGCATTTTTTTTCCCTCCTTTTCCAACTATTATACATAATACAACTTTAGGAAATAGGTAATCAAATATGGACTATCCTATCGAGAGATTAATTTTTTTTTTTCTAAAACAAAGAAGTGATAGGAAGATCAAAGTTTGTGCTACTAAACTTTAATAACCTTCACAAGGAAAGTTTAAATATATATCATGTTTTATTGAATTCAATTCAAGTTATGATGTGTTTAGTATACAGTAATGGACTTGAATGGAATTGGAATTTCGGGTTCCATTTAGTTTTTTATGTTTTAAAAGCGTCTTTAAAGCCCAATTGCAATTCCTTGGAAATGGTATTCTAACTTTAGATGGTAATTTGGTTCCTATCTTAAGTGTTGAAACCGTAATACCATTCCCCCTTCACTTATATAAATTGACCTACTTAACTCTATATGTATGTATGGAGGTATCTAATAAATATTATACTTTACAAATATCTTAATTATGTTTTGCATAAAATAACCATAACTGCATAATATGTTTTATATAATAAAGCATTATATTAAAATATGTTAATACATATATAACACACGCAATGCTATATACTTATAATATTATGACATTGTCTATATATATATTACACTAACTAAAAAAATTATAAACATTATATCTATATATCATATGTAAGTACCTCCATTGCACAATATTGAAATGTATTGAACAATATATAACACTATATACCTAATGTTGTATACTTTATAATATTATAACATGACATGTATATATATATATATAAGTTCATCTTGAAAATTTTTATTAGTAAATTTTCCCCCCTTTTTTCAATTGAACTTTATTGAACATATTTAATTATATAAGACAAAAATAAAATAAAAACAAGTGGTTTTTTTTTTCTGCCCTTTACTACCTAACCTTCCAATCTAAGATAATGCTAATCATACAACTATAACTTGGCTATTCTATTGTTTGTTTAATTTATGCTTACGAGGAAAACTAGACTAAGTCCAAAGGAAGTAAAGTTATTGCTTGTTTTGATTATTTGTTTGTTTTCTATATCTGATATGTTTCTAATCTATATTTAATATATATAATTATCTTTTTAATCTTATCTTAATCTTTTTAAAGTAAAAACTCATATTTAAATGAATACAAAATAAATATCAAGTAGATAAAAAAAGCAAACTAGCCAAATATGCCCTTAATCTTTTGAAATATCTTATATCTTGCTTGATGAAATCTCTTTTATATCAAAATAGTGTAGCTAAGACTTTTGTAACTTATATAGCATTTAGATTGTAATATTGGATAATATAAAGAATATTGAATAGTACAAAACAAGAAAAATAAGATAATACAACTCTTTTATACCATATTTGATATACACTTTACTAAACAAAGATTTTTGTAATATTCACTGCTTGAATATATAAAACATTATATTAAACATAATATATAAAATACAAGATAAGAATTTTTATATTTTTATCTATTGAATTTAATTTTTATATCATATTTTAAATAATACAAAATATAATATTTTGTCTAATATTTTAAGATCATTTTTGTCCAATAACTGAAAAAAAATACAACTTCAACAAAGGACAAAATATTTTATTAAGTACAGTATCATAAATTTATGATAATCAAACGATACTTAATAACATAAACATTAGTATTTGTTAAATGGACTAAGTTTAAATCTACACTTTTTATTGTAAACACAAAAATAAAACAAAATAATAAAAAATGAAAAATAAAAAAATAGTGCAATGTTTTCCTCCGAATCCTGCCGGTAATTTATTACATCTATGGTTTTTGACTTTTCAGTCTTATCAAAAAACTTGTTTTATTTGCGGAAATTCTTCCAAGTGTTGGTGGAATAAGACACTTGTGTATAAAGCTACTTTAGTCTTGAGATGATGAGACCTACATATAAAATTTGAGCTTCTTATCAAAGATCGTACCGCCCTTTCTGGCGAAGTCTTGGACCCATTTCCTTGACCCCACAATGGCACTTTTCAGTTATGCCTCCCTCTTTTCTTATGACTGATAACACTTCCGATTATATTTTTCCATATTGTTGGTTTTTTCACTAGCGATCGATCATACTACATCAATTACAACTTAATTACGCATCACATATTATTCATATATGATAACATATAATTGGCAAAACACCAAGAAAAATCAAATTCTATTTTCAATAAACATAAATCAAGAGATTAGGAAAACAAATGTCTAATTTTTTAGGAAGGATCTAGAATTTAAGAGTAGGATAAATGATCCCTCTTCCCATAAAATATTTTTCTAAGGGTGAAATCTGTTCACGTCTGATTTTGTAGGAAGAACATGGATTTTGAAATGATGTAAAAATACGGAGGAGAGAGAGGGCAGTAGTTGTATTGTCTGGTATGCCTATGGCAATAATGAACGAGGGCAAAAGTTTACGAAAATAAGGTAAAATTATGAACCACCGGATAAAAAGTGGCATATACCTTAAATGTTTTTATCGACCACGGACCAAGCTAAATAAAGTCTCACTTAAGTAAACTAGAATTCTTTATACAACGTAAAAGCATAAAAACGGCAAAGACTTTAATTTGATTGGCCATCCAGCGTGGCTCCCAAGTTACAATTGTATATTATTTTCCAAGAAGGACCGTTCTTCAGCTGAGAAAAGAAACAATACTTCCTTGTTAGTTCTACTTCTACCCTTTGAAAGATATGGCAAGGAGGATTTATTATTTTTATTATTATTACTTTTTGTTGAGCTTGGGTGGGGGGTAGGGGCATAGGATATGATGTTTTATTATGGCCTCGTAAATAATACCACGCAAATAAATGATATATCATAATCAGTTTATGCACAATTAATGAAATCACAGTAAGAAAATTAGCCATATTGATAGGATTGAGGAAGTAGCGATGATCGAAGCTAAAAGTGGAAGGAGTACCGACGGGAGTTAAGTAGCTAGTATAACCAATCAGTCATACATACTTACTGCATACTGATGACCGCAATTTGTTTAGAACGCAATTTACTTGGTGTCAAAATAAAGCAAGAATCAAAAGCTTTACAGTTAAAAGTGACTCCCCAAGCTGCATTCTACCTTGGGAGGGAAGGGATTGAATGGTGTCAGGAAGCTTCATCAGTTAACACACCCATTCTTCTATATAAATGAACTCCATTTGCCCTAGTGCCACGTAAAAACAAACCAAAGCTAATTTTTTTCCCCCCACCCCCCTCACCTGCATGTTAGTTGACAAACACAAGAAGTAGTCCTCAGTTTCAAGAAAATGGCCAAAATGCCTCCAGGATTCACATTCAAACCCTCAGACGAAGAACTCATCAATCATTACTTAAAACAAAAGCTATATGGATACTTGCCAGGCTTCACCATTCCTGATCACTTCATCATACCAGAAATGTATATATATGAGTACGATCCTTGGGAGCTACAAGAATTATTTAGAGGTAACCACTAACCAGTTCATCCAAGAAAGAACAGAACAACATATGATATATGATCTTTTTTCCCATGGCACAGCTGGACAATGGCGAGTGCTACTTCTTCTGTCCAAGGCACTACAAGTATCACAGAGGCCATGAAGAAAATAGGGCAACTAAGTCTGGATTCTGGAAATCCAGAGGTAAGAAAATAACAATAAGAACATCAGAGATAGCAGCCGAAAAGATAGGGCTGACCTTCTATCAGGGTCAGCAGCGGAATGCAATCCCTACCGAGTACAAAATGCACCAATATAGACTAGTTTCCAACAACAAATATGACAACATCACTCCAAGGGAGGTTAGTACTAGTTAAACATTCCCCATTGTCCTCTTGATTACCAACCACATATGCTAAGTTCAATTTCACCCTCATCAGTTTCTTCATTTGTGTTTATTCATTTTGTAGTTGATGATGCAGTATTTTTCTAATTCAGCCTATATATTATTTCCTATGTAGATGCCTTGTGATCTTTGCTACATTTTCATGAAGAAAACTAAGCTAGACCAAGGGGTCAATGCCCCCATATGCAATGAAGGCAATCCAAGCACCTCCGTAATTAGTACAGCTAATGATTCAGAAATCTGCATCTCTCAAATTCAAAGTAACCATCAAGGGGTGAGATAATTTTGAAATATATTCCAGCAGTTCATTATTGTCTTTCATGTTATATGTTTTCAGCTAAAAAATAATACATATACACACTTATCAGGATCAAACAACAGAATCAGAGGAAGCCTACAGCTCACAGCCACCAGTGCACTATGATACCAACAAAATTTATTCTACACAACATATCTATGACGTAAACAGAGAATTACCTTTCCCTTCCACTAATTATGCATATGCAGGATGCTTCAACTCCCAAATTTTGGGTGACCATCAAGGGGTAAGAATCGTAAGATAATGGTACCTATTTCAATGTTTAGATATTGGCTTTCACTTTTTGTATTTTCAGCCATTAAATAATGCATATACACTATTAACAGGATCAATCGATGGAATCAGAAGAATTCTATAGCTCACTGCCCCAACTTATTGACAACTTCAACATGATTAATCCTCTCGAACTTATATATGAGACAGGCAGAGAATAGAATTTTTCTTCCACTAGTCATATATGCAGGGAGGAGTATATGTCCGTGATCCACTAGTTATAGAAGATAATATTCATGTAGAATTACCACTTATCAGCCTTATATATATGGGGAAGGAGGAATTGAATCCTTAAATCCCCACGAGAACAGTATCCGTGTCCTATGAACCATGAGAATCTTAGCATGGTCATGGTTTGTCTAATAGATTATTATATTGTCAAATATGTACCAAAATTTCATGTGTGACATCCACCATAACTTAGATGGGCATGTACAATACTATTGTGCTGTTTATGTACTACTTCTTATTTACAGAACTATCAAGTTAAGTTGTGATTTCAATCACCATAGGTCTCTCTGTTATATTGGAGCTTTGGTTATTTTAAAGTTAATTTTTTATATTAGATTGCATATAAATTTACCGCTTTAAATTGTATGATATGTATAGCATCTCTATCATTCAGATATAGTTTAATTGCTTAACAGTAACAGGGTAAAATAAAAACTTTCAGAGGATAAATCTAATCTAACAATGGACAGCTTTTCCACTAAAATGAAATAATTTGATTAATCTATTAGGATATGATTGCTATAGACTAGTTTCAAACATCAAATATGATGACAACACTTCAAAGGAGGTTAGCACCAGTTAAGCATTTTCCCCTTTGCCCTGCTGACCAGCAACCACGTATGATTTCTTGATGCAATTCTCCCTAAACAGTTTCTTACATTTTTGTAGTCGAGGATGCAGTATTTTTCTAATTCAGCATATAATTTTATATGTAGATGCCTTATGATCTTTGCCACATTTTTATGAAAAAAACTAAGAATGACCAAGGTGATAATGCCCCCATATGCAAAGAAGGCAATTCAAGAACCTTCATAATTAGTACAGCTAACAATTCAGAAATCTACAACTCTCAATTCAAAGTGATCATCAAACACACACACACAAAAGACCCTTTACATGTACAAAATGATAGATCTGCTTAACATAAGATTTTTGCCCAACATAACAGACTAAATTTAGTCATGCTTTAGGTCCATACAAACGACTCATAGCTTAATCCAGGTTAAACTTTCATCTCTAGTTTTTTAATATCCTAACATATTTATGAGGTCATACGAGATTTTAAAAATGGATATCTTTCTTCCTGCCAAATGCCACATATTAGAAATAAGCACTCTGAATTTGGTTACTAAATTATCACAACAGAAGCATCACCTCTACCACAATAATATAGGATGCCATGCTCTGAAGAAACTCATGGGTAAAAAAACTAACTTGGCGAAGCAAGAGATTAACGAGAAGGTAAATCTTTTTTGACAGCTCTCTTCGATAAAAACAATCCTATAGGTCGAGAGATTTTGACATAATAAGAAGCATAGTGAGGAAGTACCTAATCAATTCATGATAACAACCAATTACTTACTTCCGGATCCTTCATCATTATGTAAAGTCATGTTTCAATACAAAGGAAACAATTTCATTACTCAACCACTTCAATTCTTGAAATTACCTTCTAATTAGTAGAAGGAATACTGAACTAGAACAGTGTATTATAGATGAATTATAAAACAACAAAATTACATGAAGAAAGTTAGGGATCTGAAATATTCAGAAAATACAGTTGCGCATGATACTTACCAGTAATCTGGTAATTGAAAGCACGAAAAATGAAAGTGCTGGCATTTGGACATTGGGAGATCATACGATCTGTGAAGAACTCGTCAATCATTACATGGAATCTTCAAATCGAAATGGAAACTTTACACGGATTTCAAGTAACGATGACGAGTCCTCCAAAGATGGTATCCAAATTGAGAAGTGAAACTATCCTGTTTGTGCTTCCACAGCCTCATCAGGAAGGAGGAGAAGGACCAAGCTAGGGTTCCCTGGCTTCCCCAGCGATACTTGTAACATATAAGCAGTCGATTTATATATATATATATATATGAAGAAATTGGATGATTTATTTGGTTTTCTTTTTATTATTTTTTTTTCCTGAGCAAAGTTCGGAAAAAGAAAATAAATATTATTGTTTTTAAAAAAAATTCAAAAATATACCAATTGAAAAATATATATTTAAAAATATACCATTTGAAATTGATACTTAAAGTGCTAATTTTGTACAAACTCTAATCGACTTATATTTTTTATTTCGGTAATGAAATTAATTAAAATTTATTCAATTTTTTTTTTTTTGTAATGAAACAACCATTCCTTTTATAAAAATAATTTTTGTTTGATATTAGATTTTGATTGATATGTCGTTACAAGATTTTATTTCGTAATTTAAGTGGTATTAATCAATACAATATGATAGAACATAAATCATACTTATAATGATTTGTAATCAATTTTTGCATTGAATTCTCAAATCATATAGCACAACTAAATGAAGAAATAAAAAATTTTAATTAGACATGTAATGGCATATATATAAGTATAGACCAAGTATCCACAAAGAAATGGTGAGAAACATATAATATAACATCGAGCTATGGCTATCTCCTTCATTGTCGCCTAACCATGTGCACACTCTGATCATTAGACATAGGATTAAGCTGAGACTGCACCATCTAATCCATATCTATCTTTGTAATTTAAGTGTCATGTAAACCTAAACTAGGTAAATTGTATAGAGGAAACATGTAAAAAGGAATGGGAGTAGGCTCAACCTGAGTAAGACCCTCGCCCACGTCTCCATTGCCATAACCAAGTCGTGTCTTATGTAAAGTTGGAGAAGTGGTGACATAAGTGTTGGAACCTTCTTCGAAAGGAGTGAAAATGGGCACAGATGGGTCTAGCTCATTATGATACACCAGACTCTAAGTAAAGGATGCAGGAGATGAGACCTCACGATCGTCTCTAATTTATAACTAAGCACATGTTTGACCTCCTCCTTTACCCCAGCCTCAAATTTGAGCATATCATCCCTAGGGGGGTTACAATGGTGATGAGTCCTCTCCTTCATCAATGTCCTCTACATGGGATGGTGCATCATCCAAAGTCATACCCTTGAATCAACAAACTACCCTAGCTACCTTAAGTGCTTTAGATAGATAGACATTATGTGGCATCTCGAGTAAATGCTTAATAAAATTAGCCTACAAAAAAAGAACAACATAATATAATTAATTTACACAAAACAAAACATAGGAAATAATATAATAGGAAGATCAGATACATACCATGTAACCTAACATGGTAGTAATTCGACCATCGAGTGATCTCCTAATACTAGACAACGTACCTTGGGATTGTACCATCTAGTGAGTCGTAAGTTGGAGTTAAATGGATAATTCGATATCAATGGTTAACCCACTACTCTAACCAGGTTGAGTGGGTGGTGACCCAATTTATCTTGATTCTACCCTACAAATTAAGCTGATGGAGCTCTACAAATGTATCGATGTACTAAGGTATTGTTTAGATGACTCTAAACTGTTGAACTACCTAGTTTAGAAAGTATAACTTGAGAACATGAAAGCAAATAAGTGGTATTTAGCTAAACCAAATGTCACTGCCTTTTCGATAATAAGTCGACAGCATCACTATGTTTGCATGTGTGTATGGGACCTAAACCACTTGAAAGCTAATATGTTAAAATAATTCTGAGTCATAAACTTTTAACAAGGAAGTAGAACAAAGTAATGGAGGTTAAGAATACTTGCTCAAAGACCTAGTGGTTAAACATCTCACAGTACTATGTCATTACATAGGTTAACATTTGCATAATATTGAAATTTGTACCCAATCTACACATGAGTGGTCAATCCTCAACCGATGCCATCACTATACAATGTAAAGGAGCGATGTAAGGGAAGTGTGCCCACACCAAAACCTGTAGTATAATCAATAGGTCGCTAATCTTGAATGCCTCCATGTACAATGTAATATAAAGGTGATGATATAGCTAGATTAAGCATGTTGTCCCCTACATGTATTGTTTAATTGCTTAAAGGTTAGATAGGAGAGGGAGGAATATCATATGCACCACATTCTATAATTTATCAATATAGATCATACCTTCCATCAATTGTAAAATATGCACTCTTGCACATCGCTGGATGGTGATGTCATCTACATCAGGTAGTAGATTGTTGAAATTATCCTTAAGCTACATTAATCTAAGCCAATTTCCCTAAACAACTAATGCTAGTGGCTTTGCTTGCAACAACCGATGGAAAATGTCATGCTAGTCTAATTTTTAGCTATCAATGATAGCCTACCCATCCACTAGTAAGCCTATTAATATAAAAATGTCCTATGATGTCACAATCATCACACCCGAAGGCATGAAGAAGGTGTGTGTCTTCAGTTAAGTCTAACTGAATGAATGGTAAGTGAGACACCCCAATGAGGCTCAACACTTGAAGATATGACATAATCCGTTAGTTTACCTCAATTAGTCGCCCTTCGTGTCTTCTAAGGATCACCACATGTCGATGATACCTAAGTCAATTATTTTCCTGCACATTTGACATAATTTAAACTATTCCTAACCTAAAACACTGATAGAAGCATCATGTAGTGAAGCTCTTACCTAACCACTCCAAACAAGCTTTGACCTATAGACCACCTGACTCCTCAGCAATCTATCCTATAGCCTTAAATCCATTTGCAAATTTGAAAAGAAGATATGCAAAAATCAATTGAAAGATGTCATTGACAATGCACATACAAGAATAAAATATAAGAATAGTGTCACACTTAAATCACAACTACATGCAATAACTAAAAAACAAGGTGATTTAGGTCCTTCCTACTATACTTGCCCATTATGTTCTAAGCATGTTCTTCTATTGCGGCCTTCCTCTCTACACCTACTACATGTTGTAGCTAGTGGCAACTTACATATGTCCATCTCGTTTTGAAACTAATTTTGTTATGGCCTCCCATGCTTTCTCCTCTAACGAAGCATTAGGTGTTATATAAGGAATTGAAGATCTAACCAATCTTTTTTGTCAACACAAGGTCTAAATGATCATCCATAAACTCGTCATTAATGTTCCCAACTATATAAATGACCAATAAAGGTAAAGCAATCAATATATATTGTACTCATCATAACCATGGCATGTGAGCACGAAATTTTGCAAGTCTGCCACTTTATGCACACCCATGTGCACACCTTAACTTCCACCCTATGGTGGTTCCCTCCTTTCTAGCCATTTATCAAATATCACGTGCCCTTGACTATCAAAGTCTATACATTTCCACTCTACGATCGCACTCGAGTTTACCTCTTGGATAGCAGTTGGTAGGTGTGGGAGTATAGCATACGAATCCTCCCACTTGCCATGTACGAGTTTAATGGCTTTCCACTTTGCTTCTTAAACTCTCTTAGGGTATATGGTATATCCAAACTCCTTATAAATTGAGGTCTACAATTGTTTAATCATCACATTTGGGTCCACTTCTACCATTAATATAAGACATTTCGCCATAGTAGTAAAGTCTAATTGGGGCTAATCTTGGTTAATCCCAGGGCTAACACATGTATGAGGGCCCTCGAACTTTGTTATTTGAAAACACCTAGCATGCTTTTTCAAGCATGCACGAAGTCTCCACTTATAACCATTGTAGCTACTAGTACAACTCACAACTCATAACTTTGGAGATGATTTATCAAGAATGTAGTTATGATGATTTACTATATGATGTATTTTGACTACCTTTATCAATTACTATTTTGTCTCAAGGCACATTCACACCTTAAACTCATTGCTGAAGCTCTAGTCCCCCTCACTTTTGTACTAATTATCCACATATCCACTACCTAAATTAGCTGTAAAGAATGGCATAGGTTCCAACCTCCTAACAACGTTGCCATAATTTAGAAATCTAAGTTGTCGATCCCTTTTTTAGCTCAACTCATGTGGCTCATCTACTATTTGTAGCTAGCCCTCATCATTCTCCACATCATCAATGAGTTAAGACTCGAATCATCACTAGAAGTAAGGGAAGTTATGTCATTTTTAACATCTATCTCCCTCATTACTTCACCTATACTGATGTTATGGATCTTAAGATGACCACCACTGAAACTTATTTCTTCAATAGTTTCAACATATTGAGTTCAAGTACCTAAGTTGAAAGTGAATCATGAATTATATCATCCCGTCCTAAATTGATATCCATTAGAGTCAGTAACTCAATTTCGTTTATCTACACATATAACTCAATAGTACCACTACCCCTATAGCACTAATGAACTTGCCAATGTTTGGTTCCCATCATAATTATCACTTACTGGCATCACACAGTAACGATAGATGTTATCATATATTATTGGACACCTATGGATCAATTCAATCTAGTCGGTCATACCATCAATCCAAAGACAAATACAAATAATGCCCAACATTTGTTCATAAGTTGAATCAAGAAGAACTCCAACCACTATTGTTAGGTGTCAATCATAGCAAACCCCATTAGGTCTGTCTACAATGTTCCCATGTGCAAAGTAGATGACTCTAAGCTCAAACATTTTCTTATCTAGTGGCTCAAAATATTACAATGACAAATAGGTTGTCAAATAATTATCATTTGTGTACTAAGCAAGCTTGTAACTAATAATATCAAATGAGTCAAGAATGCACACTCAGTGAATATATTAAAAAAGTAAAAACATATTATCCAAATCCTCTCTATCCTATTGAAATTTTATTTTATTTTATTTTTAATTTTGAGTTAGTAGCTTCCCAAAAATTACATTAACAAAATATGAGAATTTTCTAGTAATACATTTTTATTGCCTTCATCTACTATCAATCATAGAATATACTCTTAAAACTACTACATGCAAGGATATAGTTTTTTTACTAGTAAAAATAAATATATATTTGCCAAATTAAGCTATAAAAGGCAAAGCTAAATCTCTACTTATTCCATTCCCTTCACTCCTTTTCCTCACCTTCCCTTTATTCTAAGCACAATATAAAGGTAATCACTTACAAATTTATTTAAAAAGGGGAATTTTTCAATGTAGTTTTTTAAAAATTATATGATTCCTTTTGCTTTTAAATTTTTATTTTTCTTCCTTTCATCTACATTATATAAACCTATGAACCTATTTTAGTAGTCACATCTTTTATAAAATATTTGTATATATAATAATCTACATTATTAAATGTATAACTTTTAATAAATTAAATACATTAAAATGGCCTCACAAGAGGGAAATTACATTATAACTCTCTCTCTACTTATCAAGCAACTTTCATTCCTTGAACGAACATTACAAATGTTTAATTAGTAATAATTATTTATATTTGATATACCTATCTCACTTTCTTTTATACGATTTCTTTTGTTTTTTCAATTCTTATTTTTCTTCCTTCTATCTATAAACCTATTTTGATATTTCACATTTTTTTATAAAAATATTTATATATATGTATAATAATCTATATTATGTAACTTTTAATAAATTAAATACACTAAAATAAATTGATAACAGGATAATTCTCACTTTATAAAGGTATAGGAAAACCCATTACCAATTTCTTTAAAAAAAGTTCCCTCTCCAATACCAATTAACAAAGTAATCTTGATAATATATTACTTAAAATCATCACTTCAACTGTTGATTTTAACTTAGCTAGATAAAAAAGAAAATCTACAAATTAAGAAAATAAAAAACTACCTAAATATCATAGCACAAACAATGCAGCACTATAACACTATATTATATTACATTTACACATCTACAATATCATAATAACCATAAAATATATTTTTGCAACTTCTATAGAGAAGGCATTGAAAAAACCATGAAAACAAATCTTTTCTACACAAGCTTCACCACTACTTGAATAATCCCACTATTTAAACCTTTGATTAGCCTTTAATTCGTCTTAAAATAACTTAAATGAGAGGAAATATGAAGTTGGGGGTTTTAAGTTTTTACTGATAGAGAGAGAAAGGAAAAGTAAACTCAAAATCGAATGATAAAGTACAATAAGGAAAGAGGGAATAAGAAGGAGATTGGTAGAGTGACTAAGGCTAAAAGAAATTGGCACTTCAAGTGCTAGTTTCAAGCTAAATTGAAATTTGCACTTCAAGTGCTGATTTTAAATGGCATATTTCTAGGAATATTTTCCCAATTAATACATTTTTGAGAAGTTTTTTTAAAATAATAATATTTATTTCCTTTTCTCACCAACATTCATGTATTCATAAATTAAAAGATAAAACAAAGTCTATATTATTTTTATACTCTTTTATCATGTAGACCACTATATTTTACTTATTAATAAGACAGTTTACATGAAATTGAAGGCACAATCTAAATATAAGTGGTTATACAAACAAAAAATAATATTAAAAAAATCCAATTACTAAAATGTTTAGCATACTGTTGAAGTGAATTGAACTTAAAAGTTTTTGTTTTATTTTATAAAAAGTTTGTTCCGCAAAATCAATAGTTTTTTTTTTTTAATTTCTATCTTCATGTTAAAATACTTGCAAGGCTTAACAAACTAAAAAAAGTAAATAAATTAAAATTTTACCTTCTAAGATTAATTTTATTTTATAAAAATTTAGTACATAAATAAGTGTATTAAAATATAAAATATTTATTTTATTGACCTCATAACATGTGCCACCGACATTCATTTACATTAAGCTGATAATGTATATCGCATAACTATATAGAAGTTATTATTAAGTTTTGCCATCTATTTGGAATTAATTGGAAATAGCTTGGATTATTTGATTTTTAAAATAAAACTTTAGTTGGTTATATAACATATTAGGAGAGTTATAAGGATTTTTTTCTCAATAGATTATTCTAGAATTAGACAAATCACATAAAATAAAGACCGAAAGAAAAAGAAAAAGATATGAAAGGAATTAATTACAATGATTAACAAATTTAAGTATTAATAATGATATGATTTTTTAAAATAAAGAATAATAAAAATATAGAGTTCATATAATCAATTTTTAGCAAGTCATACTCATGAAATGGTCCCATTGTAAATTTGACATAAAAATGAAAATATAAAATTTTGTGTAGACTTTACTTTCATCTAGTAAATAATGTAATTGATGAAAGATGACGAATATGGTAGATTGTCATGGGATTGTAGCTTCATGTAATTTTGTCTTGTGATATTCACCAAATTACAAACCAAACCATTTGAGTCAAACAGTAAAGTTGGTTCATTTACAATGTGGTTCGAACCCTCAAATCTTAATTAAGCTAAACAACAATTTTGAAAACAAATGAAGATTAAATTTTAAATTGCCCGTGAGATTCCTATTTCACTTTCTTACCCTTATTTAATATATTAAACAATTTTAACCTTAAGAATTCTATTATTTCATGGGAATGCTCATGAGATGATTGATTCTCTAGCAAAGGTACATGGAACAAATATAGGAATATAATTAAGCAAGTTGTTATAGGATACTCGATCCACTCAATCCGTTAAAAATCTTATAGATACCCTATAGAGTTTTTATTGAGTTTTGAAGCATGATTCAAAATTCAAAAAAAAAAAAAATGAGAAACCTAACCTAGTAAAAAACAATATACTAATAATTATATTTATTCTTAACTTTGTAACACGTATGGTCTACCCTAATTCTACACTATACAACGCATTTAATTTTCAATTTTCTTTTATGTATAAACTAGTATGTATATCCTTAACCCTATCTAAGTACCTTCTATTTTACTTTCTCCTTATCTCGTATAAACTTTATAAAAATTTAACCCACCCCATAAGGTTCATGACTTTATAGGATCAAGTTTACGAAATACGAGTAAAAAAACCTATATTAGATTTTAGAAAATGTTAAATCCTATAGGAATGGATTAAGGTTTTACAAAACTTGTTCTAAACCCACCCCAATTACATCTCTAAACAAACATTGTGAGAGAATTCAAAATGCAATAGATACTTCTTGCTTTTAGAATAGAAGAATCTCTTCTAAAGTATTTGTTTTATTTTAAAAAGTCTTAAATCAAACCATTCCAATAGGTGAATCTCTTTATGTTCAAGGTTCAAGTTATATTGTGACAACTTAGATTCAGAGCTCCACTATTTTCCATGATTGCTATGTTTCTTTACACGTATAGAAGACAAATCTAGTCCATATTGATCTACCATTTTATTATTCTAGAATGAGACATTGGCTTATGATTTCTTTTCTACATGTAATATAATTTTTTGTTTGGTGTAAAAGAGGGAAAAAATCCTTAAAATTATACATTTATGCAACTTGATACATACTTTTTTTTTTCCCATAATGTTCATTTGGTTCATTAGAACAAAATTATCATCCTACTTTTATTATTCTAGGATAACAGTTCCCTTATTTAGTTTGCAAAAAGTTCTATATATTATGTTTATCCCATATAATATAGAATAGATAAGGAATTATCATTCCTTTACTTCACTAGAGGAAATACTATGTTACTTCTATTCTAAAAATGCCCAAATCATAAAACAAAAAATAACACTAGAGTATTACTATTGGTGGAATTATCACCTCCCACCAATAATTTCAGCCACTAGCATAATATTTAGGTATAGTTATAATCGATAATATATACTTAAACTTTGATATTTAGTTGATAACAAAGTTGAATATAATTGGGCATTGTTTTTCCATTTTTGGATTAATTATAAATAATATTACACCATGTTTCTTTTATATTGCAATTTCGCATGAATTTTTTTTCATGAAATCTAGTTTTTTGTAGGTATTCCCATTAATCATACTAGTAAGTGTGCACTTGCATTGCATATACAAAACTTAAATATCACGATATATTAAAATTTAGAATGTAGCATAATTTCTAAATGCCACTATATATGACCATTGAAGAAAAAATTAATATATAAACAGTATAAAATATAAAGAAACATATAGTTTCGTTGTGCTCAATTCCATCTAAACATTGGAATTTTTTATTAAAAAAAAAAGAAAATAAGATACCAAAGTTGTCTTGCTTTTCAATGATATAGAGTAATAAATGTGAACAACCAATGCATGTTCATTTTTAAAAACAATCCTAGCATGTCATACATAAGGACAAATTTTATGGTACCAAAACCTAATCTTTCATTAAAAATACATACATAATATTCAAAGACAATGAAATTAAGAAACCAAGCATAAAGGCATCCATCAAACCAACTGTAATCTCCAACTCACTTTTAATATGTACTTCATAAATTCAAACAATGACACATAAAATAATAATGGTCTTTTACGTATAATTGGGATTTTCCAACAATTAAACCGTCAAAGCAATTAGTTTTCTTAAATCCTTTATGACAATCATATGAGATAAACACAAATTAAAGTCAATCCTAATGGAGATGTAAAGTGTAGATGATTTAATCTAGATGAAAATGATCCATTCCCCATCAACATTTCAATATAATCCAACAACACATTAAACTAAAACATACCTTTTCATCATGTTGTTGATTGAAAAAAAAGAAAGAAAGATGATATTTGATATGCAATACTGTTTTACGCACTACCACATTAATTTGCATCCAAAATTGTGATTTGGAAATGAAAGCAATTAAGAAAGATTTATTTGGCATTGCTCATGTTGAGTTTTATGTATACCACATAGTAAAAAAGTTCAATTCAATACAAGCTTTGTATTCATAAAGAAAATTTATGGACCAAAAAAAAAAAAAGAACATAAAAAAATGAAAATCTCCAATTTACCTTCTAAATGCTAATTTGGAGCTAGAAATCGAATGTTGTTGAATGTGCCATTTGGTATCTATAATTATTATTTTGGTTTGACCAAACAAAATTATTAAAATGGAAGATAATTCTTATTTTTATTGTTTTTATTGGAATAGTTCTCTACATATCTAAGAGAAGAATATTTTCATAATAATGATCTTATTACAATGTAGAGATAAATAATAATTTGTGGCTTAAATGTCAATTGAATTCATAAAGTGTCCATTTTAAGAAACGTTTATTCCATGTTAATGAGTCATTTAGTATATATAATTACTAAAATTTTAGTTTGACAAAAAAAAAATTATTAAAAATTTTGTAATTATCAAAAGCAAATATGATAATTAATAGTGGTAAATGACTTGACAATACTAGATAATGACCATATTATAATGTAGAGAAGAATAATAATTATAGATATCCAACTTTTATTTGTCACAGTAAATATCCCATTTTTACCTTATTTTATTTTAATAATGCTAGATTTTCAAATAGAAAGAAATATATATATATATATATAGAAAATTAAAAAAAGAAAAAAATTACTAGAAAATTTTAAAAAAACAGAAGAAAAAAGATAAGAAAATCTGAGAAAAAGAAATAAAAATGTGAAAAGCTAGAAAAAAAGACATCTCTAGAGTTAAAATAAAATTTTCCAAGTCGAGGTTCAATTTTTGTGTCACTGAAAATATTGCAAATTGGGGAAATTGAGGCTCCATCTTGGTCTAAATTCCATTTAGGGGATTAAAATCAGCCCAGTTACTTAGGATTCAAATAAAGTTTATTTGCAAAAACAAACTGCTTTAGTGTAGTCAGGTTTGTCGGGCGTTTGAGTGTGCTGCTCACGGCCCTGGGGTCATGAGCTACTGCAAGCGCAATTTTTATTATATTTTTATGAGTTGCCATGTGGCAAGAAAGAGTTGGCTGATGGAGATCAGGTGATGGCCACGTGATTATCTCCTTCCCCAGCGCGGACAGAAGAGAAGCAAGAGAGAGATATGAGAGTAGAAGATCGACAAATCCGAGCTTTATTTGATCAAATGGGTTCGTTTTCTTCTTATTTTTTAAATGAAAATCAGTGGATAATCATTTACAGTTTCTTTTTATGCCAAAGATTTTCCTTAATAATAATTAGAACAAATCAAATCTAAAAAATAAAAAATTGACGGAAAGCTGACAGCAAGGATCAGATCAAAGGAACAGATCAAAACTGAATCTAAATCATCCATTCTCTCTCTAGCTCAACACGAAGAACACTGAAACTTCTTTCTAAGATTTTTTACTCTATAGCGAACATCTAACCACATGAATTGTGTCATTAGATTCTAGGAAGTCTAGGGTTTAAGAAAAACAAAAACTTTACTATCAAATTTATTAATAGGTCATTTTAGTTTGGGGTCCAAGTCCAGCTTAAGTCTACAGCCAACTCTACATGGGGAGCTTGGCCATAAGCCTAAATGGCAACCTAGCCTTTCTCTCCTATGGCCCTTAGATTTGGTTAACTGCATATAAGACTTACTATAGACTGTTAATTTTTGTAATTGCCTGCTCTTCCAATACTCAAACACCCAATGGCACAACTCACGTTCTCTACAATCAACTACCCATCAACATCCTCTATAAATATCTAAGACCGTTTATGAGTAAGGGGATTGAAACCTTTAAGCTCTATTGCTTACTTTACACTTATTCCTATACTCTTACTTGCATTCTAACTTGAGCATTGAAGTAATAATGCTAGATAACCTCAACAATCTTCATAGCTCATTACTTCTTTTTGCTCCATATAATTCACACCCATTTCTCAAATCTTCCAGATAACATTTGGTATCGTCTCTTCCAAATTCAAAAATACTGAAAACTCACCTACCTAAACACATTACCAAACTCATTTAACAAAACCTTAATAATAATGGCCTTAAGGTAGGTAGGATAGGTTAGCTTGATTGGACTAGATACTCGATAACCTTCACACTCAAAGGACTCTATTTTGTGCAAAAGTGGATCAACTGTAGCAACAACAGTAGTACCATTTTCAACATGTACATTTGGGGGAGCATGATAATGATCATGCTTCCACTTAATCTTCTCCACCCACCCCATCAATAGACATGCACAATGCAACACCACTTATACTGCCACTGCTAACTCACATAGCCGAGCAGTGCCTCTACCTTGATAACCACAACCATCTGAGGTACACTCTTACCACTTCCTACACAATGTTAATGTAGGTGAGTTGGAAGACATGATTCGACCTTCATGATAACAAGAAGTCTAATCTATGAGATCAATACTCCTTCACCCAATCTTCATTGATGTAGGAAATCCATGATAAGTTGCTTCCCCCTCACATCCAATTATGATGCTCAAGTTCTACAATGGTACCACCAACTCAGGGGATCACCTCAACTACTTCATGTCGCAAAGTACCTTTTAGGATATAGTGATGCAATTTCCTACATGGCTTTCTCATACACTTTGAATAAATTGGCTGGAACATGGTATAATCACTTGAAGCCAAACTCTATCTCTAGCTTCAAAGAGCTTTGTAAACAGTTCCATCAACACTTCTTAACTAGTAAAATGCTAATAAAGGATTCTTCATACCTCAACCTCATTCACTAGAGGTAGGACAAGTACATAAGGGATTACTTGTTTCGATTCATGGTAGTTATGCTCGAGATTCCTAATCTGAATATGTAGGTTACCCTTAATGCTGCAATTATGGGGGTAAGAACCTTAGGTCATTTTGTCCTCTCCATTTCAAAAAACAAGCCTTAGAATTTTGTTGAATTTTGTAAGTGAGTTGCGAAATTCATCATTATGGAGAATAATATCAAAGCTCACAAGGAGGCCAACCAAACAAGTATTGACAAAAAGAAAGATGAGAAGGGTCAGTCGGTCATAAAAGATCAAGTCACTCCTAGAAATGATGAACAATCATCTCACATATGAAATAATGGCACACACAATAAAAAGCGCGCTATTTTGTTCTATGTGGACCATACTTCCCTTAACCAGTCTAGAAGCCAAATACTCCTTAATGTTCATATAGGGGTATCCTCATGTAGCTTAAGAAGCTTAAGGGAACCCCCTCTAGAATGAACTTAAGTAAGTATTGTAAGTTCTATAGAGACAAATGACATAACATAGAGGATTATATCTAATTGAAGAACGCTTTAGAGAATGTCATCAAAAGGAGTTACCTTTGTGAGTATATTGACAACCGTTTTGAGGAGGTTAAGAGGCCAACTTAAAGGAGACAATACTATCATTGGGGGACCCTCTATGGGGGGCAGCCGAGCTTCAATAATAAGGGTTGCACCTAGTCCAAATAGCTTATGAACCTATAAAGTAAGAAGCCTAGAGTAGACAACTCCATTTCATTTTCTAATGAGGATTTGGAGGGCATTCAAAATACACATGATGATGCACTTGTCATATTAGCTTTAATTGGTGGTTTCAAGGTCTAAAAAACCCTAATTCACATTAGAAGTTTAGTAGACATCATTTTTAAGGCTATATATGACAAGATTAAACCAAAGCTCAAGGTTAAATTGAAATCGTATATCTAAGACTTGTACAGTTTTAATAATCAACCCGTTTGAGCCACTAAGATAATTTTCCTCCCCATAGAGCTTGGTGACAATTACAATGTTGCCAAATAGCCCATTGACTTCCTAGTGATTGACAACTAGTCTCCCCATAATGTCATAACAAGAAGACCAAGCAAAAATGCCTTTAGAATGGTTCCCTCCATGGCTTACCTAAAAGCAAAGTTCCTAACCCTAATAAGAGTTTACATATGTTGAGGGGACTAACAGCTGATGAGGTTGTGCTATTTGCAAGCATTAACCAAAGAAGAGGTTCTTATTATTGAGATCAAATTGAAGGAAAATATGGGTAATAATGGGCAATTGGCTAAGGAGATAGAGGCAGTACAACTTAGCTATTGACCACATAGTTAGGAAGCTAACACTTGCCGAATTGAAACAATATCTTGTTGACTTCCTCTAGCTTAACAAAGACATCTTTGCTTAGTCACCATCATACATGTTAGGTACTCCCTTAAAGATAATAATGCACCATCTCAACATTGACTTGACCTTAAGGGTTATGAAATAGAAAATGTACCACTTCACCCATGAACAACAAGCAACAATTAAGGAGGAGGTGCCAAAGATGATGCAAGCGGTTTTCATAAGAGAGGAGCTTTACTCAACTTAATTAGCTAATTGTGTGTGGGTTAAGAAATCTAACTAAAAATGGTGCATGTGCATCAATTTCACAAATCTAAATAAAGTTTGCCTAAAAGATTGTTTTCCCCACCCAAGAATCAACTAACTAGTCCATTCAACCTCAGTTCATGCTCTTTTAAACTTCATGGATGCCTTTTTAAGCTACAACCAAATTAGGATGCATGAACCTGACCAAGCACATACCTCGCTTGTCACTAGTTTTGGTACATACTATTACAACATTATGCCCTTCAAATTGAAGAATGCATGTGCAACATATTAGCTCTTGATGACAATAATGTTTAGGTCTCAAAATAAGCAGAATGTAGAATTTTATGTGGATGACAAGATCATTAAAAGCAAAGAGCCCAATGACCTTAATGAAGACCTTTAGGAAACTTTTGACACCTTGAGGAAGTATAAAATGAAGTTGAATATGTAGAAATGCATGTTCAAAGTCACCTTGGGGAAGTTTCTTAGGTACATGGTTACCATCTACGACATGAGGCAAACTCGGAAAAAATCTAGGCCATCTTAGAAATGTAGTCGCTAAGAACTGTTAGGGACATATAACGCCTTACAAGATGGATTGCAACTTTAAGTAGGTTTGTGTTTAAGTCAACTAACAGGTGTGGAGTTCTTCAAAATTAAAAAAAAAAACCCATCAAATTTCTCATGGACTAAGTAGTGTCAAGCGACATTTAAAGATTTAAAGACCTTCCTCACTACTCTACCAATGTAATCTAAACTAGTCTTTAGAGAAGAATTGTACTTATTCTTATCTGTGAGTGACCAAGCTCTTTTTTCAATGTTAGTATGAGCTAATGGAAGTCAATGCAAGCCTATTTACTATGTGAGTCACATGCTCTAAGGACTTGAAATTAAATATTCAAAGGTGGAAAAATTTGCCTTGGTAATGATGATATCTGCACGAAAACTTCGGCCCTATTTCAAGGCTTGTCAAGTTGTCATCTTGATGAATCGATCTCTAAGCTAAATATTACAAAAGCTTGATGCATCCAAAAGAATGTTCAAGTATGCCTTGGAATTAAGTACATACGGTGTCCTGTACTAGCTAAGGGAAGCTATTAAAGCACAAGTCCTGACTGATTTTGTGGTGAAGTACATGGTATGGGAGTATGGGATAAGACTCCTATTAATGAGGACATATCTATGTTGATGGATCATCCACTTGGGGGGGGGGGGGGGGGGGGGGGGTGGGGGAGGTTAGTGGGGACCACAAGGGATAGAGGTATATTACATACTAAAGTTTAGGTTTCCCATTAGCAACAATGAATCCGAATACAAGGCACTCATTATGGGAATGAGGTTAGCAAAAGAGGTTGGATTTCAAAGGTTAGAGGCTTTTTTAGACTCATTCGGTAGTTCAACAAGTCAAAGGGGACTATTCAATCAAGGATAATTATATAGCTAGATATCTTGAGGTCATACAGGCACTTAGAATGGAGTTCTTAGTTTAGAATATCACAAAAATATAGTGAGTTGAAAACTCTAAGGCAAATGGAATGTCTAAGTTAGCCTCAACCAATCTCTCTGAACTAGATAGGAAGGTGTTCATTGAATATGTACCAAACAAGAGTATCGACCAACTACACCACCGGTGCTTTGAACTATGGCTCATGTTAATTGAACTTAGTTGGATGGATTCGTTCATTGCATACTTAAAGGGTAGCACCATTATGGAGGATTGGAAAGAGGTAAGAAAATTTTTGCACAAAGCATCTCGGTATACCCTCCTAGGTGACCAGTTTTACTAACATAGATTCAACCTCCCTTACATTAGATGTTTAAGATCAAAAGAAACCTAATATATATTGGAAGAGTTGCATTCTGGTGTGTGTAACAATCATATTATGAGCTAAGCCTTATTTGTTAAAGCCCTTCATCTTGGTTATTATTGGCTCATAGTGAAAAGAGATGCCAAGAAATTGGTTGAGAAATGTGTTCAATGCCAAAAGTATGCTCCTATAGACCAACTATCGAGAAATAATCTTCTTCCCATCACCAACCTTTAGCCTTTTGCTCAATGGGGGATTGATATTCTAGGCCCCTTACCAAAGGCAATTGGTTAATGATAGTACATCATCATGGCTATTGATTAATTCACTAAGTAGGTGGAAGTAGAAGTGGTGGCTAAAATAATCGAGAAAAGCGTAAAAAACTTTGTCCTTAACAACATACTGAGTAGGTTTGGCACACCATACGTCCTGATCGCTGATAATAAAACTCAATTCAATAATGGCAAGTTTAGAGAGTTTTACCTCTAGAAGGATATTAGAATCCACTACATCTCGGTGGCCCACCCTCAATCCAATGGCTAGGTGGAAGTAGTGAATAAAACCATATTGAACCTATGAAGATATTGAACCACACATAGAATAGCAATTGGGGAGATGTCGTTCAAGCTCACCTTCAATTAAAAAGTAGTTCTAATGGTTGAACTAGAACTCCCCAATGTGTCTACTTAGGTTATGGATATACTGATGAATAAGATTTATTTTCTAGTCAACTTAGACCTAATTAAGGTGATTCGAGATTTAGTAAGTACTCATGTGGTAGCTTATCAATAAAGGGCAACATGGTATTATGACAAGAAGGTCAAATACAAGGCTTTCGGACCTTGAGACTTAGTATGCAGGAAGTTAGAAGCTACAAAATCGCGGGAAGAGTAAGGCAAGTTAGCACCTAATTGGGAGGATCTAGTTAGAATCAAAGAAAAAGTTGGCCATGATGCATATAGGCTTGAAAGATTAAATGGGTGATTGATCCCTAGGACTTGAAATGCTAGTAACCTTAAGTTGTACTTTGAATGAGACTCATTTGTAAATACATTCTACATAATGAAATATCTATTTATTCCAAGCATCTGTGTTTGTTAGTCCCATTTCAAGGGAAATGAAACTTAAATACTTAATATGTATTCAAAAAGCTTTTAGAGTACTAACTTCATGGACTAGGCATTTTAAACCTTACATGAGGTAAACTATTGGCTAGGTCTCTATAACCCCTTTGGAAAAAAGAGGATGACCAATCTTCTTAACCTTTTTTCACGGTGATGGATGACCTAACCTTAAAGGGGTGAACAGGTCGATCCTATGTAAAGATGGTGTGCACTGGTCTCAATTAGACTAAGTCTACTAAGTTAGACAAAACCTTAAAACACTTTATCAATTAAGTTTGATTTTGACCATCCAAAGTGTTATTAGCAATGGCCAGTAGTCCTAAATAACAAATTATTTGATAAAATTATGCTAAAGCAACACAATTCGTAAGCATATAATGAATTGATAAAGTAAAGACATCAATAATAGTGAGCATGTTGCTAATTCACGAATTAAAAGCAGACAAAGGAGACAAAGAAAGGAAGTGCATTGCTAAAATAGGAATTGCATTTTCAATAAAAGGATGAGAGTCCAACAATTTACATTTAAAAGTTAGCATACTAATAAAAAAAAAATTACATTCAAGTATCTAGTAATTTTTTTTTTTTAAAAAAGAGTGGTCATGTTTACTAGTTGAAAGCAAGATCTTAAGAAGATTCAACTTTCTTTTCATTCACAACTACCCTAGGAAGTTCGAAAGGATCTTCTTGAGGAGGAGCTAGGTCTTTTAGACAATCAAAGCTTAGAGGATGAGGAATCTTGCTAGTAGGAGTGTCCTTTAGCCTAATGTTTACTTCGTTAGTGTCATCCACTGTACCAATGGGGACTTCAAACTCTTCATGAGGACCGTTTTTGTCTTCTAGCCCATCAAGGTTGAGGTTTGGGTAGTGTTTGAGGATGACCCTTTGGCTACATTGAAGCCATCATTGTACACCTCCCCTAGCAATCACACCCATTCATCACTATTTATGATGTCAAGATGAACCTTCTCCTTTAAAGCACCGTACTCCTACTTGAACTCCTCAATTTGAGCTTGATGGCATCTGTGATCGTCCTTTAGGCTTGCAATCCTTTCATTGTACCCCTTTTCCCTACCCTCAAAAGAGTTTACTAGTGGCCTTAAGATTGTTTATTCACCCCTTGCTTCTAACAATTGCTAGGAAAGATCAGTCATTTTCTTCGAAAACTCATCCTTCTCTTTCCAAGTCTTATGCAACTCATCTTGAAGTGCATCATTTTTGCTCACAATGGCCTTTTTTTAGTGTTTAAGTACCTCCACTTGAGCTTAGTTTTACTTCACAAGCTCTTCCAAGGTAGATACCTTCTTTTTGCGTAAAGCTTCGATGTTCTCTACTTCTTAGGCCCTCTACAAAAGACTTATAGTCTGGTTAAAGAAATATTACTTCTTTGCTCAAACATCTTCATAATCAAGGTAAAGAGCACTTACTTTCCTTCTTTCCTCTCAAAGGGCATATGGTAGAGTAGAGATACCAATGTGTTGGTATGAAGAAAATAGATATTGGTGTTAGAAGGAAATTAGGAGATAAAGACAAAAAGGAAAAAAAAAAGTATGGGAGACTAACCTCATACAACCTAGCTTACATCGAAGTCTCCACATTATAATGTGCCACCTTATACCCTAGTCCACCAATTTCACCTCAGTCATATGCGAGTACAACGTGAGACATAACCTAGTGGCATAGCTTAGGATTTCCCACTACCCAGTTCCTTATGTGTACATCCTAGCTTAAACTGTAGATCGGGCCCCGTACTAAAGTGCTATAACTTAAGGAGCAATCTCATGGTATGTTGGGCTGAGGAGATAGCTCTCGAATTCCCTTATTGGGATGAGCAAGTTAGACCATCAAACCTAAGTTAACCTTGCTCAATGTGGCTGTAGGAAGAGCTTGATTTAATTTTTGACATACTTGGTTAGAGAAATCTAGTCTAGAAAAGGTTTAAGATTGAGAAGGAGGGAGAATGTAAAAAAAAAAAATGGATATAAATCAAAGAAGATAAAGAGTAGATTGAGAAATAATTCATACGGATGAAGATGTAAAGGTGTTTCTCTCTCTCTACACCTCAAGTATTTATAGTCGAGCATGAATATTGAGTTAAGTAGATATTCAAGCATCAGTTTGCCGAAATGACACGAGGCAACTGAATTTTGACACATGGTACCATACTGATACAAACGTCCTTAATGTGTCTATACATGACCATCGTATCAGAGGCAATTGTCCCGATGCCTAATATGTGTCCAAAGACATTTGATGTGCTCAAATTTATGCACAATAAGATAATTTAAATTAAAAATTTCCTGAGAAGCCAATCGAAAATTGCTTGGATAGCCTCCCTACCTGTTTACCTATATAAGATAGGTCATACCTCCCTATTATAGCTCCAAGGGTCAGCAATTTTCATCAAAGAGGTTGGGCTATTTTACCTTAGCTCAGCATTATGTAATTCTAACCATAGAGGTCATACCTATTCAATCCTCATCGGTGCTTAATAACTTCTATCACGACACCAGCTGCATTCGTCCACTAATGGTAAAAAATCATCAACACCATAGGAATAGCTCGAATTCCCTACCTAGTATGACTCATCGCTTAAGACATTGAATCAAATATCCTAAGTTAGCCCATGTGCCCTTATATGTATGTCTCAATTTCTTATTAGGAGTATACTCTCCTTATTGACTAGTTACTTAAGAGAGTGGGGGAGGGGGGCGCAAATGTTAGTTGGTCATTGTTGCTAGGGGTCTAAGCCCAACCTAAGCCCAACCTAAGCCCAAACTTAACTCTACAGAGGGGGCTTAGCCATGAGCCTAAGTGGCAGCTTAGCCTTTTTCTCCTATGGCCCTTAAATTTGGTCAACAATAAATAAGACTTATTGTAAATTGTTAACTCCCATAGTTGTCCACTCTTCCATTACTCAGACACTCTAAGCATGCAGCTAAAGGCATACCTCACGTTCTCCACAACTAACCAACCATCAAAATCCTCTAAAAATACCTGAGACAATTTATGTGTAAGAGGATCGAAACATTTAAGCTTTCTTGCTCGCTTTACACTTATTCCCCTACTCCTACTTGCATTCTAATTTGAGTGTTAGAGTGGTAATGCTAAATAGGCCTAGCACTCCTCATAACTCATTACTTCTTTTTGTTTTGTACATTTATACACCCTTTTTTTGTTGTTCTAAACAACATCTTCACATAAAAGTGAAATTTCTAGACCTCTTATTTTTTCCATCTTTAAAATAGTTTTTTAGTTGAAAATCCAAAAAAATTGAAAAGACACACATATATATATATGTCTTAAAAATGACCTAAAAAAGCTGAAAAAAAAAAAAACTAAAAAATGAGAGTAAAGTTTCTTTTGCCAATCAAAAATGGTTTTGTAAGATGGAAAATATTTTTTCACAATTAAAAGCAATTTTTACAGTCAAAGTATGTATGTATAATTTAATAATTTTTGAGTTTTTGGTTAAAAAAACACTTTTTTTAAATTAATTTTTTAAGCTTGATCTAGTAATAGAAAACCTAAGTTTTAGATTTATAAACCCAACTTAATAAATAGTAAATAAGTTAGATGATAATTATAAACTTTAGAGTTATAAATCAAAGGAAAACCCCCCATATTACAATAGATGTTTAAAGCAAAAGCATAAATGATCTAAACCAACTCATGAGCTACTCAAATTAAGCTCATTTTTTACTAGGTTTCAATTTGATTAAGCTAATCTCAAATTTTATTGTATTGACCTTACTCCTAGTATCATGAGGCTAATGATGTAAGGCAAGTATTCTTTTTTTGCCCTCCTTTTCTAACTATTATACATACCACAACTTTAGAAAATAGGATAATCAAATTTGGACTATCTTGTTAGGGCACTATAGTGTTGCCTTTTTTCTTTCTTTCTTTCTTTCTTTTTATTTATTTATTTATTATTTATTTTTTATTTATAGGGAGACTAAAGTTCATGCCACAAGACTTTAATAACCTTAGCAAGGTAAGTTTAAGTATATATTACATTTTATTGATTTCAATTCAAGTTTTAGCGTGTTTAGTATGCATGAATGGACTTGAAAGGAATTGGAATTTTGAGTTCCATTCAATTTTCTATGTTTTGAAAGCATCTTTAAAGCCCAATTGCAACTTTTTGAAATGATATTCTAATTTTAGGTGGTAATTCGGTTCTTAGCTTAAGTGGTGAAATTGTAATATCATTCCCCCTTCACTTATATACATTTAACTACTTAACCCTATATGTATGTATGTAATAAATATTATACTTTATAAATATCTTATTTATGTTTAGCATAAAATAACCATAACTACTATGATAACTTGGGTTTTTAGATTTCTCTAAATGGGGCTTTAGAGGATGTCCTGTGTCTTAATGTAAACTTTATAATAAGACCCTAGAGTACGGGTTGAGGAATCCATATATTCTATGAGATAAAATGGAGGTATTAGACAATGAGTCCTAAAACTTGTATGTGTATACATCATGCAATAGTTATAATAGGGATAAGTTATGAGTCGAAGAATCAAAATGAAATATGATTAAGATTAATGAGATATGTATATATATATATATATATATATGTATGTATGTATAACAAAACAAAACAAATAATAATAATAGTAGAAGTTATGTATTAAAGCTAATAAGTTGACTCAATGGAACAAGAAAATATATGAAAGTGTATGGCTAGAACTTGAAAATTGTAAAGATCAATGGAATTAAAGGAATATATCAACAATACTTAAACAAATTGTTAGTGCGATGACACATTAGGAGAGAGAAAGTGACCTAATTAAGCATATTGTCCTTAAAGTAAGAAAGGCAAAATCCTCTCAATCATAAAACTTTCTCCTCCACCAAACCTACATTCTAGGAATTTTCTTGCACTTTTGATAGCTATGTAACCTATCTTAATGACCACAAGTGATAGCTGGTAGAAGATTAAGCAAGAACTAGAGGAAAATCAAGGGAAAACAAGAAGAAACGAGGGTAGCCACTAGTAGTTGTAGTTAGGGAGGCTAGCTTGTAACTGTTGTGATGCCTCTTTAACTTTTGAGGTTTAGGGTTGAGAGGACTTGGGCTAACACATTGGTAGTTGGTAGTCGATCAAATAACAAAGGCCAATTTTCGCTTGTAACTTTAGAAGTTTCTCAAAAATATCAAAGGAGCATGAAAAATTATGAAACTGGGTTTTCTTAGTCAATTTTGTATGGAGCTTAATTTAATATTTTTTTTACTTTGTTAGAAATTAAAGTATTCATGTGGGTTCTTTAAGAATGGCTTAATTTTAGACGAAATTGTTAAATGAGTTTCAAAATAGCAAATAATGTGTTTTTGGTCTAATTTTTAGCATTCAAGTAGCTAAAAATCAAAATTATTTTTTTTAATCAACCAATTTCAGATAATAAAGTATTAAAGTACAATACATTGATGAATGAAAAGTAATTAACATGAAACAATCCTAAAATGGCCTAAACCAATCTTGTCTTGGGTTATGATCAACTTCATTTCTTTATCCATACATGATGTATCAATCTAAAAAAAGCTTGATTGACACTCTCTTTTTTTGCAATCTAGTCTATTACTACATTTTTCTCTCTCCAAATGTGACTCACTTACCCTTGTATCTCTTTAAGCATTATTCTAGCCCATGATATGTCATTCCAAATGTTCCATCTAGTGATCAATGAGGATAGCCATCTTGATACAATTCAAGAGTTAGTCTCAACCTGGATCCTATTAACATTAAACTGCCTGCACAATTCTAATCCCTTTACAAGAGCCATTAGTTTAATTTTTTGAATCAAGTTTTGATTTGATGGAAATCCATAATTTTACCATTATAATCTCTAAGAATGCATCCGTAACCTCCTATTCCATTTCTAAAACCACCATCAATGTTTAATTTGAAAAAACCCTCATTTAGGAATTTCCATGAAATAGAGTGAATTATTTTTTAGGAAGATTAGCCAGCATCTAAAAGGAAGAAACCAAAATCCCATGATCTATTACATGGTATTGGAGGCTCGATGACCCAAGCTGGAGCTAAGAGAATGAACGAAGCTTTACAAGGATTAGTCATGAACTTACAAGCTAAGGAATCAAGTTACGCTAAAGGAGGACCAACACTTATCAGCTTGATTCACATTTCCATGGAGGGATGCAATGATTTAGAGGCCTTAGAATAAATTCAATTTATTGATTCGAAAAAGGAGAAGCACATTCGGTTTTATTATTTGTTATGTTTTGGTTTTATTTGTTTGGTTTGTAATTTATATTATTTAGTTGCCTACTCGATTATATGAGGATAAGGAAACAAATAGATTAGGCAACTTAGGTTTTCCATATTGTTGTATATACCCTATATAAGCCATGTAAGGGGCTGGCCATGAGACATATTATTATTGAATTGAGAAAACACAATTTTTGTGAGAGTATGAAAACCCCTTTTTGTTCTTTTGCAAAAGAACTCTTCCATAGGAATTCTTAACCGAATTGCTTGGAAAACCCTTTGATAACTTAGGTTTTAATCAATAGGTGTGATTGGGGTCTAATTACACAACACTTATTCAAGACGATCCTTAGGGTAATTGAATCCAATAGTGACATTAGGGTTCTAGGTTTAATATACCTAGGGTTTCACGCATCAGTTTTCTTTTTATACCCTTTATTAAGAATAACAAACAAATCCTCATCATACTTAATTTGTTTAGGAGAGAGTGGATTAGCTTACCTAAGGTTTACTAGGTCATTAATAATTTAGGTTACCAATTTCTTTGGTGGCCTTTAGGTGTTTTTGTGTTTCCTATTGTTTCGTTCACCCCATAGATGCCATAAAACTATAGAGGAGACAAACACTTTAATATTATTTGAAACATTATTAGCTGTATATTCCCAATTTTAATCATGACATCTATATAAGAGATGTTTGGAGAAAGAGAAAATCTAAAACATGTAGAGATTTGATTCCAAACACCCCTAGCATACTCACATGAAAAGAGAAAATCAACAATTGTTTCACACTCCCTAAAGCAACATACACATTGTGAGACAAGAGCTCGGGCCCAAACACATTGCTTATCATCAGTGAGCATAAAGGATTGGGCAGCACACCACATAAAAAAAGAAATCTTTAGAGTTATAAACTTGTTCCAATAAAGTTTATAAATATCAACCTTCTTTGTTTTGTTTCCAAATTTGTTCCAAGCACTAGAGACATAGAAGGACCCATCTAAAGAAATCATTTAAAGTAAAGTGTCATTTATACCTTGGATAATATTAACTGATAAAATATCTTAAATCAGACTAAAAAGAAGAAGTGTAAGTAACTTATCAACATGCCATCTTTATTGATCCACAATTCTTTGACCTTTAAGCATGAGGATTCCGCTATTGCCAATGTGTAAAGCGAGCTTTGGGGGAGCCATTTGTCAAACCAAAAACTTATCTCTCCTTTACCAAGTCCATAAAATCTATGTTTTTCAATGAAATCCCAAGTCCTTAAAAGTCATTTCCATAAAAGAGAAGAACTATGAGATATTGATGTTACTATTGGGTGTATGCCTTCAATGTATTTAGTGTGCATAAAGTTTGAAAATAAAGACTTTTTAGTTGTAAACTTCCATCGGAGTTTTGCTTCAAAGGAGATGGAAATGTCTCTTAACGAGTTGATTCCGCACTTGCACGCTCATACACACACACATGCACACACATACATTCTATATACTTTATAATATTACAAAATTATAAGTGTGTCAATTTGTAATTTTTCCCCCTTTTTTCTAACTGAATTTTGTTGAGTATATTTAATTATACAAGAAAATATAAAGTAAAAATAAGTGGCTTTTTTTTTCCTGCTTTAGTGCCCAATCTAAGAAAATGCTAATCATACAAGTATAGCTTGGCTATCCTCACACATATATATATTTTATATACTTTATTATATTACAACATTACATGTGTGTCTATATATATATCATATGCAAATTCATCTTGGAAATTTTGACTTGTAATTTTTCCCCTTTTTTCCCAACTAAACTGTATTGAGCATATTTAATTATACAAGAAAACATAAAGTAAAAATAATCGGCTTTTTTTTCCCCGCTTTATTGCGTAATCTAAGAAAATGCTAATCATACAAGTATAACTTGGCTATTCTCTTGCTTGTTAAATCTCTTATGAGGAAAACTAGACTAAGTCCAACCAATGTAAAGTTATGGTCTCTTGGATTATTTATTTTTGTTAATATTTAATTTATATTTGATATGTGTAATTATCTCTAATTTTATCTTCATTTGTTTTGAAGCAAACACTTATATTCCAATGAACACACAACAAATGTCAAAAAAAAAAAAAACTGTATTGTTTTGCTTCCGAATCCCGCCAATAATTTATTACATCAAGTAAAGGGGAAACATGCAATAATATTTATACCAAATATTCTTTATATATAGTATGATAATACATCTAATTATATAAACAACATTAACAGATCAAGAAGTTTTATCATATCATTTCATAATTTGTTTATGTACACAATGCTTACCAACGTCCTAGATATGGCTAGAAATTTCTAGAATTCTGTGATCTTATCTTTTTACTCTCTTATCATAAAATTTGTTCTATTAGTGGAAATTCTTCAAACTATTGGTGGAAATAGGACACTTGTGGAATCTTTAGATAATGAGATCGCCCTTCCTCGCTAAGTGTTGGGTCTATTTCCTTGACCCCACAATGGCACCTTTCAGTTATGTCTCCCTCTTTAGCAGGTGCTTTTTGAATTTAACTTTGTCGAACACACTGAATTGCATCTAAGATAGAAAATTACTATTTCTGAATTTCTAATAAACTTTCCAACTGGCTTTTACCTCTTGGTGTCAAAATAAGGCACGAATCAAAAGCTCTAAAGTCAAAGGGACTTCCGAACAGAATTCTACCTTGGGAGGGAAGGGATTGAATTGTATCTAGAAGCTTCATCAGTAAGCACACTCATTGTTCCATATAAATGTACTCCATGCCACACTTCCAAGCAAAAATAAACCAAAGCTAATTTTTCCCCCCTCACCTGCATGTTAGTCGATAAACACAATAGGTAGTCCTCAGTTCAAAAAAATGGCCAAAATGCCTCCAGGATTCACATTCAAACCCTCAGAGGATGAACTCGTCAATCATTACTTAAAACGAAAGCTATATGGATTGTTACCAACCGAAAGAAATGAAGCCATTCCTGATCACTTCATCATGCCAGAAACGTATATATATGACTACGATCCTTGGGAGCTACAAGAATTATTTAGAGGTAACCACTAACCAATTCATCCAAGAAAGAACAGAATAGCATTTGACATATGATTTTGATGCTAATACTTCTTTGCATTCATGTGGTCATAGTACAATCGTTGGCACAGCTGGACAATGGCGAGTGTTACTTCTTCTGTCCTAGGCGCAACAAGTATCGCAAAGGCTATGAAGAAAATAGGGCAACTAAGTCAGGATTTTGGAAACCCAGAGGACAGAAAACAACAATAAGAACATCAGAGATAATAGCTGAAAAGAGAGGGCTCACCTTCTATCAGGGTCAGCAGCGGAATGCAATCCTTACCAAGTACAAAATGCACCAATATAGACTAGTTTCCAGCAACAATTATGTCATCACTCCAAAGGAGGTTAGTACTAGTTAAACATTCTCCCATTGTCCTCTTGATTCCCAACCACGTATGTTAAGTTCAATTTCTCCCTCATCAGTTTGTTCATGTGTGTTTATTCATTTTGTAGTTGATGATGCAGTATTTCTAAAATTCAGCGTATAAATTTTTCCTATGTAGATGCCTTGTGATCTTTGCTACATTTTCATGAAGAAAACTAAGCTAGACCAACAGGACAATGCCCCCATATGCAATGAAGGCAATTCAAGCACCTCCATAATTAGTACAGCTAACGATTCAGAAATCTACATATCTCAAATTCAAAATAAACATCAAAGGGTGAGATAATTTTGAAATGTATCCCGGCAGTTCAATATTGTCTTTTATGCTATATATTTTCGGCTAAAAGAATAATATATATACACACTTGTCAGGATCAAACAATAGAACCAGAGGAAGCCTACAGCGCACTGCCACCAGTGCACTACGATACCAACGAAATTTATTCTACACAACATAACTATGATGTAAACAGAGAATTAGCTTTACCCTCCACTAATTATGCATATGCAGGATGCTACATCTCCCGAATTCCAGGTGAACATCAAGGGGTAAGAACCGTAAGATGATGGTACATATTTCAATGTCTTTTACGTTATGTATTTTCGGCTAGAAGGATTATATATATACACACTTGTCAGGATCAAACAATAGAATCAGAGGAAGCCTACAGCTCACAGCCACCAGTGCACTACGATGCCAACAAAATTTATTCTACACAACATAACTATGATGTAAACGGAGAATTAGCTTTCCCTTCCACTAATTATGCATATGCAGGACGCTACAGCTCCCGAATTCCAGGTGAACATCAAGGGGTAAGAATCGTAAGATGATGTTACCTATTTCAATGTCTTTTATGTTATACATTTTCAGCTAAAATGATAATATATATACACACTTGTCAGGATCAAACAATAGAATCAGAGGAAGCCTACAGCTCACAGCCACCAGTGCACTACGATGCCAACAAAATTTATTCTACACAACATAACTATGATGTAAACGGAGAATTGGCTTTCCCTTCCACTAATTATGCATATGCAGGATGCTACATCTCCCGAATTCCAGGTGAACATCAAGGGGTAAGAATCGTAAGATGATGGTACCTATTTCAATGTTTAGATATTGGCTTCGACTATATGTATTTTCAGCTATTAAATAATGCATATATGCTATTACCAGGATCAATCAATGGAGTCAAAAGAATTATGTAGCTCACTGCCTCCACTTACTGACAGCTTCAACTTGATTAATCCTCTGGAACTTATTTATGACACAAGCAGAGAATAGAATTTTCCTTCCACTAGTCATATATGGAGGGAGGAGTATATGCTGGTGATCCACTAGCTATGGAAGATAATATTCGTGTAGAATTATCACTTATCGGCCTTACATCTATGGGGAAGGAGGAATTGAATCCAAGGAGGAATTGAATCCTTACATCCCTACAAGAACAGTATCCGTGTCCTATGAACCATGAGAATCTTAGCATGGTCATGGTTTGTTTAATAGATTATATTTGTCAAATATGTACCCAGATTTCATGTGTGACATTCACCATGACTTAGATGGGCTTGTACAATACTATCGTGCTGTTTATGTACTACGTGTTTACAGAACTATCAAGTTAAGTTGTGATTTCAATCACCATAGGTTTCTCTATTATATTGGAGCTTTGGTTATTTTAAAGTTATTTTTTTATATTAGATTGCATATAAGTTTACCGCTTTAAATTGTATGATATGTATAGCATCTCTATCATTCAGATATAGTTTAATTGCTTAACAGTAAAAGGGTGAAATAAAAGCTTTCAGAGATAAATCTAATCTAACAATGGATAGCTTTTCCACTAAAATGAAACAATTTGATTAATCTTTTAGGATATGATTGCTATAGACTAGTTTCTATTAGGATAGTTAAATATCTATTAGTCAAGGATAATTTTGTAATTTTATACTTATGATATATATATAGTGTACTAGGGCTTTGATATAACCCTAATACATAATTCTAACTTCGACATGGTATCAGAGCACGGCTAATTCCACTACCTACCACCACCATAGTATACAACATCAACCACCGTCCACCACCTACCACCACTACAGTATACAATGTCGACCACCACCGCCATCTTTACAACCACCATGCACACTACCCAACACCAAAACTTAAAGCCCCACACACACAATTGTCACTTAAAACCCCAAAACATCACGAATCCTAGCCATCACCCATTTGTCCCTCCATTGTCGTTCTTGCTTTGGTTGTCTCTCCCTTGTCATTTCATCGTCATCCGTGCTTCCATCGTTTATCACCCATTCGTCCCTCCATTGTTGTTCTTGCTTCGGTCATCTCTCCCTTGTCATTTCATTGTCATCCGTGCTTCTGTTACTTAGTTTCCACCTACGGAGTCACTCAATCGTCAATCAGTTATCATCATCCATGTTTCCATTGATTATCACCCATTCGTCCCTCCATCATCGTTCTTACTTCGATCATCTCTTCCTCGTCATTTCATCGTCATCCATGCTTTTGTCACTTAGCTGCCACCCATGGAGTCACTCACTCGCTGATCAGTCATCGTCCACTTGTCACTTCATTGTCGTCCATTGCAGTTCTTCCATCGCCACCATGTGTCCATTGCAGTTGTGTCTTAAGCCGTAATCTCAATAGTATCCACCTTAAGAGGAAATGTCATGAAGATTAGTAGTTCTTGAAGAGCTCTTGTTTCCATGTCTGGTTTGGTTATGGATAAATTCTCATACATCAGTCATTAAAGGTTGGTGTGGTTATAAAGGAACTCACAACGTTATGTAGTGTACTAGTTAAAGAGCAAGGAGTGTAATCTTTATTATTAAACTACATTAATTATAGTCAAGTTGTTGTATGCGTTGTGTAAGTATTTTAAAAAATATTGATTTGGATTTGGCATTTGTTTTTTTTTTTTTAATTATTATTGAATGTGTTATGGTTTGCACTTGGAAGAGTGATTAAAAGTACGTCACTTATCATGGATAAATCCATTGTTAGACTGCCCACATTATCTGTTCTGACACTTACTTCCATCAAATTGAATTGTAGAAATTACTTTCAATGGGCATGTATGATTCAAGCATTTTTTTATGGTTAAGGTCGTCTTAGAATATTAATTGATTCACCCCCGAATGAGACTGACATCAAACATGAAGAATGGGATCAAATTGATCAACAATATCTTCATTTTTTTTATGGAATTTGATGGAACCTCAGATATTCAACTTATGCAATAGTTTCAGTACTTGTAAAGAAGTGTAGGATTATTTGAAGCTTCTGTATGCCTTGAATGTTACATGTGTGTATGATGTTCTTGCAAATTTCTTTCAGTTGCAACAAGGGGATAAGGATTTTACTGAATATTATGGGGAGGTTAAGAAATGCCTTGAGGAGATGAATGATTAGTAGAGGACATGATTCCAATGGGTTATAGTATATGGATACAACACCTATAGTTCCTACTTGTTTAGCTACTACACCAGATCCTATGGAGATGCATTGCTGGTTTGGCCATCTATCCTTGAAGATTCTTCGTCTTATGTGTCCTAGTTTACAATCTTGTCCTAGTCTTCAATATCAATCATGCCAGTGAGGAAAACAGAGTCGTATTTCTTTTAGTCCTAGAATTAATATGTGTGCTATTACTCCCTTCCATCTAGTTCATTTTGATGTATGGGGACCTGAACGTGTTACTTCTCTTTTTAGGTTTAGATATTTTGTTACAATTATTGATGATTATTCAAGAATGACATGGTTATATTTAATAAAAAAATTTTCTGAGTTATTTAATTTATTTTATGCATTTCATGTTGAAATCCAAAATCAGTTCAACTCCACCATTCGTGTTTTTCGCACAGATAATGCCAAAGAATATATGTCTAATGTTTTTCAATCATATATGCAAAAGCATGGCATTATACATCAAACTTTATGTGCGTATACTCTACAACAAAATGGCATTGTTGAATGTAAGAATAGACATCTCATTGAAATTGTCAGGATGTTATTAATTCATATGAATGTACCTAAGTATTTTTGGCCTAATGTTGTACTTACAGCATGTTTTCTTATAAATAGAATGCCATCTACCGTATATTGTAAAGCCCCATTACATCTTTCTAAACCATTCACTTTTTCATGTGCCTCCTCGTGTCTTTGGATGTGTGTGTTTTGTTTGTCAGCTATATTCGGGGATGGATAAACTTGATCCTCAATCAATTTGTTGCATTATGCTTGGCTACTCTCGTAGTAAAAAAGGCTACAAGTGTTATTCTATTGAACATCATAAAGTTTATGTTTGTCCATATGTGTCTTTCTTTGAGTCTATTCCATATTTTTCTGCTTCATCTGTATCTTCCAAAGATAAATCTCTTATTAACCATATTCCCCTAATCTTACCTTTTCCATCTCCACATGATCTCTTTTCAATTGATCAATATATCATTACTATTGTACCAACCTCACAGGACGGCCATTGTCTCGAGGATTTTCTCATCTAAATTGGCAAGATCTGCAAGTCTATGTTTGTCGATAGCATACTATCCTATACGACTCTCCTTCTCCATCAACTTCTCCTCTAGACTCAAGTCCTTCCTCAATTGATCTTGACCTTCCCATTGCATTGAGAAAGGGTAAGCATTCCATCTACCTTCTTATTCGTCATCCTCTTTCAAATATTCTTACCTACTCTTTCCTCTCATTCTCATATGCATCTTTTATTGCATCATTATATACCATTTCCATTCCAAGGTTTGTTTTAGAAGCTATGGCTCATCTTGACTAGCTAGCTGCTATACAAGAAGAAATGTTTGCTTTATATCATAATGATAGGTGGGATCTTGTGTCTCTTCTTGTTGGTAAATCTACAGTTGGATGTCGATGGGTATTCTCTGTAAAAGTGTTACCTAATGGCACTGTTGATCGACTAAAGGCATGTCTAGTTGCCAAAGGTTACACTCAAACATATGGTGTTGATTATTGGGATACTTTTTCACCAATGGCTAAGATAACTTCAATACGACTTCTAATCTCACCTGTTGCTACCTATCATTGGCCTCTGCATTAACTAGATATAAAAAAATGCCTTTCTTCATGGTGATCTTGAAGAAGAAGTGTATATGGAACAACCACCAAGCTTTGTTGTTCAGGGGGAGATAAGGTTGGTTTGCCACTTAAAGAAATCTTTGTATGGGCTTAAGCAATCTCCCCATGCTTGGTTTAGTAGATTCAGTTCAGTTGTGATTAAATTTGGTCTCCACATATGTGACTTAGATCATTTTGTGTTTTATTGGCACCATACAGGAATTGAGAAACTGAAGAATTTCTTACAACAAAATTTCTAGACCAAGGACATGGGTAATTTAAAATCTTTCCTTGGAATGGAAGTTGCTCGATCTAAGCAAGGAATATATTTGTGACAATGGAAGTATGTGCTTGATTTATTGTTTGAGACTGGCTTAACTGGAGCAAAACCAATTGATTTGCCCTTGGATCCTAATGTAAAACTTTTACCTAATGAAGGAGATATTTTAGATAATCTAGAGAGATATAGAAGATTAGTTGGTAAACTAAATTATCTTACTGTGACACATCTTGATATATCTTTTGTAGTTAGTGCACTCAACCAATTCATAGGCTTACCTCGCACTAGCCATTGGAATGTTGCTATTCACATTGTACATTATTTGGAAAAGTCTCCAGGTCAAGGTATTTTGTATAAAGACCATGGGTACATCAATGTTGATAAACAGATGCTGATTGAGCAGGTTCACCATTAGATAGGAGATCAACCACGGGATATTGCGTGTTTATTGGTGGTAATCTTATCTCATGGAAGAGTAAGAAGCAAATTGTGGTAGCAAGATCAAGTGTAGAGTTTGAATACAGAGTAATAGCATTCACAACTTGTGAATTACTCTAGTTTAAGCATTTGTTAGAAGAACTTGGATTTCCACAGTCACAACCAATGAAGTTGGTATGTGATAATCAAGCTGCTTTACACACAGTATCAAATCCAATATTTCATGAATGCACAAAACATATTGAGGTCAATTGTCACTTTGTTCGTGAAAAGTTATTGAGCAAGGAAATTGATACATGTTATGTGAAGTTAGAAGACCAACTTACTGATATATTTACTAAGTCACTTAGAGGGATCCGAATAAATTATATATATAACAAGCTAGAAGCATATGATATATATGCTCTAGCTTGAGGGGAAGTGTTAGGATAGTTAAATATTTATTAGTCAAGGACAATTTTTTAATTTTATATTTATGATATATATATATATATTAGTGTGCTAGGGCTTTGATATAACCCTAACGTATAATTCTAACTTCAACAGTTTCGAACATCATATATGATGAAAACACTTCAAAGGAGGTTAACACTAGTTAAAAATTTTCTCCCTTTGTGGTCTTGACTATCAGTAACGTATTATTTCTTAATGCAATTCTACCTATACAATTTCTTACATTTTTGTAGTTGAAGATTCAATATTTTTCTAATTCAACACATAATTTTATATGTATATGATCTTTGCCACATTTTTATGAAGAAAACTAAGCATGACCAAGGTGATAATGCCCTCATATGCAAAGAAGGCAATTCAAGCACCTTCATAATTAGAACAACTAACGATTCAAAAATCTACAACTCTTAAATTCAAAGTGATCATCGGTGAGATAAGTGCTATATGTATACTAGTAGTTAATTATTGTCATCTTTGTTGTTAATTCATCTAAAAAACAATACATATACACCCTTTCAAGATCAAAGAATGGAATTAGGGGAAACCTATAGCTCATAGCCACCAATTCACTTCAACACTAATGAAACTTATCCTACCCAAATGAATTATGATGTGGCCAGAGAATCAGTTTGCACTTCCACTAATTATGCATATGCAGGAAGCTACAACTCCCAAATTCCAAGTGATCTTGAAGTGGTAAGATGATGCTACCTATTCTAATATTAAATTATTGGCTTTCACTTTATGAATTCTTAGCTTATAAAGAGGACACAGACACACTTGTCAGAATCAATCGATGGAATTGGAAGAAATTTATTGCTCACTGCCACAATTTGAAAACAACTTCAACAAGATTTAACCTCCACAACTTATAGTACATAGAATTGGTAGAAAATAGGCGCTTCCTTCCACTAGTCGCATAATGGAAGGAGTATATGATAATACATGACATAGGTACAGAATAAGATCTTCCTTCCACTAGTCACATAATGGAAGGAGTATATGATGGAGATCAACTAGTTATGGAAGAATAAGATAACACTCATGCAGAGTTACCACTTATTAGCCTCATATAAAATGGTTATGAAATTCTTTTTCTTTTTTCTTTTTAATTAATTTTTGGCCAACTTCTTATTTTATAGAGAGTAGGAAAGGAAGAACTGAGCTTGCTTCCCATATAGGATAATAGAGTCCATCCTATGGGCTATGAGGTCTTGGCACTGTCATGTTTTGTTTAATAGATTAAAATTTTCAAATATATACTCAAATGACATGTAATTGTGATGTTCACCATAAACTCCTAGATGGGAATATATAACTCTCATCATGATGTTGAAGTACAACCCTGAATTAACAATCTTATCAAGTTAAGTGTGTGATTGCAATCACCATGGCTCTCTTTGCTATATTGGGGTAAACACACACACACAGCCCCTAATGCACACATACACACATTTTGTTTTTAGGATTTGATTGCTATAGAACTTTAGAGAGATGTGTTAGTTTGCTTTAACAAGACAAACTTTTTTCTTAAAAAAGGCTTAGGAAAAGTATTTCCTAGATTACCATTCTCAAATTGCAGGTTGAGAATATGATTTCAAAATATAAAAAAATTGCATGTTCAACTTGTGATTTCGGTCAAGTAAATCACAGATTGACACTGCGATTTACCTTAAGTGATATTCTTTTCTCTATTGTACCTTCATCAGCAATTCATAGCAATTGGATAGCAAACTTTAGATTGATTACAGATTCTCAACCCCACCATTTGGCTTCCACTCCAGTTGACCTCTCTTGAGGTTATTATAGTCCACTTCAAAGCTGTAAGGAGGACTACACTCCGCAGATGGACACCATTATTCATCATGTCAAGACGGAATTTCGTGTTTGGGGTTAAATGGATAGTAAGTAGGGGCTTGCCTGATAGAGGCAGAAGTTGAGGCCACCAGAGCTATTTGGGTTGAGTGTGTTAAATGAAAGAGGAAGGAAGATAACTCAAAAAATGAAACACCACTTAAGCCCAATTGAAATCACAGGTTGAACATGCGATTTCTTCACATTTTGAAATCACAATTCTAACCTGTAATTTCAAAATAATATTTCAAAAACATACTTTTTTTAAAACTATTTTTTAAAAATTAGTTTGCCCCACACATATCTCTAGAACCTTATCTCTTCCAACTCCAAAGAAAATAATTAGGTTAGTCTTCCTCAAACTTCAAAAAACAACTAATTCACTCACTAGAACTTGGAGACCTCCACCATTAAGTGAAAGGCTACACTTTACATGTACAAAATGATAGATTTGCTTAACATAACATTTTTACCCAACATAATGGACTAAGCCAGGTCAAATAACAACACTGGTTTAACTTAGTCATGCTTTAGGTCCATACAAACAACTCATAGCTTAATCCAAATTGAACTTTTGTCTCTAGTTTTTTAATATCATAACATATTTACAAGGTCATACAAGCTTTCAAAAGTGGATATTTTTTTTTGGGGATAATTCAAATTTTACTAATCCAAAGAAAGAAATACAACTGTCAACGTGGAGGGTAGGATTACATCACAAATACATTAAGCAAAACTATAAAATAGTATGAATCAAAATAAACTCTTAAAGATTACAAAAGAGTAGCATAAACTCTAATCCAGTTGATTGCAGAACCCAAACTAGGGAGACCGCCCCCCTAGTGGCACTTTGTTACAAATTCTCCAGATGTAGACTATAGTAGCAAAACCCACCCTCTATGTTTGGAAGATAGGGGTAGAAGAATCAATTGTTGCAATCAATGAAGCTTTAGTGCCTTTCCAATCTTTGAAGGAAAGCGAACGATATAGACAATCACAAACCATGCTCCATATTTGGGAAGTATAGCTGCAGTTAAAGAATAAATAGGAGTGATTCTCTAAATCTTCCTAACAAAGAAAGTAAGTTGCAGAAGATGCAATTCCCTAAGAGATCAGTTTATCAAGAGTGGATAACTTACCTATCTAGGTTAGCTATAGAATAAAAGAGTACTTAGGTAGGAAAGACTTGTTCCAAATAACTTTGTGCCAAGGCATTATGGTGCTTGATAGGTTAAGAAAGTCATATCCACTCCCAATTGTATAATTTCTTGAGCTGGAGTAAATCTTTTGGAGCCAGTTTGAAAGTGAAGCATTCGGTTAGAGATAGGATGGAATTTGGATATTTGACTAAAATGAGCTTTTAGGTAACTAACATGCATTATCCTCCATCAAAGAATAAAACTTTGTTGTTGAAGGAAGGCCCAAACTCCCCATCTCTTGTGCACTATATATCGTATCTAACGGGTCTATTAGAAACCACAGTAGATTACCTAAAGTGAGATAGATAAGCCATCTTTAGGTCCCCATCGAAATCTATTACGAACGATATTCCTTAATTTTAGTAGCTTCTTCTAAGACCAAAAGTATATGGTTGGTGCTCTTATTGACTAGAAGCTTTTTCATTTTAATAGAGTAGAGTGTACCTATTTCGACCATAAACTCTTAGGACCATCTTTGCACAAATGCCATATATGTTTAATCTAGATAGCCCTATTCCATTAGTGGAGGTTTTGAATCCCTAAATCACCACATTTCGGTGGTTTGTAAACATCAACCCATCGAGCTTCAGCCTTAGAAAATATGTTCCATCTCCTCGCTCCACAAAAAAATTCTTAAGTAGCTGTTCAATTCTTATGATGATAGCTTTAGGAAGTAAAACTACTGAACTCCAGAAAATCTGCATTGAGAAGATGATTGATTTGACTAACTATAGTCTTCCTGTATAGGAAAGGTATTTAGAGGTATAAGAATTAATGTGTAATGATTCTTCCCAAGAGAGCATCACGGTTTTCCTTCTTGAGTTTCATAGGAAGAAGTGGAACTCCTAAGTAGCACACTAGTAGTTTGCTTTCTTGGAGTTAAGTGGTCTATAGGATATCCTCTATGACTTGCGAGGACATGGAAAAAAAATATACTAGTTTTGCTATTATTGGCAACCAGTTTAGAAAGCGAATGGAAGTGTTACAGGGTATCCTTGATAAAAAAAATTGATTCAACATTGTCTTTAGCAAAGATGAGTTAACCTTTCAAACTTGCATTTCTAATGGAGAGAAAAGTTGCGATTTAAGGTGATTCTCCTCAATAAGGTAGAGAGAACTACCATGCTAATTACAAATAAGTAAGGAAAAATGGAATCCCCTTGTCTTAAGCCCCTTTTTTCTTGCAAAATAACCTACAAATTCTCTATGAATATTAATAAAGAATTACGAGGTGGAGATACACTATGCGATGGGGTTGCAAAAATGCGAAGGAAACTACATGGCTTTAAGAACCTCTAATATGACGTCTCATTGTATTGAGTCATAGGCTTTCTAGAGGTCTACGTATGATGTACAATAGGGAGCTCTTGTTTACGTTTGATATCCAGCCATCAATTCTTGTGCAATGAAGATTTTGTCATGCGAAGGAAACTACATGGCTTTAAGAACCTCTAATATGACGTCTCATTGTATTGAGTCATAGGCTTTCTAGAGGTCTACGTATGATGTACAATAGGGAGCTCTTGTTTACGTTTGATATCCAGCCATCAATTCTTGTGCAATGAAGATTTTGTCAATGATTCTTCACTTAGGATTAAAGGCTACCCATTCTCTTCCAATTAGTGATGGTAGGACTTTCTTTAGGCACGTTACAAAAACTGTAGATATGACCATGTAGAGAACATTATAGCATGGAATAGAATGAAATTCTTCTAATCTCGATGGATTGGCCGCTTTCAAAACTAAGGAAATAATGGTGGTGTTTATTTCTTTGAGTAGATCACCTTTGGACAAGAATTCATTAACTGCTGCAATCAAATCATTTCCTATAATCTGTTAAGTTTCCTTGAAGAATTTGGCAGAATACCTATTTAGCTTTAGGGCTTTTTCATTTGCTTGCGAAAAAACCCCCCTCCTTATCTCTTTAGTAGAGAATGGTGCATTCAATTCTTTCTTTCGCTGCTCACTTAACTTTCAAGTCAACATGTTACAAACTTCCTCAAATGTAAGAGGAAGATAAGGGCAGTCATAAAGTTGTTGAAAGTGAGACACAGCTAAGTGTTTGACCTTTGCAACTTCTACCGCCTCACTTCCATCCTCCTTTGATAGTCTATATAATAAACTTTTGTTCTGTAGGTTCTTCATGGCTTTATAAAAGAAAAAAGTATTTTTATCCGCTAATTTCAACCAATTTGTTATCGATTTCAGCTTGAAAAAACATTCCCTTGCCCCTCTATGCAAGTAGTACTCCTTAAAGGCTTCCTTCTCCTCTTCCATGCATGATGTGTCCCCATTACCTTGTATGGAGGCTTGCAACTATAAAAGAGTATTCTTGGCCAGTAGCACCCGGTTAGATATATGGGAATACTTGAACTAATTTAAGCATCTTAGTTCCACTTTTAGCAATTCGAGCTTCTTAACTACTTGAATTTTTTTTTTTAATCCTTTTATCTCACTACTCTATGTATTAGTGACAATATCCTTGAAGCTCTTATGCTTAATCCAAAAGTTGAAGAACTTGAAGGGTGTATTTCTTCCATTGGGGCTATAGTGTCCATGCACGTGATAGCTAAGGAGTGTTCTGAAAGCATGGGAGATATGAACTTTAGCTTGAGTTCTTGAAAATACACTTAACCAATGATGATTAACCAAGACCCTATCAAGTTTCCTCAAAATCGGGTTTTGTTCCTACCTATTAGTTTAAGTGAAGAAGTCTCCTATGTATCTTAATTATTCTAGCTTAGAGGTGGTTGGACAACTTTGGAAATCCTCCATCACTGATGTTAATCAAGCACTTCTCCCTAGTTTTTTCGGTGGAGACTTTGTTGTATTGAAATCTCCGAGTACCATCTATGGATTTAGAACTAAGAACAGAGCAATTACCACAATGTTATCCCATAAGGACCTTTCTTTGTTATTATTAGTGCCATAAACAAATGTAGCGAAAAGTGGGGGTATTTGTTCTCAGTTTGTAACTGTACAATGCATGAATTGTGTATGTTTTACCTCAATGTGAACAACAATGAAGCTGGAATGAACCAAGAGTGAAACTTAATGATCAGGCAAACTAGGATTACGTATATTCTAACCTCCGGATTCATATGTTCATATGAGCATACATAACCTCCTGGTTTATATTCTTTAACCTCCACTCGATCTTGATGATGAGGCGAACCAGGAGTGAAAGTTTTTTTTTTACTTTTTTGTAAGTAATTGTATTAAATAAAAGGAGAATGTACAACTGCTAAATGTGGGAAAGGGTTACAACAAAATTCAGTTATAGCATTAGAATTTTACAAAAAAAATTGTATGGAAACTTGTGTAAACCAAATCAAGATACAAGAAGCTTAGAGTAAGCTTATACCAACCTCATTCTCGTTCATTTTCTATTTGCCCTTCCCTCCTTGGTGAATAGGCATCCATCAATCAGCTTTAGCTTTTGAGCTACCTATGGCTGCTTGGGATTTTAGCTTTTAAGCTAGGGTGCAAGAATGGCTAAATACTTTACACAACCTGCATCTAAGGGAGAGCCACTAGTACTTAATGCAGACTATTGCTAAGGTGCCATCCAGTCTTTCCACCTCAATCTAGATTATTTGTTCCTCCCTTGCATCAATCTTTACTAGCATACAAGCTTGGTTAGCTCTTTGTCTATAAGTTGTCATAGTGTTAGCCTTAATATGATTACTTACTCCATTAGCTATATAAGTAACTCCATCCACATTAAAAAATTCACAAGGAATGTGACTAAAATTTGCCCACACAGGGACATGAGTTGGTTAAGGTTTGTCAAGAGACAATCCTTTCCTCCATTTTTGTAAAATAAAAAATCATTGTAAGAAATACCACGTTTTCTCGAAAATGGATGATAGGTTTTTATCTCTAGCAAACTTGAAGTAAAAGAGAATCCCCCTTTGCTGCCCAACACATCAAGAATCCCATACTCTTTTTAGGGTCTTAGGGTCATAGATTGAACTAAAGAAAAAAGTATTTCCAACCTAAAAAATAATCCACAAGAGTGAACTTCCAATATTCGCCCCCCTCATCTTCCATAAATTGTGAAATTTTCACTTTAGGGACACCACCTAGCCTTCCTAAGGGGATAAATCAAAGTTCGAACTTTAGCTCTTAAACTAGGATTGAAGGTGTACACACATGGCCATAAGTCTTGGGCACATATTTGTTACTAGTAGTAGCTACTTTGGGGAAGAGTGGTTCTAGCAGTTCATTTACTTCTTCCAAGTTAGTATTGCTAAAGGAGAAAGGACTTTGGGTAGGGGAAGGGGCAACTCTACTACCAAGAAATGTGCAATCTGTGTTGACTTTGTCCATATGATGAAAAGTAGGTATAGTGTTGTCATTAGGTGCACAAGGCTCAATATTACCATTTTTAGCTAAAGACTTTCACTTACTTCCAAGGTGAGCAAAAGTTACTTTAGTTTTATCTCCCATTTGGTTAGACTAGAAACCTACCTCTAGTTGTGTGTCCTGATCACAAGAAACCAAGTTTCCAAAGAACTTTAGGGGAAATGATCCCCTAAGGCATTCTGATGATCAGTAGAGGCTTTCTTGGCTTATTCCATGCACTTTCTCAACCTACTCCTCATTAGGACAAGGATGGATAGGGAGGTTGATTCAAAAGGAACAAGAGAGGAGGGATGTAAGGGTAATGTGTTTAGTTTAGCCTAAAAGAAGGGGTCTTTTAAGGGGTTGGAGAGTAGAGTTAGAGAGAAGGGAGAGCATTTTTCTCTCTCTAACATGGCTTTCCTTTAAATATGAATTTCTTAAAATGGATATCTTTCTTCCTACCAAATGCCACATATTAGAAATAAGAAGCTCTCTGGATTTGCTTATTACATTATTGCAAGCTATAAAAATTTCACTACCGAAGCGTCATCTCTATCACAAAAATATAGAATGTCATGCTTTCAGGAAACTCGTTGGTAAAAAAACTACCTTTGCCAAGCAAGAGTTTAACGAGAAAGTAATACTTTTTCGAGAGCTCTCTTTGATAAAAACTATCCGATAGGTCGAGAGATTTTCACATAATAGGAAGCATGGTGAAGAAGAACTAATCAATTAATGACAACAACCAATTATTTACTTCTGGATCCTTCATCATTATGTAAAGTTATGTTCAATACAAAGGAAACAAGTTCATAACTTAACCACTTCAATTCTTGAAATTGCTTTCTAATTAGTGAAAGGAATATTGAATTAGAGCTATCTATTACAGATGAATTATAAAACAATAAAATAATATGAAGCAAGTCAGGGATTTGAAATATTCAGCAAATACAGTTACGCATGATTATTACCAGTAACCTGGTGATTGAAAGCATGAAAAATGAAAGTTCCGGCATTTGGAGATCTGGATATAATACGATCTGTGAATAACTCGTCAATCATTACTTGGAATCTTTAAATCGAAATGGAAACAGGACACGGATTTCAAGTATTGATGATGAGTCCTCCAAAGATGGTATCCAAATTGAGAAATGAAACTTCATGAAAGTAATCCTATTTATGCTTCCATAGCCTCATCTGGAAGGAGGACAAGGACTTAGCTAAGGTTCCTTGGTTTCCCCAGAACAGAAAGATACTTAGTAACAATTGATTTTTTTGTTTCTATATATATATTGGGTGATTTATTTGGTTGTCTTTTTATTATTTTTTTTCCTTGACCAAAGTTCTTGTATTTACAAATTAAAAGATAAAATAAAGTTTATATTTTTTTACAATTTATTATCCAGACCATGTAATTTACTTATTAACAAAACGATTTACATGAAATTGAAGGTACAATATGTCTAAAAGTGGTTATATAAAAAATAATAATATTAAAAATATCCAACAACTAAATATTTTGAGCAAAATGCTGAAGTGAATTAAATTTAAAAATTTTTATTTTTTCTTAGAAAAAGTTTGTTCTATAAAATGAATAATTATTTTTTTATTTCGATCTTCATGAGTGGTTGAAATACTTGTTAAGGCTTGACCAACTAGAAAAAAATTAAATTTTTACCTTCGAAGATTAATTATTTACTTTATAAAAAGTTAGTACATAAATAAGTGTATTAAAATATAAAATATTTATTTTATTGACCTCTTAACATGTGCTACCAACATTTATTGATATTAAGTTGATAATGTACATCACATAACTATATGAAACTTATTATTAAGCTTTGCCATCTATTTGGAGTTATTGGAAAATAGCCTTGACTATTTGATTTTTAAAATAAAAGTTTAGTTGGTTTTATAACATATTAGGAGGGTTATATGGATTTTTTTTTTTTTTTTTGCAATAGATTACTCTAGAATACCTATTGGAATAATCACATAAAATGAAGACCGAAAGAAAAAGATATGAAAGGAATTAATTAAAATGATTAACAAATTTAAGTATTAATAATGATATAATTTACAAAAACAAAGCATAATATAAAAATAGAGTCCATATAACTATTTTTTAGCGAGTCATACTCATAAAATGGTTCCATTGTGAATTCGACATAAAAATGAAAATACAAAATTCTATGTAGACTTTACTTTCATCTAGTAGATAGTGTAATTGATGAAAGATGATGAATATGGTGGATTATCATGAGATCATAGCTTCATGTAATTTCCTCTCGCGATATTCACCAAATTGCAAACCGAACATATCAATCAAATAGTAAAGGTGGTTCATTTATATTGTGGTTCAAATCCACAAATCTTTAACTAAGTTGAGCAACGATTTTGAAAGCCAAAGAAGATCAAACTTTAAATTACGTGTGAGGATCATATATCACTTTCTTATCCTTATTTTATATAATAAACAATTTTAACCTTAAAAATTCTATTGTTTTATAGAAATGCACATGAGATGATCGATTCTCTAACAAAGCTAGTAGGAATAAATATAGGGATGCAACTAAGCAAGCATTATAGGATACTCGACCTGCTCAATTTGTTAAAAACCTTATAGGATGGTTTTTATTGAATTTTGAAACATAATCCAAAATCCCAGTTCTACATTGTACAACATATTTAATTTTAAAATTTTATTTATGTATAAATTAATAAATATAACATTAACTTTACCTAAATACTATCTACTCTATTTTCTCCCTTATCTCATATGAACTATAAAAAAACTTAACCTATGCCTATAAGGTTCATAACCTTATAAGGTTGAGTTTTGGTAATAAGAATAAAAACCCTATATATGGTTTTTGGAAATACTAAATTCTATTGAAGCGGGTTAGAATTTTATAAAACCCATTTTAAACTTACTCTAGTTGCATCTATAAACAAATGCCATGAGAGAAGTCAAAATGTAATAGATACTTCTTGCTTTTGAAATAGAAGAATCTCTTTTAATGTATGTGATTTTATGTTAAAAAGTCTTAAATCAAACCATTCCTATAGATGAATCTCTCAAGAGAAGAGGCATTCAACTATGTTCAAGCTTTGAGTTATATAGCGACAACATAGGTTCAGAGTTCCATTGTTTTCCGTGATTGCTACGTTTCTTCACACATGTGAAAGACAAATGTAGTCTATATTAATCTATCATTTTATTATTAACCGTGAGACATTGACTTAAGATTTCTTTTCTACAAGTAATATATTTTTTTGTTTGGTGTAAAAGGGGGAAAAAACCTTGAAAAATTATACAATTATACAACTTAAAACATACTTTTTTTCCCTTAATATTACATTTGGTTCATTGAAATAAAATTATTATTTTGCTTTTATTATGATAGAATAACTATTTCCCTATTTAGCTTGCAAAAAGTTCAATAAGTAATGTTTTCCCCATATAGAATAGATAAGGAATTATCATTCCTTTGCTACACCAAAGGAAATAACTTCTATTCTAAAAATTTCCTAATCATAAAACAAGAATAACATTAGAGTATTATTATTGGTAGAATTATCAACTCCCACCAATAATTTCAACTGCTAGCATAATATTTGTATATAATTATAGACAACAGTAAATACTTAAAACTTTGATATTTAGTTGATAGCAAAGTTGAATATAGTTGGGCATTGTTTTTCATTTGTGGTGTAATTATAAATAATATTACACCGCATTTCTTTTATATAGCAATTTTGCATGAAAAAAATTCCATCAAAATCTAGTTCTTTTTTACTTATTCCCATTAATCATAGTAATAAGCATCTACCTATGTTGCATGTGAAAAACTTAAATATCATGATATAGTAAAATTTAGAATGCGATACAATTTCTAAACCCTACTATATATGATCAATGAAGAAAAAAAATAATACATAAATAGTATGAAATATAAATAAACATATAGTTTTACTACACTTAATTTCGTCTAAACATTGAAATTTCCTATCAAAAGAAAGAGGCAAATAAGAAATGAAAAAGGAAAATCATGGCTAAATTATATTATGAGTAGTCAAAGGAAAACAAACAATAAACTATCATGTTATATTTTTTTTTCTTTTTCTCTTCATAATGTGTTTTGTTGTAAATGAAAAAAGAAATATCATCTATTAAATTTGTAAAGAACAATAATGTTGATATAAGAAAATTGAAATAGGTTATCTTTTATGTCAATAGGTTCTAATAGGTTTATTTGATAAAATAAAAAATTTTAAAAAAAGTTTATAATGGTATAAGATACCAAAGTTATCTTGCTTTTCAATGATATAGACCAACAAATGTGCATGGCCAATGCATGTACATTTTCGAAAACAATCTTAGCATATCATACATAAAGGCAAATTTTATGGTACCATAACCCTGATCTTTCATTACGTATACACACATAATGTTCAAAGACAATGAAATTAAGAAACCAAGTATAAAGGTGCCCATTAAACCAACTGTAATCTCCAACTTGCTTTCAATATGTACTTCATAGATAAAAAAAAAATGGCACATAAGATAATAATGACCTTCTACATATAATTGGGATTTACCTACAATCAAACTATAAAATCAATTAGGTTTCTTAAATCCCTTAAGAGAATCAAATGAGATAAGCACAAATTACAGTCAATCCTAATGGAGATGCAAAGTGAAAATGATTTAATCTAGATGAAAATGATCCATTTCCCATCAACATTTCAGTATAATCCAATAGCACATTAAACTAAAACACACCTTTCCATCATGTTGTTGATTAAAACAAAAACAATATTCAATATGCGACACCATTTTACACACTACCACATTAATTTGCATCAAAAAATACGATTTGGAAATGAAAACAATTAAGAAAGATTTATTTGGCATTGCTCATGTTGAGTTTTATGTACACCACGTAGTAAAAAAAATTCAACTCAATACAGGCTTTGTATTTGTAAAGAAAATTTATGAACCTAACAAAATAAAAGAATATAAAGAAAATCTAAATCTTCAACTTCCTTTTGTATGCAAATTTAGCACGAGAAATCAAATGTTATAGAATGTACCATTTGATATTTATAATTACTAAAATTAAAATTTTGGTTTGACTAAACCAAGTTATTAAAATGGACAATAATTCTTATTTTTATTGTTTTGATTAGAATGTTCCTCTGCATATTTAAGAGAAGAATATTTTCATAATAATGATTATATTGTAATGTGAAAATGAATAATAATTTGTGGCTTAAATGTCAATTATATTCATAAAGTGTCCATTTTAAGAAATAATTATTTCATGTTAATGAGTCATTTATTATATATAATTACTTAAATTTTGGTTCAACCAAACTAATTTTTTTTTAAAAATTGTAATTATTAAAAAAAAGTCATAATTAACGGTGGTAAATGCCTTGACAATATTGGATAATGATTATATTATAATGTCAAGACGAATAATAAGTAGTGACTTTATAGTAATATATAAAAGTTTATATTTTAAAATACAATTATTCCATGTTAATGTACCATTTAGTATCTAAAAGTTTTATTTGATCAAAACAAATTATTGAAATTTTTATAATTATCAAATGCAAATGTGATAGATAAAGTGGTGACTTGATGATAGTGGATGATCATGAGACAAATAATAATTAATGGCTTTATAGTAATATATATATATATATATTTTTAAGAAACAATTATTCTATGTTAATGTGCCATCTAATATTTATAATTATAAAAAATTTGGTTTAATCAAAACAAATTATTGAATTTTTTCTAATTATCAAGGGAAAATGTAATAATTAATAGTTGTATGTAACTCGAAAATGTTGCATAATGATTATATTATAATGTGGAGAGGAATAATGATTCGTGATTTAATAGTAATTCATATAAAAGTGTACATTTTTAGAAACAATTATTTTATGTTAATGTGTCATTCAGTATTTGCAATTATTATACTTTTGGTTTGACCATAGCAAGTTATTAAAACTTTTGTGGTTATCAAAAGCAAATGTAATAGTTAATGGTGTAAATGACTTGACGATATTAGATAATAGTTATATTACAATGTGGATAGGAATAATAATTATTGGCTTAATAGTAATAGATAAAAGTATGCATTTTAAGAACCAATTATTCTATGCTAATGTGTCATTTAACATTTATAATTTAAGAATTTTGGTTTGACCAAAAATAACTATTGAAATTTTTGTAATTGTCAAAAGCAAATGTGATGATTAATATTGATAAGTGACTTGATGAGAGTGGATAATGGTTATATTATAATATGGAGACAAATAATAATTGGTGGTGTAATAGTAATTGATAGATTAGGGTTTCTTCCATTTGTCTTTGTGAGAAAATGAAATATTGTAGAGAAATAGGGCAAGAAAGAACATATGTAAACATGTTTGCTAGGAATCCACATCACAGACATCCAAATACCTTAATTTGTTAATATAAACACCTCTTTTTTCCCATTTTATTTTAATAATGCTAGGTTTAATATATATATGTGTGTGTGTGCGTGTGTGATTATAAAAATAAAAAGAAATTACTAGAAAATAAAAAAAGTATTAAAAAAACCAAAATGATAAGAAAATAAGAGAAAAAGAAAATAAAAATGTGAAAAACCAATAAAAGAAATCCTTAAAGTTAAAATAAATTTTCCAGGTTGAAGGCTAATTTTCGAGTCATTGAAAATATTGCAAATTGGGGACTTGATGCTCAATTTTGGTCTAAATCCCATTTGGGGGTGATAACTTGCTTTATTTAGATTGTTTTAAGCTTTTCTCTTGAATCGTGGTTTCATGTAAAGCTATTCTAAGTGCACAAATCTATTTGTTTGTTTGTTAGTAAAATGCATGGATAAGCATAAAAGAGGAGCGATGTGCCTAAATCCACTTCCAAGCACAATCAAATGACTAAGAAAACAAGCCTCAAGTCTCTTACAAAACCGGTCCAAGTGAATAGGCAATTGCGTGACTCTAATGGAATTATGATGAAATCTAATGATTCAAAGATTCAATTAACTTCCACTAATGAGAAATTTCACTAATAAAAAATAAGAATAAGATAATTACACGTGAAATGGATGAAAAAGACAAGCTCAAAAACCATGAACTCACACCTTTCCAACCTTGCCAATTCACGCCAATCACTAAGAGCAATTCAATTCTTAATGAACAATCAATCTTAAAAGATGATTATTCTTGAAAAACAAACACAAATATATCCAAGAAAGATCCAAATCTACCCTAGATATGACTCACTAGAGAAGAAATGAACATATAACTAAGATGGAATCGATATGACTCACAATTCCCCTTCGTCGCACTCGCCACAATTCCAATTCTTGGGTTGAAATTGATAAGAGTTTTGAACTAAGGAAAGAAACCTAATTCACACATGAAAGTGTCTCTCAAATCTGTAAAAAGTGGCCTCCTCAAACCCTCTCTTAAGCAAGTATTTATACTTGCTACTTCTAGGGTTAAAAAGTGGTCAAAATTACAAGTTTGCCACTTTTAAGATGGCTAGCCCTAAATGAAAATTACAAAGAAATAAAAGTGTCCCAAAACCAAAATACAACCAAAATAGTTCATAAAAAAATCACAAGGTACAAAATAACATAAGTCTTCATGATCCAATGCCTCGGAATATAAAACAATCGCAACGAGTCTTTGATTGTCATCCTGAAAACATTTTGTGTCTAACAGGGGTTGTAGGACATATTGGCGTCCCATAGAGAATTATCATTGTACCTGTAAGATTATTCTCAAATATTTATTAGAAATAAAGACATAAGTAAAATATAAGCGATTTGGATCATCATCCAAATCGGGTTCTGAAAAGGTCGACAGTGTCAAAAATTTTCCTATCATCTCATCGGGCTTTTGAAAAATTTGCCCTCAAATCTAGAGGATCAGATATCTCTGTTGTCCTACTCTTCCGGCTAACAATGGTAGTGGATGGATTTCTGATATGTTCCTGAAACCCCTGGACCTCAGATGGAGTCATCGGTAATAGAACTATGCGTGACTCGCCCATGCTGAACATGTAGGTATTTTCAAACCCATCATGTATCACCCATCGATCATATAACTAAGGCCGACCCAATAGTAAATGGAATGCATGTATAGGGACTACATCACATAGGATCTCATCATGATAATTCTGCCCGACATTCACAAGAACCTTTGTCCTAAGGGTAACATGCATACTACCTCTATTATCCAGCCAATGCAAATGATAAGGACTAGGATGTGGGATAGTAGACAGTTGTAATTTGTCTACTAGCGTAGCAGATATAACATTTGTGCAACTACCATTATCGATGATGAGTACACAAAGGTTACCTCTAATTCTACAAGAGGTGTGAAATATGTTCTCCCTCTGAATATCACTATTATCAGGAGATATAGACAAGGCCCTGCGTAAAACATTAAGGGATAGATATTTTCCTCCTGTATGCTCCTTAGGCGCGTCTATAGTCTGATCATCATAATATTCCTGTAGTGCTATTGGTAGATCTGTAGGTTCAATCTGATCATAATCATCCTCAATATCCTCCCAAATGTCTTCCATAACAGTCATCACCCTCTTATTTGGACACTGTGCAGCTATATGCCTAAATCCCATGCATTTAAAGAATTTTATCTAGCGCGCTTTCCCACTAGTAGATCCGGGAACAGTCTTCCTCGTATCTGGAGCCATTACCTCTTTACCCTTCCCAGTGGATAAATTTTCTCTCATAATAGTTGGGGTAGTAGTGTCCACTGCCTTTACTCCCTCACCTACCGCCTTTGTTCCCCTTGATCGACCGTCAGCTGATATGGGTCTAGTAACAGTACTGGGGTTACTGCTCGGAGCCCTAAAGAAGTTGGACCTCCTTTATCTCTCTACTTTTAAGGCCAACTGAATAGCCTCATCAAGTGTATTATAGCGCTGCAGTTCAACAATATACGCTATTTCATATTTTAGACCTGAGACAAAACGTGCTACAGTTCGTTCTGGAGGCTCAACGGACCCACACCTAATCATAAGGGTCTCAAACTCCTGCACATAATCATCCACTGTTTTGCTTCCTTGCCTCAATGTTTGCAGTCGCATAAACAACTCCTGTTTGTAGTGCTCAGGAATGAACCTTTTCCTCAGTAATCTTTTCATGTCCCTCCAGGTCTGAACCTCAGCCTCTCCATCTCGATGCCTACTGATAATCAGATTCTTCCACTAGAGTGCAGCGTACCCTATAAACTCAACAGCAGCCAATCGGACCTTGGTACTGTCATCGATCTCATAACATTTAAAGAGACCTTCGACCTTGTCCTCCTAGTCTAAATATTCATCTGCTAATCCCTTGCCATCATAAGATGGCATCTGTAGTTTCACATATTCTAAGCCCGAGGTAGCCTGAAATCCCTATTCTGATTTGAATTTGCCCCAAAATTATCATCCCTTTCTTCCCTGTATGGAAGATGCTCCTCACCTATCCTTCTATTCAAATTCCCATCTCCCATTACTCTATCTCGATGAGGATTCTGTGGAGCTACTCAAGGTGGTGCCGGCTGGTTTACCACTGGTGGTTGTGGTAATGTCATTCTGTCAATTCTAGTTGCCAATGTAGCAACTATGGTAGTAAGATCCCGGAGTTGTTCTTCCAAAGTTCTCCTACCTGCCACATTACAACCCTGACCTCCACCAACCTGACTATTGGCTTCTTCACCAATTCCCCCATTCACGCTGTCATTCGACATAGTTGTAGACCCCGTGTACTGACCCTAAAAAACAATTTGAAGCAAGGACACACACCCCACAACTACACTTCCCTTAACACCACACAATAGCAACTACAAAAAAGAAAACAAGCAAACCCACTTAACTTCACAAGTATGTTATTATAACTCACGTGTAGTACTCTTCTCCACAACACGCTAATACAACACGGTGCAACAAATTTTAATTTCCACAAGTCACTCCTTCACAAGCAACTCCCACGGCAACAACACAAATACTACACTCCACTTCCACGACAACAATAAGAAATGGAAACAACAACAAGTATACTTCCACTCCCAAGACAACAATAATAAATGACAAAAACAACAAATATACTTCCACTTCCACGGCAAGAATATCAACACTACTAATATAATTCCATTTTCTATGGCAAGGATGACATAAAAAAAAATATGCCACTTTCCACAAATGTAATCCGAATATCCACAATAGGCAGCAACTTCAATTTGAAATTCAAACCACTTCACTAATTGCAAGCCTTTTTCAATTGGTAAGTAATGAATTTAAATTCAAATAGCACTCATTAACTCCCACAACTTAATGGAATGTGTTTGAATTCAAATAGATTCCTTACTACTCAAACTCAATGCAAATCTATAAATTGCACTCCTCCAATTCAGAATTACACAATGGAAGTCACAACAATAACCTACACAACCTCCTTTACGCCACAACTAGTCACAGCAAGAAATTGGTGAGTTTTCAAGTTCAAAAGTTGTTGAATTAAACAACACTTCTATGCTTCTTCCCTTCCACGAAAATTATTAGTCACAAGAAGATACAACAACCTTCCAAATCCAACTCCAACAAACGGCAAATTAAAATTCCAATCAAGGTAATCTCGCAACTCACAAACTACAACAACACAATTTGCGATTCAAAGTTGATTAACTCTAATTGAAGATGATAATTCACGAAATCAAACAACCATAAATCCCTTCTCTCAACGTGTGCTCTGATACCAAAAAGATGATGTGCCTAAATCCACTTCCAAGCACAATCAAATGACTCAAGAAAACGAGCCTCAAGTCTCTTACAAAACTGGTCCAAGTGAATAGGCAATTGCGTGACTCTAATGGAATTATGATGAAATCCAATGATTCAAAGATTCAATTAACTTCCACTAATGAGAAATTTCACTAATCAACAATAAGAATAAGATAATTACACGTGAAATGGATGAAAAAGACAAGCTCAAAAACCATGAACTCACACCCTTCCGACCTTGCCAATTCACGCCAATCACTAAGAGAAATTCAATTCTTAATGAACAATCAATCTTAAAAGATGATTATTCTTGAAAAACAAACACAAATATATCCAAGAAAGATCCAAATCTACCCTAGATATGACTCACTAGAGAAGAAATGAACATACAACTAAGATGGAATCGATATGACTCACAATTCCCCTTCGTCGCACTCGCCACAATTCCAATTCTTGGGTTAAAATTGATAAGAGTTTTGAACTAAGGAAAGAACCCTAATTCACACGTGAAAGTGTCTCTCAAATTTGTAAAAATTGGCCTCCTCAAACCCTCTCTTAAGCAAGTATTTATACTTGCTACTCCTAGGGTTAAAAAGTGGTCAAAATTCTAAGTTCGCCACTTTTAAGGTGGCTAGCCCTAAATGAAAATTACAAGGAAATAAAAGTGTCCCAAAACCAAAATACAACCAAAATAGTTCATAAAAAAATCACGCGGTACAAAATAACATAAGTCTTCATGATCCAATGCCTCGGAATAGAAAACAATCGCAACGTGTCTTTGATTGTCATCCTGAAAACGTTCTGTGTCCAACTGGGGTTGTAGGACATATTGGCGTCCCATGGAGAATTATCATTGTACCTGTAAGATTATTCTCAAATATTTATTAGAAATAAAGACATAAGGTAAAATATGAGCGATTTGAATCATCATCCAAATCGGGTTCTGAAAAGGTTGACAGTGTCAGAAATTTTCCCATCAAGGAGTTTAAGTCCTAAGGCCTAAAGGGTCTAACAAAAATATAGACAAACAGAAACAAGTCATAGAGCCAAAGGGGCTCCCAATAAAATTTTTATTACAAAACTGAAAACATGAATTAAGTTTAAAAAAAATAGGAAATTAGTTGTAGTCATAAACAACATAATCTAGGTCCTCAAACTCATCCTTGTACTTCTCCTTGGAGCTAAATCCCATCAAATCATATAAGAGATTAGTAACATCTTTACTTGAAAACGAAAAAGAGGAGTGAGCCACAAAGGTCTAGTACATAATAATGTAAACACATTCATAGATGTCATACAAGCTTATTCACTAATATAGTAGACAATTAATATATTTATTTAATTATTATATTTAAGTAAACATCTAGCATGAGAGTACCCATAACTTTGGACATCACAATGTGGGACTTGGGATCCAATTTCACTGTAGCAGACATCGAGGGTCGATTGGAGCAACTAGGCTCCACATTGCCGAAAATCAATACCTAAAGTAGCCTTATCTAAGTGACCTCATGGTTATGTGAACTCACTTATCATAATCTAGCCATATTGTATCGTTTAGTGAGTCCCATAACCCTAGAAGACTTTCGATATATCTTCTCTCCACTTACAATACTTATTATCCAATACAATCCTACTTATCAGCTACCCATTGAGTTATTCTTGATGGCCTAAGCACCTAACTATTGTTTTATTTCAAGGTATATGACCATGACATAATCCTAATCTAAGGGTTTCACTTGCTAGCTTAAGTAACTAAGCATAAGCAGTAAATAGATACTTAATTGAGTTTGATTATTAGTCCATATAAATTTTTCTAACTTAGCAAGTAATACACATGTTACTACATACTTGGAAAGGTAAAAAATTGCCGAGTGGCAATTTGAATTCCATTTGAGTATATTGAATTGATTTTATGAATTAAAAGAGAAACGTAAGTCAGTTGATTATTCTAAGTGATTAATTTTAGTCTAGAATTAGTTTAGACTATTTAAAGCCCAAACTAGTTATGGGTCCATTAAAGGTTATATAGGACTAATTAGCCTTGTAGCTAATTTAGTTTGATCCATTTAAGGTTTATTCATTTAAGCATAACAAGTTATTTGAATTTAAGTCTACATGTGTCTAAGACCCAATTAGGATATTTGAGTCCTTAAAGAATTGTAGGCCCAATAAAGTTTAAAATTAAGCCCACTAGCCTTAATTAACCCACTTAGGTCCACTTATCAATATTGAATCCATTTTAAGTCCAATCAAGCTATTTTAATATAGTCTAATTAACATAAGCTCATTGTATCCATTTAATCTTATTTGTTATGTCTTAGGCACGATTGATTATTATGCTAAATTTTAATTTCATTTTAGGCCTTTAATTGATTTAGAGCCTTAGTATAAGTTTAGGGCCCATTTAGGTTTAATTAACTTGTTAGGGCCCATTTAGGGTATAGATTATAAAGATAAGATGGACCTAAGTAAATTTTAGGTCTTGGGGCTCATATGATTTCTCTTATATTCATGTAAGCCCATTTTATTTTGTTGTGCCTAATTTTAGTTTGTTTTATTTTATTAAGCCTAAGTTTAGTCCATCTCATTTTACCTTATTATAACTAAGTCTAGTATATTTTAAGTATTTAATTCAATTTGGGCTTTAATTTGGTTTGAATTATTTATCGTGATAAGGCCCATTTAGGGTATGAGCCTTATAAGGAGAATGGGTTCAATTAGATTTTAGCTTTTGAGTTTTTGTCCCATTGGTCATTTGAGTCCATTTTACCAAGTCATTTCCTATTTTGTTCCATTAAGGATAATTAAGTAAAATTTGCTCAATAAATCCAATTATCTTTAATCATATTGGAAACTCATGGGGAGGTTAAAAGAGAGGCCCTTGGTCCTTTATGGTTGGGCCAACTTGGTATTAGGTTAGCCTTAGCTTGAGTTAGTACAATTGTTTATGAATAAAAACAATATATTAAGAAAAAAAAAGGTGAAAATTGAAAAAGGGAAAGAATTTAGGAATAAAAGCATCTCTTCCTTTTTATTATTTTAAAAAATCCTCATATAGCCAGCCTACTTGTTTTCCCAATGGAGTTGCCAATTTGTTGAGCTCAAAATTTTCCCTTTTTTTCCTTGATTCGACTTGTAATAAGTTGAGCCCACTTGATATAAGCTACTAAAAAAATTAAAGAAAATAAAAAAAAACCTTTTAAAATAAGTTTTTAAAAGACTTGAGTTACCACTCAACTAGAGTAGGGAAAAATGGGAAATAAGGATTAGATGAGTAGAATAATCCTAATTTCAGCCATAAGTCTATACAAAAACCTTTTTACATAAAAACGATTTTTAAAAACTAGAGAAAATTGATTCCAAGGGCTATCTTATTTAAAACCTTTTGGTTTCCATATAAGAATTTTCAAAAATGAAAAAGAGGTTTTTATTAAAAATTTATTTTCTTTTTCATTTTCTCTAAAAATGGTTAAGAAGTATGTAAAAAGATATTTATGAAGAAAATAATCATAAGAAAATAATAAAAAGTAAAGAAATATACCCTTTCCATATTTTCTTGCAAAGCTAACATAATTTGTTAGGTTATTACTAATAAAAAATCTAAATAAGCTAAAAAAAAAAGAAAAAGAAAATTAGTTGAAGAACTTTTCATATTTTCATGCAAAAAAAGAAAAGGAAAGTTAGTACTAAAAAAATTGAATAAATTAAACGAGAAAGTAAAGAAAACACTATAACTAGATTAACTAAAAAAAAAAAACCTTTTCTTATGTATAATTTCTTGCCAAAAGAAAAGAAATTAGTAATATGACAAAAAAATAAAAAATATATATATTTTTAATGTTTACTTCTTTTTAGTTTCTATTGGCTTTAGGGAAAAATAATATTTTTATTTTTTATGGTTACCTTAAAGTTGTCTATGTATTTGCTAGTTGGAATCAGACAATTATAGTTCCTTTTTTTTTAATGAAACTTTAATTTTTGGTTATTTTTATTTTTGAAAAAGCATCGACTCTATGTTTTTAGCTAATTTATATTTTATGAAAAATCCAAAAACCTAACTACCGTCTCTTTCTTGAATTTTTTTTAAATCCTAAATTTTGAGAAAAAGGCCCATTAAGAGATTTTATTTGTGAAAACATTTACCTAGGTGTCAAAAAACTTATTTTTGAAGAAAACATGTTATAAAAGAAAATTAAGTATTGAAAAGAACATTATTCTTTTTCGGAAAAATTCTTGTTAAAGGAGAAGAAGGGATTTTTATCTTATTTTATTTTATCAAAAAAAAGTTGCAATACATGAATACAAATATTACATATTTTTTATTTAAATAAATAAAATAATAAAATAGAGAAATTAAGGAAAAGAAAAAGAAAAAGAAAAAGAAAAAAAATACCTTGCATGGGGTAGTTCATGCTTAGTTCAAGGGCTTTTGATAGTGGTTCATAACGGTTCTTGGGTCGATCCAACTCCTAACATCATGGGTAAGCAAACCCCTCAATCAATTTTAAGATTGGAAGCTTGTATCTTGATCAATTTCACTTGAACTCATTATTCAAGCTTATAAACCCAAACTTCAATTCTTGATCAATTTAGAGCAATTCCTAAAATCTTGAATGTAATCGATGGTTGGGCTTTACTCTATTGATGATGGAGAACAATTTTATGGCTTTAGCTCACTTCAACTTGCTCTCAAATGAGATGAATTGAAGAGAGAGAGGGAAGGTGGCCGTGGTTCAATAACCTAGAGAGAGAAAGAATAGACTTCTTGCAAATACAAGCTTGTTAATTTTTGTTCCCCCCTTGGAATGAGTTATAAAGATGCCTATTTATACTAATAAGTGATGAGTAGTATTGAAGAAACTCTATATTCGAAGAAATATTGAATCTTTGTTAGTAATGGTTTTTTTATTTTTTTTTCAATTTCTTCTTATTTTTGACCAAATTTGATCACACATTTGTGAAATTTTTTTGAAATTGAAGATCCAAATGTGCTCTAGAGGCTTTATTTGACTATTCTATATGTTTGTTTCATGATTTTTAAGTCAATTTAGCTTTTAGTTGCTAATTTCAAGTTGAATATAATACATGTATATTTTATTTTTGCTGATTTTTTGGTTTATTTTTAGGATACTTTCCTTTATTATAAAATTCAAATTTGGAGTGCAATAGATATACTTTAAGTGTATATTTAATTTCCTCTTTTTATTTGATTTAATTTGGCCAAAAAATGAGAAAACTTGGGTAAAAAATATAAGAGATTGGACATTTTTTCTTTCTTAGGGTGTAAAATCAATGAACCTAGGGTGTAAAATCCGCAAAAAATTAGTTGCGTATAACATTAGAATGATTAAAAGATCGTACTAAAAGCTTTAGACATACCTCACATGAAATTATATTTAAAGAAATAATCACATAAAAAGCAAACCATAAAAAATTATTGAATAAATGATAAAATAAATTAAAATCATAAACTTAGAGTTTTCAAATGAAAATTTCGAGTAAATATTTATGCTCGAAATAGTCAAATTAGTTTAAGCGTAAAGTTTTGTAATAAAATACTAAAATCTAAAAATTTATAGATACCATCGTGCTCGTAAAGATACACCAGGTTTTTCTAAACCCTAAAATAATAATAATAATAATAATAATAATAATAGTATATATATATATATATATGGATGAGCCGTGGAGGGGCCACGGCCACAAAAACCAAGAAAAGAAAAGAAAAAAGGGAGAGACAGACAGAGGAGAAGACAAAGTCGAGACGAGAAAACGAAGGAAAAGAAAAAACGAAAAAAAAAAATCATATTTCACACATACGACCTCCAATCGACGATCCGAGACTACCAACGTGTTCCTCAAGGTAAGTGCAACTCAACTAGACCAATTTTTCACGAAACAGAATTAGTTTCTAAAAATTAAATATGAATATCAAATAGATATAAAAATTAGTATTTAGCCTAAAATTAGTTGTAATAGCTAAAAAAACACTAAATAGGATGATCTAGACCATAAATAGTATATAATGATGTATTTTTCCCTAATTTTTTAGGTGAAGAAGATTTTAACTCGGAAATGCTCGAAGATTACTTTGATTAAATCCGAGGAAAATGAGACCCAGGTCAGTAAGATTATGTCACGTATTGTATTGTATGTATATTGTTGATTACATGTGCTTTATTAGGATTTTTGTGCTATCATATATATATATATATATACGTGTAAAAAAAAAATGTTGTGATCGCAACCCTCCCCTAGTGCGTATGTGCATGGAAAGATTTCCAGCAGCAAGTGGCCATATATATATATATATATATACAAAATGTTGTTGGCTGCTGGTCCTTCGCTTCCATAGTATGTGTGTGTATCGGTTTCTACTCGTTGGCTAGAAGTTTTTTTTCTTTCTCCCTTGTGTGCAGGTGTATGTGAAGCCCCCCCTCATGTAGTGTATCAATTGGCTATATATATATATATATATATATATATATATACAATATGTAAGGAGTGCTGGGCATCCCCTGTGTGTGCGTGGGTACGAGGCTTCCTCTTACGGCTGGTTTGAGTGTCCTATATATATATATATATATATATATGTAGGTGCATGCTGTGTAAATTGCTGGATTTCTGCCTAAACGTGCGTATGTGAAGTTTTCTTTTTCTTCTTTCCTAGTTGCTGTTGGAGTAAAACATATACATATGTATATTAGTTGTAATGCGGAAACACCTACATAATGCTATAAGTAGATGTATATATACTTCCATGTAACCTTGTGATTGTTGGGTCTTCTCCCCTCCAAACTTACGTGTGCTTGCAGTGGATGCTGGCCAAAATTAAGATCTTTCCCTTCTTTTTGTTGCTGCTCTACACATAGCTATATGTCCAAATGGTACATAGTAAGCTGCCGATTCTCTTTTTATTTTCTTTCATGTGCATGGGTGAGTAACGGTTTCATTGCTAGCTGTGTGGTTTGTAAATATACATATGTATATATTTATATGCGCGCCTTGTTGGATTGGGAAGCTAGCTTAGGAATCTTATATATGTACATGTTTATACGTGATAAAATGAAAGCGGAAATAGAAGTTCAACTTGAGAATGTGGGCTATAAGATGAAATGAAGGTAAGAGTTGGGATTATATTGGTGCTAGTTTTCTTGTGAGCCTGTGTGTTGGGAAATTGGAAGGAGGTTGGAAATCTATGAATGAGGATGCGAGAAAACATGTATGGGCATATAGGTGTTGGATCTTTTCCTTAGTGAGTGTGCGTGGCATTACTAGTAGGAGTAAAGGGAGAGATCATGATATGTTCATTGTAGATGATTTTGGAGATTAACAAGTGAATTATAGATAAGTGTTGATATGGAGGTTGTTAGAAGTGAAGGCTAGAAGGGAGTCTAAGGAGCTAATATAAACTATAAGTATATGCATACATCACAAGTCAAAAAGGAGGAGTTAAGTAGCTAATAACCTAAGTCCTTACCGCCGTAGCTATATATGTTCGGTGTAAGTAAGATAGAAGTATAGGATGTCATAATGGCTATAAGCCGTAGACATATAGGGTATATAGGTTTAAGGAAGAAAGGTACTCGTAGTCGACCATAAACCATAATCATAATCCTTACATCGCAATATGTAATGATAAGGGATGGATGGAAGTCTAACTTAAGCTTCATGTGTCATAGGTACATATGTATATATCTAAGGACGAGACATGTAACCATAATTATGAATAGAAGTCCATAGCTTGATAATCTCTTATTTGATTTTATGGATGTTGTTCTCTTATTGATGTTAGGGACGTGTCTTGCTTTGTGGAATAATTGAGTGTGCTCTGAATGGAATGTATGTTGACATGGTTGTCGCTTGTATATGCGCTTGAGTCTTAAATATGTGAAATGGAGCACTTGAGAAGTGTCATGATACAGAGATGTCAAGGAATGATAATTGTAAATCAATCAAGAGTGGGGGATTGGACGGTTGACATGATTTGGATTATATTATATTATTATTTAACTAAAAATTTGTGTCTAGCTTGATCATTCTATCCTATTGGTCTAACCTTTCGTGCTTTATCCATGATGTGAAATGCATGATCTCTTCTGGTTGTGGTAAATGGGAATATGAGGTGTAACAATTTTGCTTGTGGGATTTCACTTAGTTCCTAATGTTTGTCATTGGAATTGTATTCTTTAAAGGCTTGACAGTTTACTTTATTGCCTTGAACATGGTTTAGCCTATGATTTTATATTGTTTGATAATCTTGAACCAATTAATTAATGGATTAGACTTAAATAAAACTAGACATGCATTACATAAGATATTGTATGAAATTGAAGGCCATTATCGCTATAAGATACATTGGAAGTGATCAAAGGATCACTATTCCGCCAACTGCGAACTAAGTGACTAGGGGATTGTCACGCCTTGACGATTTCGAGTCCGGCCTGTCTCTTTATGGGTGTGTAAATGTTAGATGTATAAAAGGCACTTAGGCTTAGATCACTAAAGCTAAGACAGTTATAATAAAGTGATAAAAGTAATTAAATTGTGTGTAAGACCTAGGCTCTGATGGTGGCTTCGAAATCCCTAACCCAAGGTCAAAGAGGGCATAAACCTTAAACTTCATATCGGTTACCAAAAGACCACGTGAGATGTTGCATTCATGTGATTGTACATGCATAGCATTTGTTTTGATGACTTGTCTGAAATTGTTTGTGTTTGTTGCAACACTAAGAGATTGCACTCGTATCTCATTAGGTTATTAGCTTACTCCTCTACAGACTATTTTGTAGGTAAAAATTATAAAAGCTTAGGATGGGATAAGACGTGAAGTGTCGAGAGTTTTTTGAAGTCAAGAATGATAAAGTAAGAATTGTGAATGGGAGATTATTTGATGAAATGTCATTTTTAGGACCTTGATATAAAATTTGAATTTGCGAGACTTAGGGTTTTATTCCATTTACTGATTAATAGGGGATTCCGATTCTCTACGATCTTGTTTGACTGTGGGACATGGAATCCATAGTTATATTTTTATGGTATGATTATATATAATATGATTAGTCATAAATGTAATTAATTATTTAGTCTTATGATCTCAGACTCGTAAGAGGGTTATCATGTAACAGATGCATATGTGCCATGATAACTTTTAGTGAAAACTTTCAGGCCTTCCTTTGGGGCGTGACATAGGGAAAAAGATGCTATAGGGTCGTATGTTGGGCACATGCCACATGCTCCCAAGTGCCTGCTTTAAATTAAAAAGGGGCACACTACACCTTTATGGGTTTGAGCCTACGACCTTCTTCTTCTCAATTCACACTCCTGACTAGCTGAGCAATGCTCGATTTGTGTTAAGTCTTACACCAAGTTATATTTATTCTATTTTAGGCCAATTTTAGCAAAAGGCTTAGTTATTTTTTAACCTTTTTAAAAATTTCATCCCAAAATGAGCTAAGTGATTGACCATACAACAATTTTTACAATTTTTTCTTTTTCCTTTTTTTAAATAAAACTTTTTCCCATTCCCCCTACCCCCCTCCTTTTTTTTTTTTTAATTTTAGACCTCTTTCTTAAAATTAAGATTTTTTTAAAAAAATAAAATAAAATAAATTTTCAAGGGAGCAAAAATGGGTTGTCTATAGTCATTTTTAAAAGCTTAAATTTAAAGGATCATACCTTATTTATTTTAAGTCTAAATTACACGAAACCAAAGCCGTTTGATTTCTTATCACTTCCACTATCCATTTTAAGAAAAAAGCTTTATTTTATTCATTTTAGGGCTCTTGAAATTCTAAACTGCATCCAATTACAAGTTTGTCAACTCTAAAAGCCCATATCTTATCCAATTTAGGTCTGCACTCTAAATCAAAGCTCACTTGTTCCTATTCCTTTTTAAAGTCCAAAACATCATTTATTTCTTATTTTCAAGTCCAAAACACTACCATAGTAGAGCAATACTTACAAAGCACACCCTAAATCATTCAATTGCATTCCTACAAGTGCAATTTTAGCATATTTTCATTTTTAGGCCTCATGTTTTATCCAATCCAATTCCTATTCATTAATTAATCATTATTCCACCAAATTAACTCAATTTAAATATAATATATCATAAAATTTCCAGAATTAAACACATCATCATATCATGCAAGAAAATCATACTTCCAAGATCAAACAATTCACTAATTCAACATAAATCATCCTTAAACTTTGCCAAACCCAATATCTATCATGTCTTCAATTTCCATCAAATTTATCACTTTAGAATATGTCAACATGCTAGAAAATCATAATTTAACAATCAAATCATCTTTTTCATCCATTAGCTGATTCATATCATCAATTCCAACCTCTACCATGTCATATTGATCAAATTAAACACATAAGCCATTCCAAAATCCACATGCTTATACTTTAATAATCAAATCATCATCTTTTAATGTTAAAATCACATTTTTCATGAAAATCAAATCCTAGTTTCCTCATCATAGTGGCAACATCAACAACTCAAACACATACAACACATTTCCATCCTCAAAACATTTAGCAAGTTAAAACTTAAATCTACTTCTAATCATCATATTACACTCAATAAGCAAGCATATAGGTGGCTATCACATGGGGTTTTGTGTGAAATCTCATCAAGGTCCAATAAATCATCAAATCACTATGTCTAACTATTTCTAATCAATTTAGATCACTCATTTAAGATTTGTCTTGAGCTTACCTTAAAGGAGATCAACAAATATTTCTTGCTCCAAATTTGGTTGCCATCGAGAAGTATCTAAGATGGTGTTTTCTTTGATCCAAATTCCCTTCTTCACATCAAATTATATTGCTTAACATAAAAACTAAGGATTTGCATCTTTAAATCAACTTAAATCTCATTAAAATGTCACTTACCTTTTTTCTTCTTGAACCATGATTATGAGAGCCCTCTTAGCTAGAATCTTCACTTGATTTAACATCTAAAACTCACAAGATTATCAACTATCTTAGTAGCTAACTAGGATGGATTTAGATCTAAGTTGAGGGTTTAGGGTTTAAGCTTGTATTTTTGGACATTTTACCTTTGCAAACTCGAAAAAAAAAAAAAAAAAGGAAGAAGAAGAAGATAGGAGGGGTTTGCTGATTTTCCTTCTAAAGAGGTTATAGATAGTAGGGTTTAGTGAGGGTTTGAGGTAAAGGCATTTGGGACCAAATGGTTTTATTGGGTTGTACAATTTGGTGACATATATTTTTCATTTTAGCCTATTTAGCATTTTTTTTCCTCAATTTTTCCCACTTATTCTAGTTGAAAATTGATTCATTTCTTTCCCTAAAATGCTCTTAGAGACTTAAGTATTTAGTGACTTTTCAACAAAATAAGCTTATGGGCAATTTAGCCATTTTACCCAATTAACCTCTAAATTTAAAATTTTCTTTTTTAATTGTATCCAAATAATTCGTAATTGATTTTATTTACCTAATTAAGGTCTTGAAGCTATATTTAGGATCTCTACACAATTTTGGGTCTTATTTAAGTGAAATCAATTTCAAGAGCAAAAAGATCCTTCTTGGTAAAATTGATTTTCCAACTTGGTATTTTCTTTTTAATCAAATTCAAAATTTTCTTTTTAATTTCATTGACCTCATTTATTATTTTTTGGATTTTTTAGACTCGAGTCTATGAGCTTTATCACTAACCCAAGGAGTTAAATGCATATTGTTGTTGAAAAAAAAAAATTGTTGGGTTGCAGAACTATATGGAAAGACATGGAAAAACATAGAAATTTACTATAGGTTTCAAAAGAAGCTATTGCTGAGAATGATGAAAAGAATTCTTAGATAATTCCACTATTATTTGTAAAAAAAAAGGTCAAGATATGAACTTTTTTTATTTTTAAGATAGCAAATCTTTTAGTTTCTTTTTGCTATTTTATTTATTTCCTTTTAGTTTCATCCTTGGTTTTATTATAACCTATAAATAGATAAGGCTTGTAATCGATTTTATGACAAAATGAATATTTGATAAATTAAAAAAAAAACTCTTTTAGAAATTAGTGTAATGCTTTTTGGGGACATTATTCCATATAATCACCTCTAACGATTAATAGACCTTCTTTACTACTCTTTAGAAGTGTTTTATTATACAAACATGTTGATATGTTCTTTTGAGTGATTGTACCGTAGAATCCTCCTAATTTTTCCCCTCTCTTTCAATGGTTTGGTTCCATTAAACCTTTTTGTTGATATAATTTCTTTAGGAACTTCTTGGTGTAAAACTTTTGAGAAATCGTTATGAAGAGAAGCAGTAACAACAAATTCTATCTAGTGGCGTGAAACCACAAATATATATTTTACAAGTCTTTTTGTTTCTTTTCACAAAATAAAAAAAAACACATATATTATTAATTTCCAAGTGATTTTTTAACATATTCGATATAATTGTTGTTTATATTACGTTTTCTTATTGGTTTCTAAGTTTTCCATAATTTTCCATGTTTTTATTAATTTGTTTACTTGTGTTGTTCTACATCAAATTTGGTATTGCGGTTAGTGTTCTTTCAAGAACCTACTTGCAATGCTCTCTTAGTATAGTTTCTTAGAGGGGGGAAACAAAAAATTTTCCTTCTATGTTTCTTACAAAAAAAGAGTTTGAAAAACAAAACTTTTATTTCTCACCAAATTATGCAAGACAATGGGAGGGAAAAAAAAAAGATAAAAGAAAATATGTAGGATTAAAAAAAAAAGTTGTAGAAAAAACAAGCAAAAAATTAGAAAGAAAACAATATGTATAGTAGCTTCCATTGCTAAATTGGATTTGTTATTATGGTATCATTATGGAATGGGTAAATTTTAACTTTTCTCATTTTTGAAATTAACAACTAGAAATTTTAATATAGCAATTTGCTACCTAAATTTTATCTATTTTTGTAATTAAGTAATTGAACTTTACTTATTTTTATAATTAAGGGCCTATTCAGATTTTCTTCTTTTTTTTTATCTTATTTGTACCTAATTTGAATCGATATAAAATTTAGTGTTTGAAAAATTATTTTATCTAAATCTTATCTTCATAATTATGATGAAAATGGTAATTGAGAAATAGGTATTAAAGTTTACTTTTAAGAGATGAGGTTTAAAAAAATATTTTATGTATTGGAAAAGTTTACATACTTTTTCTAATGGACGGATTGTTGGAGAAACGAAAATAGAAGTTGTATTTACTCTTATACATTTATTCCCAAAACAAATATAGCAAAGAAAAAAAAACAGCCTAACCTACGTAACTTGTTAGTTACTAGAATAGAATGCAAATTGTTCTGATTTATTAAAAAAAATATAAATAGCAGATGTGAAAGGTGCATCGACTATGTAATTGGAAATATTGAAGTGAGAGAGATTGATGATTAGTACGTGAAAACCCAAAAGTTATAGCAGAGGGAAAGAACCACCCGCAAAATGGAGGAATGAGTTACGTCAATGGAGGCAACAACATTAGTAGAGGCTCAAGAGGCAATGTTGCAGATCCGAAGGTGAATGACAATTTAGAAAACGGTGTATATGATTCCGGTGGTGATGATTACTTATGGTACTTTTTAATATTTTAACAAGATTGGTCTAATTTTTAATCTTAGTGTATATTAAATTTTTATTATTAATATATAAATTAAGATGAAATTGAAGATTGGATTATTCTTAAGATGTTAACGGTCGTTTCTGCATCCTTATCGGTATGATCTCTGATTTGTTCTTCTTTTTCTTATTTCTTAAGAATTTTTTATGATTTTTATTATATTATTTAATTAAATATATTTAATAATATTATTTCATTAAAGAAATTATTATGTAAAATTCATATGCAACATAGTCAGTACTAAAAAATGAAATATATATATATATTGATAGTGATAGGTACTACAAAGGATTAAATTTTTTCTAAAAGACGCATCTTTTTTTTTCTCTTCCAACAGTTGATATGAAGTTGAAAGCAGCTAAGCATTGTTTCCCAATTGTGGAATAATCAAGAGTAATATCACAGATTGCACATTAAAAAAAAAAAAAATTGTTCAGTAGAGTTCTGTATAGTCATAACATAATTACTTGTACACATACTTTGTGGAGCAAAATAGATAAATACCTTAAAAAGGGGCAAATTCTCAGCCTTAACAAACAGATACTTCCTTGGTCCTGGAGTCATAGGGTGGCAAAAAAATCAAGATTCAATTTCTACATACTATTTGACAAAATTTCCTAATATGTATTTTCATCAATCATATATTGTTATGTATAAAGGATATTTAATTCAAATACCATTCATATTTCTTCCTTCACACATGAATATATGATCAATGTATACAATGACAGAAATATAGTTTAAAAAGAAAACAGAAATTTCATACATACACACCTAAAGAACTCATTCATAAATCTTACTGTGTAATACTAGATATATTCATATATACTTCATTTTGTTGACCCCTTCTTCTGGACTAGAGCAAAGAAAGATCATTAAGGAGAGCAGTGTTTCCCATCTTCAGGGTCATTCAGTTCTTCCCAGTTGACAAATCTTTGCCAGTTATCATCATCATCACCAGTGGATCCAACTCCATGCTCCATCTCTAGATCACTGAAGAACTCAATTGGGGAGAAGCTATCCAAATAGATGGAATCATGTGGAAATGATTCTGCCCCCAAGCCTGGGTAATTTCCAATCTGCATGTATATAACAGAAAAAACTAAAATCAAGAAAAATATAATTAGATGTCTAGACAGAGAACAGGTTATCAGAAATCATGAAATTACAACAAATTTGATTATTTCGTGGAAAACAATTTCTAGACTTTTTTCTGCATTTAGTTATAATCAAAACTTTTCCAATACCAGATATTACCAGAGCAAACATAATAGTTTTTATCAAAAACTATTAGAATCTACATGCTTAATTTACAGCAAAATTTGATAATTATTAAGACCATGGGAAGTCGTTGTCTGCTAAACAAATATGCAAAATAGACCCAAAGAAACGTCTGTTTCGTACCTCTTTATTCCCTGGAATTTCATCAATTTCAGTTTCAGCAACAACGTTGCAACTGCTATGTGATTCGTCCTCAAGAACCACAACCCTGCTTTGATCTGTAACAACATTATCTTGATTGTCCGACATGCTGATCGGATCATCCTCAACTACTCCGCTGCGTGTAGTAAGATTAGATGAGCTCGAGATGCTAATCGAATCATCTGCTTGGTCAGGTTCTGATGCATCACGCATAGCACCCTGCTTATCCTTTTTCTTCCTTAGACGGCAGCCGATATAAGACAGCTGCAAGATCATGAATGACAAGATGCCCACATTTGTGATGATTGCTATTAGTTGCTAGTATTAGTGAAAACTGAACCTAGGACAGAAATTCGTATACCTGGTCATGTTTGCTATGGTGTTTGACAAGATATTTGGGAGTTACGTGAAATTCGTGCATGACCCAATTGGTTCTTTTACCAGTGGGGACACGTCCTGTATGGAAGACCAATGTCTTCTTGGTGCCTATAATTTTATTTGTGTCCTCTGTCCTTATATTCCTTTCTTTTCCGGTCACTTTCCAGTAACCGGAACGAGTTGTTCGACATCGACGCTTGCCATCTTTGTACTTTCCCTTCAACGAACGAATGAAGCACCATTCTTTGAGCTTCCACTCCCACAATCCTACATTATAATACGCAGATCGTTAATCTCATAGATGAAGAAAAAGTGATTATAATTATGGGCCTGTTTGGCTCATCATTTTAGTATTGATTTTGCACTGACATAAAACTGGATATTTTGAAAACACACTAATACCAAAAATATGAAAAGAGAGATGCACATAACAAATATAAGGCAAATAAGGTAATATACAGGGGAAAATACTGTGAATTTCAAATCGAAAGTACTGATCATATATGCGGCTAAGTACTTAGTTTTACCATTGATCTTGCTGGCCAAATCCCAGGCGTCATCTAGTTCATGGACATCGACATGGGGGATTACGCATTCATCGGTTTGGCCGAGTACCTTAAGCTGCAAGTCTTCAATAATTTCTTCATCCGTTGGGTGGAATCCTTTTGGAAACAATTTATCAAGCTTTGCCCTGAATCCCATCTCAATCCCTACTAATAAAATATTTGTAATGAAGAGAACAAGATAGAAAACTGTGTGTGAAATCCCTGGAGACCAATCAAGAAGAAGGCAAGATAAGATCACTAGCAGTAGGAGTTATGTGAAGGTAATCTGGCGAATATTTTCTTCGATCTCTCTGGTTTATGGAATTTTATGCTAGAAAGTAGTGCCGAGTCAAGGAAGGTGGTCCAGTCTACCCTTCTTTGGGAAGCGTGACGACCTTGCTTCACAAGGGCGAGTGGTTTCCACATCCAACTGGATATGTAGCTTTTCACACTTCTTTATGGTACAATAAATTTTGGTGGGACATGGATACTCTGATACCTGGAGAAATAATATGTCATGTGTCCTACTTAGAACAGGAAAAAGTAAATAAAAAATTGTGACTTTTATTCATCATAATAGGATATATAACTATCATATATGTTTATAAATAATTAAATACTCAAATTAATCAAACAATCTAAAGATTTTTCTCTTTTTAACAAACAATCTAATGTTATTCCTCAATATATTGTTGTCTTCACATACGGATGTATGACTCTTAGTTAAAATTTTTCATGTCTTTTGTTGCACCGGTTTTAGTACTATGTACGAGAGCCTTTGAAATTACATTAGATTGTTTGATTAATTTGAGCATATCTATTATAATTTAGACATGGGGACAAGCATGTGACAATACAAATAAGAAAGTTTAATTTGGCATATCTTTTATGATTCAATCATGGGACAAGCATGTGACAATACAAATAAAATAAATCCTATATTCTACATAACTTTCCTTTAAAATTTGTAATTTTCCATAGGTTTGTAAATATCATTTTATATTTTGTATTTATCCATATAACTTCACACCAATCCTAATTATCCTATGATAATGCAACAAGTTATAGAATATTGAAACATTAATCAAGATTTCATACTTTCTATCCTTTTTTTTTCGAAAGACTATTTTTTTGTTTATGTAATTCTATTATAAAATGTGATTCTTCCTTATTTTTAAAGCAACCCCCATAAATCATGAATATCTATAAATTTTATGATTTCCCTTGCATTCTTAATTATTCTTATTTTATGAATTTATTTATTTATTATTTCTCATTGATCTTTTCATTTCTTAACTATCTATGATTTCTGAAAAATCCATTAAGGGGTGAAAGGATAAATTTCCCCTCATTTGTCTTTCAACAAGACACACTGTATTATTTTTTCTTCTTCAGAGAATCAACGATAAGACAAAAAGTTCAGAAATCAATCTGAGTGTGTGTGTGTCTCTGATGGTGCCATTTCTTCCTTATGCTAGGCTTTCCACACGCAATCTTCCTTTATAGTACTGTATCACCAACTTTACTACGTATCTTTTCATTTTTTTTTTTGGTGACAATTGTTTGAATCACAAAACTATTCCTACTTTTATAATATAGTTACATAGTTTGACTATATAATTCCTAATATGTCACAAAAGTATACAAATATATATATATTTTTTTGTAATTTTCCTTGTCTTTCAAATTTGTTTAAATATAATAAGTTTCAAACAGGTTTCATAATTGGCATGCGGTTGTATTTTATATTATGGCTATATAGTTAAAAAATTTACAATCTAATTATATCCCGAAATGCTTAATACATCCAGTATCCTATATATTTTAAAGTCTCATAGAATTCCATGGTTATCCCCAATCTTTACCACGTTTTGGCCATGCTTGCTAAAATGTAAGAATGACAGCTCATCCGTAGGAGATGACTCTAGACTCTAGTAATTCTTTGATTGTGCCATTAATTTTATTCAATTTGAATACAAACAACAAGTGGGAATGTGGGTTGAATGGGTCAAATTTGCCCAACCCATACAATTTCATGGATCAAAGTGGGCCAATCCATGGTGACTCGTACATTAGGCGGGCCGCCTTGCCCTATGGGCCAACGCAAGCTAGCTCGCCAACCCACACAAAACACTTCTTTTAAAAAAAGAAAATTATAAACCAAAACCCCAACCCAATCCAAACCCTAAACCTAAACTCCAAACCTTAACCCCAACCCAAACCCGAAATCTAAAGCCCTGCCCACCAACCGAATAGCCGAACCCCCCAACCCCATACTGCAACTTCAGAGAGGAGAAGATTTGAGCTTGATGCTCCATGCACGAGACAAGACGATAATGAGACAACGAGGTGATTAAGCAAAGTTGAAATAAGAGTGGCAACTAGTACTATGGTGATTGGGGACTGAGCAAAGCTGAAATGAGAGTGATGATTGGGACAAGAGACATGCACACAGGCTGGTCATAACCTATATAGGATAGGTCCATCCATGATGACAGTGCTGGCGAATGGCGACTAGTATTATGAAATGAGAGAGAAGACTAAGATGAGAGAGAATGTGAGAAGCTTGATGCTCCATGCACGAGATGAGACGACAAGACAATTGAGGAGTGAGGAGTGCCGGCGAGTGGCGATTGCCGATTGGTACTGTGAGATGAGAGAGAATGTGAGAATTGAGATGTGAGATGAGAGAGAATGAGAGAAGACATTAAGCTGACTATTGAATTGAGATATGAGATGAGAGAGAATGAGTAACATGTAACTTGTGAGACGAGACAATGGGATGGGACTTGGGAGGCAGGATGCGGGAGCACTACTGGCTGGCTTGGTTTGATTTGATGTTGAGATAGAAGACAGTGATCTAACCATTTTGTTTTCATTTTTTTTTTTTTTATTATTTGGGCGGACCATACGGGTCAACCCGCACCTATAGTGAGGTGGTCCACCTTGGCCTGCGGATCATGCAAGGCTGGCTAAAACAACCTACACATGTTACAAGCCAAAATTTTTCGACCTGTCCCGCAAAAATTTACAGGTTGAACAGACCGACCTGCTTGCCCGCCCTATATTCCGAACTCTAAACACCAAATTATTATTTAATCCTCAAGTATTTTCGTGGAAAAAGAGGGCATGAGGCCCTACAGCTGTTTAATGATAGGGACAATGAACAATGGCATCACTAAATGCCAACGATAATAATTAAGCAATTAGGGACATCACACTTTGCGAACAATCTCAAGCCCATGTTGCTCAAGGGTTGATTTTGATTTGACACTGCCCGATCCCACTAAAACGACCTTTTTACTTTGGATCAAGGTCATATAATTCAATAGCATGCATGGCTTTTTTCCTTACTGTAATTGGCATAAGAATTACGATGGATAACATTATATTATCAACGGCCGCTGGCTAAAAAAAAAAAAAAAGACTATCATCGGCCGCCCTCTTTCAGCATAATATCCTATCCTTATTACAGATATGTTATTGATAATATGTTCATCCGGGACCAATATGAAATATACGAGTGCTAGAAATTTCTGATCTCACAATACGAACACGAATTGATCCATGGTGTCTTAACTTTACTATCTCTCTTTGGGAATACAAATTTCATTGATTCAATCATATTGGAATATAAATATATATTATATAGAAGTAATGGAATAAAGTAAAAGAGGTGGGATCTAAAGATCTAATCTAAAAATGCATACATCTTTTACAAAAATACAAATGACATAAATTTAAAATAAATGCTTGTGTAATCATGGAATCAAATGTAAGACTCTAGTCAAGAAAAATCCTGTAAATGGATGACAAACAAAATTTAAAAAATTTAGAGTTGAAGACAAGACCAGGACATAACTCATTGTTGATGGAGGGATTCGCAAATCTTTAGACTTGAATCAATATGACCTCTTTTTATAGTAGTTGTGCAGTGAAAATAGTGGTGGCATCAGATGATTTGGGATTGGCAGTCAAAGTACGATGGCTATCACTCCAAACTTAATTAAATTAAAACAAGAATGTGGGAGAGAGATTTGATATATTATAACTATAAAAAAATATATTATTAATCACATAGAATTGAACAGTGTAGATATGTTATCTACATGCATGATGCAGATCACTAAACATATTGTTAGTATACATGCATTCATAAGAAATTAGAAGCGATTGTATTATTGAATTTTGCCTTAAAAACTTACATATTCCAACAGACTGTTAGATATGTTTTATGAAGAAACAAATCTATGAAGTCACTAGAACTATGTCAGTGCGAGGCGATTCGTTCCCTACACCTAACCTCCTAACTCTTCTAGCTCTTTGTAGGAAGAAGAGGTACAAAACTGATCTAGATTCAAAACTAGATCTCTCGTTGTCGCATTTGGAAGTAGTGGATGCTCAGATCCAAGCTTCATCAAACAGATTCTCCCTGGTGAATGGAAGTATTTTAGAGGAAACAAAGATTTAATAAAAAATCAACCAAATAGTGAGCAACAATAAGGAGAAATTGCCATATAATGAGTCTACTTCTTTGAATGTACTAGATGTGTATGAATAGGTTTTCAAACTTGAAATGCATGATGAAATGGATGAAGAAGAAAGTGATTGAGGAAATGTAGAGGTAGATGCAACAAGGTTGTGGAAGAAACACCAGGTACATGAGCAATTTCTTTTTCAATGAAAGAAAAACAAATTTTACATAATTCTTCGAAGTGGTCCATTATTGTGAAGATTTGCCGACCATCTTTAGGTTTCAAAAAGCTATCCTAGAAATTGAATCAAATCTAGTCTTTTTGCTCCAATTTTCAACAATTAATCTGGGATTTGGTTTCTACACAATTTCTTTCCAAATAAAGGAAGATTTTAGAAGAGTTATTAAGGAAGGCCCATGGTTTATAAATGGTTATTTTCTAACTATTAGGAAATGGGAGCCAAATTTTAAAGCATCTAGAGCATCTTTTAATTCAATGGCCATATGGTTGAGGATTTATAAACTTCCATTAAAGTATTACAACCCTCATAAACTTAAGAAAATTGGTAATTCAATTGGTCCAATTTTTGATATGATATGTATACTTTCAATATGGAAAGGAGTAAATTTGCTGAATTATGCATTCAAGCAAATTTTAATCAACCATTAGTTCATATGATAAGTATTGAAAATCAAGATTATAAAATCCAATATGAAGGTTTGAAGATTTTATGTTATGACTATAGTTGCATTGGACATTTTATGCAAAATTATCCTAAAAGATAGGTAGTGAATAGTGAGTCCCTAGAGAAAGGACTTGCTATCATTGCCATGGAGAGTAGCAATTAAGTGCAATAGAGTTCATGGAACACAATTGGTCAAGAGGAAACAAAAATTAATGAAAAGCAAAAAGATAGATATGGAGACTAGGTGTTAGTTCAAAAGAAACCAAGAAATGTCAACCTAAATAATAATAATAAAAAACCCTGTAAGGTTTGATAATAGACCAAAAATTGAAAAAGTAGCAAGCAATAAAATAGGTGTCATATCACAATAAGAAGAAATAGGGGGTATGCTAAAAGTAAGTTGTGAGAAGTCATGTCCCACAATTAAGCATAGTAAACATGAAGAAAAGGAAGTGACTAAAGAGGAAAGCTCAGTAGTTGTGATCAATAAAATAAATCCAAATCAGATTAACAAGGATGAAATTGTTAAAGAGCTTTCCATCTTTGTATCTACTACTATTGGTAGACCATAGGAAACTATTTGACCATCAAAGAAGATTAGTGTTTGTAGCACCTCGGAACTTAGGATGCCACAACCCGCCACATGTCCTTACATGATAAAGACATGTTAAGACTCTTAAATACTCTAATCTCATATAATCTGCAATACTTGTTAAGTACCATCAAGTTAAACATCTGACATTATGACTAAGTGACTCAATTGAGTCCCATTCACAAACCACATACTTCTTTAAGATTAACTTGATACATCAATATAAAATAATCTAAATACCAAACTATTCTCAACATTATAATCCTCCATGAACAAACAAAATTCTAGTATTGCTCTAAGACTTCAAATGACAATCTTCACCTAATCATCATTATTGTAAAAATACTCTAAATCGTTTCCATTCTACACGTATATCCTTAGATCCTCATCACATGACATGTAATCATCTATACTTGCCAATGAAAAAAAAAAAAGATTTTCGAATGATGAGCTAATGCTCAGTTCATATAATTCACAAACACATGAGCACGATCAAGCATAACTTAAAGCCACATACACAATGCAACAAGAAAACATTTAAATAGCCAATTATTATCTCACTTAATCCTCAAACAACAAAAGGGTACTTATGACCCTACCATACTATAAATATATATACATAATACATAATGCGGTATTAGGAATTACCACTACAAACCCCAATAACCATGAGTCCCTAAATCTACTGAATCATCTTAATATGCAACTCCATAAGGGATACCACCAATTAGTGATCAATGGGTGCTCCCTAAGGTTTTACTACTATAGGTCCTTAGGTTGACCCAAGAACAATCAACAAGCAACTTAATCATAGCCAATATATTCATAATTCCATTTCCTCAACTAACTTAACAAGCATAAGCAACACATACAGTTACATGTACCTAAAAGGGTGGTATCAAATGTAACTAATTCTTGCCTAATAGTTATACTAAAACCTAACAAAAAAATAATATAGTTAACCTTAGTACTAACTTAGAATATTGTCTAAGTTATCTAATTTTGTTTCCTAGTTATTGGTAAGTTGTTTTCCTTACCTTTGCTAGAGTTCCTAGAGTTAAGCTAAGGTTTAGGGTTTAAGGAAACAAGAAAATAGAAATGTAATTCAGTTTAAGAATGCTTCTAGTGAGCATGGTTGTGTATTGGGCTGTGCACATGAGCATGGTAGGGAATTCAATCATGTACTACAGTCATGTACCTTTTTGTACACTATCATTATTTTACACAGCTAAGTACATGGCCATGTATAGTTATATAAGTAGGTATATAGGCATGTACCTAGCCGTAAACTTCCTAACTTATTGTTTTCTTCTCTAAACTACACAAGTAGGTACATGGGCGTGTACTTGGCCATGTACCCCATTACTCCACTATGAATTCTCTTCCCAATTTGCCAAATTTCAATTTCTTCAACCCTAGTTGTGATTCGACATCTCTAAATCTTAATTTGTAATACTTACAATATAAAGATATTAAATTACTTCAAATTTAACCACTTGTAGAGATTTGCTCCAACAATCAAAGTCTTATCTTAACCTTTACTCGTCCAATTTGTTCTATAATAAAATTCCAAGAATCTAACCATCAATCGTATTATATGCAAGACTTTCCTAAGGTTTTCCTCACTCTAAGGGTATTGTGATGTAGAAAGTGTGATAACAACCGAGATAGGAAATGGATAGTAGATCCTCTTGAGATGCCAGTTGGACCTATGACCCGACTTCAAGATAAGTGACTTAAGGATGCACTTAATGGGCTAATAAAAGAAATTTAAGATGAGGAGCAATACTTGCATCAACCCAAGAATGAACCAAGAATAATCTAAGTCATTGAAGTCTAAGATGTCTTAGAACGAAGATGGCTTGAAGATGTTTACGGAGAACCAAAGCTGCTGACGTGGAAGATTAAAGCCATTGGCCTAAGTGGCTGACGTTGAGGAGATGGGCCAGCTGGAATTATGATCAAGGCCATCAGCTTTTGAACTGGCTTAGAAAAGAATTTAGGCCAATTGGAAATTGGATTTAGGCCATTGGCTTAGGTGCTAGCTTAAGTAGAAATATAGGCCAACTTTAGTTAAATTTAGGCCACCGGCATATAATGTTTTCCTTAATTGCAAGTAGGGTTTTTTTATGATGTTTTGTTATGTTTTTTTTTTTTTGTGAGACTATAAATAGTTGTTAAAGACTCCATTGTAGACACTTCTTGATCATATTGAATTACAAACACTCTTCTTCTTTTCTTGAAGAAATTAAACTTATCAGAATTGTTCCATAGCGTTCATACCTTTACTTATCAATCAGTCTTCCATCCTGATTGTGGCATATACATCATACCAAGTTTCTTACTTCATTATAAGCAACAAGTCACGGTTTTCCCTTCATTCGTGATTGATCTTCGGTTGTTTGATTCAAATCGATTTTAGGTTTCAACATAGGTTGACGGACTTCTCATCATTTGGTATCAGAGCAATCAAGTTGGTTAGGAATTGCCTATCTTGAATCCAATTTGTAGATCTAGGGTTTGAATTCCAAAAAAAAAAAAAAAAATCATATAAAAAAAAGAGGAAAGTTCGAATCTTTGTGTATCTATTGATCTTATTAGACTTGTTATAGTAGTTACTATACGTGTTCATTGATCCACTTTGAATTCTTGTTTAAATAGTAAAAAAAAAAAAAAGAGAGGAAAATTTGTATAAAAAAATTAGGTTTCTTGGCAATTGTTGTGTTGAAGACTTGAAAATCATAATTGTGTTGTTTGAATTGTTGGGAAAACTTTTGTGACTTGTTGAATTATTGATTCTAACAACAGGAATCTGTTGAATTTGTAGGATAAATCCTGATTGGTTGTTTAGTTCTAAAAGAATTGAGGAAGAGATTGTGAGTGGTAAGAGGCAAGAGTGGTGAGACCATTAGAGTGTGCAAAAGCCAATTGAATCTTATGAGACATAAAACATGAGTGATTAGAGAGATTCATTGATTGAGTAAAAAACACGTGAGGGAGTGATTCAGTGAAGATTTGTACTTTTCTATTATTATCTTTGTTTTTTTTTTTTTTTTGTTGTAAAAAATATGTCTAATAGCAATTCTCTTGATAGTGTAATGGGGGGTTGTTAACATGAAATTGATCATGGAGACTCTGACTATTAAGATAAG